>OY720444.1:99462010-99815507 GCA_963082915.1 Dolichopus griseipennis
TCACTAAGTGTAAATTTCCAAACTTAAACCTGCAAAAGAATTAGAAAATGAAAGTGAAAGATTGGTAATTTAATGCATTAACTAATGTGTACATGAGCATACTGCACTTTACGGTGTTCGCCTAAATATATGCAAAATACGAGTTGAAATAATTTCTCCATAATTTTGAACCAGCCATTTTGAGTGATGTTATGCTATATAGAGATATTATTAGATTTTTCTAGTACGTAATAAGTTTATGTATTATTAGGATTGTTCTTATTTCAATTTTTAATATGAAGTTGCAATTTTTGTAATAATATTTTAATAAAATGACAAGTTGTGCAGTGCCAACCTGGCACCTACGAACCGCGCACCACTGGAGCCTGTATATATTAAAAATATTGAAAAAAAAAAAGATATTGAATGATTTTGAAAGAATTAGGCTATATTCAATATTGTTTGTTCGATTGTTTGCTTTTTAATTCAAGGAAAAATTAAATTTAAAAATTAAACCGATACATTTTATTAATAATATCACAATAGGAATTTAAGTCTGTTGTAGATATTAAATAATTTGTATTGTTATTTATTTTGTATTTAAAAATATTTTTTATATTCCTTTGGAAAAAATATTTAAGATTTTAATAGAAATATGCAATTGTTATAAATAAATGTGTCTATTGTCGTATGTATATGTATTAAATGATATAATTTATTTTTAAAAATGATTTTTTTTTAAGAATTTTAAAAATAAAATTTATAAAATGAAATTAATACAATTGTTATGAAATATTGGTTGTTTTTGTCAATAGGTGATATTTACGAAAAAAAAAAATTATGAAGGCTTAAGAACTCAAAAACACGTTATTTTTTTAGTTATAATTATATTTGATAACATAATCTTGATTATTATTGAAATTGTGTAGGCTTTTCCTATTACTTATTCCTGATTCAGTATTGAAATTTGAAAATTTAATTAAAAAATTACAAATAAATTGGAATGAATTCATTTAAGAAAAATTTTTAAAATGTTTTGTTATAAGTCTTTTTGTATGCTTTTTTGTCTTTTTATATTTTTTGATTTAAGCTTAGTTGTTATTAAGTTGTCTTAAGCTACACCTTTACATTTGTTTTTAAAAGTTTTAGACTTCGAGGTTAATAAAACATTCTCTTCAGATATTCCGCCGTTACTATTGCTTCAATTGAAATCTTTGTTGCTACCTAGAAATCTTTAACTGATAAGTGATTTACTCAAGGCATAGAAAATGTTCTTCCCTGTAAAAACTAAATATTGAAAAGAAGATCTAAACAAGCTACACTCTTAAAACTTTTAAGGGATGGAGCATAAGTAACGTTTTTATTTGATTTGATTTAATAACGTTTTTGTTTTTTTTTGTTTTAAGAAACAACTCCGCGCTGGTTTCCCAGATATTTCCAGAAGCTCCAGATCTTTTTCTTTGGGATTATCTAAAAGGTGAGAAGCATGTCAATAAGCCAAGAATTCAACAACTTAAGGCTTGTACAAAGTGCTATGGAAAATGCTCTGAGCACGTCAAGTGAGAGGAATCATTGAACACCATTTGAAAGATATTATCTTCAAAACACAGCGTGAACATATTTCCAACTACAATTTAAATTCTATTAAATGACAAAGTTAAATAAAATCAGAAAGAAAAAAGCTATTCATTATTGATAAATCATATCGTTACTTTTACGCCACCCAAATTTTTCATTCGATACAACTGTTTAAATGGATATCATTGGTGCCTTAAATGATTCAGTAATAGATCATTCAGTTATAACTTCTGAAAAAACTAAATATCGGAAATCGTGAGGTTAAAATTTTCTTAGATCCTTAAGTAATGTGTTAGAACTGCTAGTTATAAAGCTTGTGTTGCATGGTTAAACTAATTTGAATATCTTCAGGTATATTCACAGACTAACAATAAATAGAACCATATTTTATTTGTAACTTTTCAAATATTTGCTTTATTAGAATCAAATTAATAATTTATAATATTTATTCTTTTATATTGTCTATTTTCATTAACTTAATTCAAAATCAACAATTTTAAATTAAATTAAATTATATAAATCATTAAAAAATAAATTAAAAGAATATAAAAACTATATTAAAAATCTAATTTTAAAATAGAAAAAAAATGTACACAAACGTGTCAATTATGTCTTTTGCAGTAAAACAAAAGCTGTCTTCCTGAATTTATTATGTTTTGGTTGTTTTCTTATTTCTAAGAAATTATATTGAAAATTAAAAAAAATAAAAAGAGTCTGTTGTCTAATCCAGACATACTTATTCGTCCTAGAAATCAAATTACGCCGCCCACTACTTTATTTTATTTTTTGTTTTCGAAAACCTCTATAAAACCGTGACAGCTTTGCTTTTAATAATAATCATGAGAAAAAAAGAATCTACTTAAGTAGCAAATAAGTTAAAAGTAAAAAAGCAATTTAAACTTTTAACTTTTGAAACTATCACCATTACCATCATCACTATCTTTTTACAGCACAGATAATCAGTGTATTTCAAATGTTATTTAATAACTAAACGTATTTTAAATCCAAACACATATTCGAATATCTTAGAAACAGCGCTGTGTTAATATATAAATTAAGAAAAGGAGGAAATGATACAGGGATGCAAGTTGACAGATTTCAATTTAAAGAATTTTAAGGATCAGTGTCTTAAAGTAATTCTGAAAGGCTTCGACTGGTCTTTGGGAAGTTACTCTTATTTTTCCTTACATGTGGGCATAAGACTGTTCCGAAAAATAAGCCTTTCGATTCCACTGTTGTAAACAGTTTTCTTTACATTGTTTCAGGCAACGGGTTTGGTTTTTAGTTCCCCGAACATTTTTCAACCTTAAACTGTCAAACCTTCAGTATACCACTTGGGAGCAATCTTAGCCAAACTCTTTATTTTCTCAATGAGTACCCAACATACATTCCTTTTTCCTTTTAAAATTTTCGACGCAATAATTCTGCACTGGCTGTCCTCTAATACAGTTCTTACATCTTTGTCACCAATTGTTGCCAGGCTGCATATTCTTCTTAACAATTGGTAACCCTTTAAAGATGTTCAAAGTTAACTAAAGCTAAACTTAAAATCAATATTTTATAATTTAATCAGTCAACACATTCCAACTACCTAAGGTTTCGAAGATATTTTGAAGATTATTATTTTCTTTTTCAACGAACCGGGGAGACCTAGAAATCTGTAAAAGTAGTTTGTAGTTTGAAACTTTTATTCCCAAAATCTATTACCACTGTAATCAGAATATTTTGATTCATGCACGAGCTGCTTCTAAAGTATAATTGCCTCGCTCCTCGGACTAAGAACCAGATAAGAAGAGATATTTAAATTGATTAACTATCGACGTATTTTTAAAGGGACTTACTCTTAATTTGG
Organism: Dolichopus griseipennis; assembly: GCA_963082915.1. Classification (NCBI taxonomy): domain Eukaryota; kingdom Metazoa; phylum Arthropoda; class Insecta; order Diptera; family Dolichopodidae; genus Dolichopus; species Dolichopus griseipennis. The sequence continues at coordinate 99,465,420 of OY720444.1, forward strand.
TTTTAAATCATAGGAATTTGGGAATACATATTTGGGTTGCTATGGCAACATTCTAAATTGATTATAACGTGATATTATGAACTGTTGACTGAAATTTGACAGAAAAACTAATTAATATTACGTGCAGCCTATAAATTTTATTTTTGAACAGTTTGAAAGGCTCTGAAAATAAAATACAAAAGAAAAAATTGTAATAAATAACGGTTAGTTAGTTATTTTGCAATAGCTATTTTTATTGCAACTATAATAATTTTTTATATTTTTTGTTTCTTAAAACATTAAAATCAAAGTCCATTAAACTGGAAAACATTATCTTGTTTTCTATTAAATGAAAAACTTTTTTTTTGTTTTTCTTTATTTTTTCTTGTTTTTTTTATGTCTTAAATAAAACTTACGTTTTTCTTATTTTTTTTTTATTATCAATTTTACTCTTCAACAATCTTTTATCTTATTACCCCGTGTTTAATAACATAAAATGAGAATTGTTAAGAATAGTTTTATGGTGAATTATTTATTGTTGAAAGGATGTCATGTCCACACTTATGTCTTAAAAAAAAAAAACAAAAACAAAATGCATCTTAAGTTTAAATGTATGCAAGTATATGTAATGTATAATAATACTAGTTGAATTTTGTAGTTAACTAAAGTGTATTTAATATTAAATCATATTTTATTATTGAAGTGTTTAGTTTACTTATTGTGGTGATTTTATTTAAATGTAATTTATGAAATTTCTAATAGTAAAATTGAAAGGATGATAGAATTGGTAGAGTTTGGTAGAATAGAGACTAATAGACTATGGTAGAATTTAAAGTTTCAGAAATGTAAAATATTTAATTTATAGTTGCTAGATATACGGATCTGTATATGTTAAATGTTATATGTTATGTTATTGGTAATCAAGGTGTAGGACAAGAACCAATTAGAAGATAAATAGTTATGTGTAGTAGTACGTTGTGGATGTGATAATCAATATCTGGACCTTTATTCTAATTAAAAAATGCCGAAGCTTTTAGGGAACGAAATTTTGGTAAATTTGACAGAAAAACTTCTTCAATTGACATCCATTAGATTCAGACGCCACTAACAATACGTTGAAAGCTATTTGTCATTTCTTCTTATTACTTTTGACATTAGTTTAAATGAAATTGGGTAATCAGGTCTCATTCATCCGGGAACTTTTCCATGTGACTTTACTCTTCACATCCGTATTTTCTTTTGACTGTGACAGCTTGTGTTGTTTATCAATTTTTAATTCTTGTGGTTTTCTTCACTTTAAGAATACACTTAAAGACATTGTTAATTACGAAACTTAAGCCTTCGAGTCTACTTGAGATTATAAAATATATGTTTAAATCAAATATTCTTAATCCTTCCCCTATTTTATTAATAATTCAATTTAGAAAATCCATAATTTTATAAAAATTTTAATTCCAAATTGTTTACACATTATGGATTTGCATTCCTAATATATGAATTAATAAGAGGAAAAGAGACAAACAATAAATTCTAAATCATCTATACACATCAATATATAAAACACTTAAATATAATTTATAAAGCCTATTGACTATGTAGATACAATGACACCACAACTAATTTTCTAGTATCAAATTATAAGAAAACATACTTGAACCATTGTTAGCATCATTTATCTATAGATTATGTATATGTTATAAGGAAGGAATTGAGTAAGGCATCTCTTATATTATAATGATGACTCAGTCAATCCTTTTCAATTGTTACATTCATTGTTTCCATTGTTGTTGTTGTTTTTTTAAAATGACAATAAAAATAATCACGAGGTTAAGAATAACTTAAATACATGTACACATACACTCGCAAAAATAATTTCCACCACATTTGTGCAATTTCCTTTCTTATTGAAGAGTTTTCCTATACGGGAATTTTAGACGCGTGGATTTAAAAGGTTTTAAAAAATGAAATTTTAAATAGATTTTATCAAAAGTCAATTCAGTTAAAATTCAATTATTTTAATAAGGTTTTATAAGTGAATATGTAGCTAATATTTAACTTAAATCTCTTAATTTAATTTAAATACAAACAATATACAATGATGAGATTTTAGAAGCCTTATGTAGATTGATTTTATAGAATTGTGTTATAAAAAATGAGAAATATAAACAAAAGACTCTAAAATTTTGTTATTTTGTCTAAACATTGAAAGACTTTTAAAAATGTTTTTATCTTTAGATTAATTTTTCACTCTTAAAACAAAATGTAAGTATAATAATTAAAATATTCAATATGATGGTAATAGAAATAGAATGGGTTTAAAAACTATTTGGGATTTTTATTTTTGAGCAATTCGATCAAATTAACTAACAAATGAATTAATTAACAAATGAAATTAATGGAGTTATATGAAGATTTAAAAAAACAGGGAAGAGTGTAGTAGAGTAAACTGTATCAACGATTTTAATTGTTCCTGCATAAATACGTGGGGACGGACAGACGGAAGGACACACATAGCTAAATCGATTTAATTTTCGATTCTGATCCGATCCATACCTTTGAGTCTGTATCTACCCTCCCTCCTTTTCTGGGGCGTAAACGTAATGGAAAATTTAGAATACCCTTTTGACTTATAGGGATATAGGGGTCATACGGGTATAAAGAATATGAATCAGGAACTTTGTAATCTTTGGTTTTAATGTAGAATTTATTTGATTTCAAACATGTTAAGAAGGTTTAGAAAATCTTTTTTTTTCTTTCTCTGGGGAAGACTTGTTGGTTTTTTCAATGTTTCGAAATCTTTTATCGATTTACTATTAATGTTAAGATTCTACTTCTTCTTATTTGTAATCTTCCTATTAAAATTGTCTAAAAGAATTCGATTTTCCAGTTTCTGGGATTGAGAAAAGTTATTAGGTATATGATTCTAGATCGATTTATTCTCGGGAACCTGAACGTCCATAAGTTTTTTGGAATTCCAGAAATACTTTTAGATGTTGCAGGGATAGGTAATACTTACACATATATCTAGAATCGCTTGTACATTGTCTGGGTAGACGCAGGCCCTTAAGAATTCTATTATATTTTAAAACAATCAGAAGGAAGTTATAGATTTTCCCTATCCCTGTAATTCTAAATTCCTAAAGTTCCTAAATTTGATTCCTAAAAATCACATCACATCAATATTCTCGAAACCAAGTTGTACGTTTGTATCACAGGTCCCATTTAAAGTTTCGTTCAAAAAGAGTGGTGGTTTTGGTGTGCGGAATTTGAGAAAATTGGAATTCCTACCTATAGGAGGTACGCACACACCCAATAGGCTTTTGAAGCTTTTCACTGTCCTTCGTAAAGAACATTAATATTTCCAGCTTCTTTTCTAAAAGAAACCCTAATATACTACCATAGACTAAAATTTAAGCTATTTTAAACTCCTCATGCTAAAAACCCAATTCAAATTGGCATTCGATAGAATTGTTTGATTGATCATTGTCAATGAAAATATGAATCTGTAATACAATTTCATGTTTTTTGAAAAATCAATTTTAAATTTTTGGAATTAGGGTATTTGGTAATAAAAAGATTTTTATATGAGGGCGTAACGTTTATTAAATTTTTATTCAGTCGGATGGAGGTGAATGATCTGTTTTAAATTTTCGACAAAACAAAGAGAACAAGACATTTTTGTTTTTCATAAGAAAATTACAAATTTTCCACACGGAAAGAAAAAAATAGAAAATATTTTCCAAGTTACTTAGTAACAAATCCTCTAGAAATTTTCATAGGAAATTAAATTTTAGGAGTTTTTTTTGGATGCTGGATTCTGGAGTTCTAATGGAAAAAAATATTTACAATTTTGAAAACAATTGAAAAATATTATGAAATATAAAATTAAATTTCTTTAATCTTTTATTAATCGAATGAAATATTTAAAATGACACATTTAAGATGTATTTTGCTATTTTAATGGAGATTTAAAAAAAAAAATTATATAAAAATTATATTTAAACATAACATAATATTTTAACACCATATCGGACTACTTGACGTTTAATATTATTTTTTTTTTCTTAAATGTTTCACCGGATTTTAATGAAGTACAGTTTCGAAAAAAATTTATGAAGCGTAATAAGAGCATGTTTTCGTATGGGTGCTAAAAGGTTTGACGCAGAAATTGAAATTTTTAAAGAACTTCTTTAAACTAAACTACCTCCAATTGTATATACATTACTATTTTTTTAAAATGATTTGGTTAAGGTCTTCCACAAAGATCACAAAACTTGAAGAAAAAATTAAGAATACTAATAGACATTGGAATACCAGAAAAAAGCTGTATTATCAAAGAATTGTATGAAGCCATACTCGTACTTAAGAGAAGAATCTGAGAAAGCTTTACTACACTATCTGGAGTCAAGGATGCTCAGTCTAACTACTGCTTTACAAAGACGTCCTAGACAATATGTTCATAAAATTTTCTATATATGATTTACTTTTTCACAGACCAATTTGAAAACCTCGTCCAAGATCGTATAAGTTCAGTAATATTTTGCATACCAATTAGAATATCACTTGCAACTTGTTTTGGATTAGAAATTATATTAGAAAATACGAAAGGGATGACAATAAGTAACACTGTATTCATTAAACTAAGAGGGCAAATACAAAGTTTGTTATCCGTAGAAAATTGTCGGAAACCCAAAGCTATTTTAAATCAAAATCAATGAATGCATCAATTAAATATCTTATTCAAGAATATAGTTAAAGAGAGGTTACAGGTTCAATGACGGCTATAGACCTAAAAATGTTGAACAGTATTTTTAAATTTTGGTAAAATTGGAATTGGTAAATTTTATGGCTCCCATTATTTTCACCGTTAGTCAAATTTTTGCAATCACTGCATTTATTTTATTTTTTCTAATACCTGTGTTTTATTGTGTTAGGTATACGATTCATGTACGATTAACCTTTTCTTTTCTTGAATATTTATCCAAAATTTATAATAACAATTTATTTTACATTATATACATACATAATACATATATACGAGTATTTATATATTATATGTACCTAATTTAAATGGCAAATATGTTATTTTGTACATTTATAAAATTTTAAAACATTTTCTTTTGAATTTTGTAACATAAATATAAAAAAATATACATGTATATATATATTTTTTACATCATTAAATTGCAACAATGTTGCTGCATTTCAACCGTAACATAACCTAATTTTAGAATTTTTTTCTCCCCCCTCCCCAACATATTTAAAGTGATTTTTCTCCATGTTATTTTGAAAAGATCTTATCAAAATCTAAAAAAACTAAAATATGGCAGGCAGAGGGATGAAAATGTTTTAAAAATAAAATTTGAATTTTCAATATGTGACCGCAAAATTGTATAAAAAAAAAGAAAAGCAAAAGAAAATTAGATTTCCCAGAAATTTTCATTGCACTGAAAAAATGGAAAATGGAAAAATGTATGTGGGAGCTGATGCATCAGTTTGAGAAAAAATAGAAAAACAAAACCATCATAAACCACATAAGGAATAAACATGAATTTCTTAAGAAATATTTTTTGAAATTTCTCTTTTCACAATATTTTAATTCACAATATTTAGATTCTTGTGGTTTTTCTTTTATGTATGTATGTATATATGTATGTATATATGCATGTTTATGTATAAAATTAGAAATTTAAAATTAGTGTAATAGTCTTAGGCAAAATATTAGCAATAGTTTGGATTTATAAAGAGTTTTTAATTTTTATAGTCCTTGTTTTATGCAAGTGTAGTAGAAACCATCTCATCTCTAAACTGCAAAATTGGTAAATGGCCGTAAAATGAACAAGGATGGAATCTCAGCTGCTCTATACGCATTAGAAAACAAGGAGGGTAACAAATGCTCATCTCCAGAGAGTTGAACTATCCAGACGGCACAACACAGTTTATGGATATTCGTTCGCCATTCGGTTATCATATTCCAACATCCCATCCAATTTTTCTCATCTGCCACAACCTTAGATTTCATTATTTCCCAAACCCGATTGCAAAAAAATCTTTCGCATCACTATCCTCAAAACCATTTTTTTTTTTTTTTTTTTTAAATCTTACTTATAGCTTATATCTAATAAAATATAAAACAAATCCATTTTACTTAAGGGTTTCCGATTTCATTTATTAAAAATATGTACAATTACTTTTTGAAGATTCTCATCATTCTTATCACAAAAACAAATAATAAAAACATTCCAGAAATATAATATCGTAAATAGCATACTTTTAGGCTGTCTTCAAAAATTAGTTGGGCTTTTAACGCAATAACTATATTTTTTTACCGTTTATCAGTTGTACATTTCCATTCGAAGGTCCCATTCGAGGGTTTGGTTAAAAAAGGATTGTTTTTTTGTACATCGTAAAAAAAGTAAAGTGAGATTGTGCGAAAATACTAAGGAAATAAAAATTTTTATAACTTAAATTTTGATCGATACTGTTTTTCTACAAATTTAGTATTTGCATGTACAAGCTTACCTTCATTTTATAAAATGAATTAAATCTAGCATCTATATATATATATATATATATACAGTTAGATATAATAAAAATGTTTATAAACATATTAAAAATAAAATAAGCATATAATATACGTGATCGTATATACTCGTATAATATATAGTTTTATTAAAATTTCTAAAATTCTAAATTTTGAACATTTATTTTTAAATGGCAAAAAAAAGAAAGTTAAAATTTTATTTCTTATTGTTATTTTTTTTTTTTTTGTTATTTTGTAGTTTAAGTTAAATCATTTACTGTCACCACAAAACCACATATTCTTTTTAAATTTCTATTTATTGTTATTTTTCATTTTTATATAATTTCAGTCAAACTATTGTCATTGCAATGAAAATTCTCCAAAAAAATGAGTTTTGGTTCATTTTCCTTCAACTTTTACTAAAATTTAACATTGAATTTTAAATGTTGTTTTTTTTTATTAATTTTGCTTTTTAATTTATTGAACGTTAAATTGTCATCGTAACGGAAAATAACGGTAGAATAATAGTTATTTTGTGGTTAGCTCAAGTCATTTTTATTAAAGCCTAAAAGTATGCAATTTACGATATTATTTTTATTGGGTGTTTTGTGATGAGATTGGTGAGAATTTGTAAAAAATAACTGTGCGTTTCGAAAACATAACGACATGTGGCTATTTATTTTTTGAAGTTATAAACCTTTGTCAAATTTAACTGCATTTATTTCTAATTCCACGAGATCAACTTTCAAGACCATCATAGACATTTAAATTATCAAGAGTCTCGATTAAGAATATGACACATACATATAACAAATGAAATATTTAAAACAAATTAGATTGAATGTAGGTATTACTTGCTTTATATTTTATACTTCTAATAATGAACCTTAAGTTAAAGGGCTTGCATACAAGGACTTGATTTCAAAGTGCGGAAACTCAACCCCCACACGCAGATTAACTTTGGTGAAGCTTGCTAATGATTATTTGAGATTTGTTGCCTTTCAAAATACTTTCTGAACCCGAAGCACTTCTTAAATGTTAATTAGTACGTTTTTCTTCTTCCTAAAGTTTGTTATAACTTGTCTAGTTTTAATTATATGACATAATAAACTAGTTCAATTCAATGGTCTGTCCTATTCTACTTTTAATGATTTTAGTTAGTATTATAATTCATATATTCTTAGTTTTTACAAAAAGCTAAGTAGAAGGACAGATTTCGTATTTCTAAAAAATCTAAAACTCCTTAAAATTGTGGAAATATTAATTTCGTGAATATTTTAACTGATATTTAAATGTACTTTTGGTTTTTTTTTGGGATTTTTATAGCATTGGAACCCTGCCATTTTTTAAGAAATTGGTCATGTGGTGTCAAAATAGGAATTCTTTGGTAATTTTTGGTAACTAAAAGGGTTTTTAATTTTTTTTTTTGGGTTTTGGAATTTTATGATGCAATTTTTACATGCTGGTAAAATTTATTCAATATTTTTGAAAATTTTTACAAAGAATTTGATTTTATCTTCTTCTATTTCCTGTGATTGTGGTCGTTTTAAAAGTAGTATTTATATAATATTTTAAAAAATAATTGTCCAAAAATGGTTTTTATTTTGCATAGTTTTAGGAGAATAATTTTTTGTTTGAGAAAAACTTTTATTTTTAAATTGTTTTTTAAAAATCAAATATTTTTATATTTTTTTAATGCAAATTTATATTTTTTTTTTCGTTTGATAATTCTTAGAGAAAAGTTTAAGTAATCTACTTTTAACTTTCAAAGGAATTAAATTGTTTTATTTAATGAATTCTCGAGTTTTGTTCAAATTAATACTATTAAAGTTTTTTCATATTTATAAATTTAATTTTAAAAATAACTTTTTAAGCTTTCATTGTTTTACTTACGTTTAATTTTTGATTTTTTTTAATGTATTTTAAAGTAAAAAATTTGTACCATTTTCAAAATTTTATAGAAAAAGAATACTTTTAGGATGAACTATTTGTACAAGTTATTTAGCCCGTCCGCCGTCTTCATTGAGAATTTAGTGGATAATTATTCATTTAATAATGTATAAGGGTTTGATTAAATGACGGGAATGAGGAGTCACTTCTGGTATTAACTATACAGTTATAACGAAGACAAAGGAATTCAAATTTTGTTAGTTAACTAATAAAACTCTACATAGTTCTAACCCAAAAATTTATTTTTTAAAATTATAAATTTAACTTATATTTTTCCACGTAATAGTCTTTTTTTGATACCTGATTCATTCCTTTTTAATTAATAATTAAATATTAAAAAATGTATCTTGTTACTTACTAAAGAAGTTATGAGGTGATGAGGTGAACATTTATATAAAAATCAATAAAAAGGAATAGGAGACTCGTAAGCTTATCTACCTACTATCTATTTGAAGTTGCTATTTTGGTCAAAGGCTATATGATTACCCACTATACTAAAAAAACTCCTCTAAAAATCATTTAAGGTTAAAGCTTAATAATATTTTCATTCGTATTAGTTTTTAGTATTTTAGCTTGAAAAAGTAGCTTGTGACATCAAAATAACGGTATTTCCTCTACTGTTTAATAGACCATGGGCTTACTCCTTGCACTACTGAAATCCAACAAAAAAAATTATTTAAGGTTAAGGTTAAATAATGTGTTTTCATTCGTATTAGTTTTTAATAATTAAGCTGTCTTTATGACTGAAAGAGTAGTTACTGACATCAAAATAACGGTATTTCCCCTACAGTTTTACAAATGAGATTTTTAAGAAAAAAACGACAACTGAAGAAATAAATCTGATCTTCTTTTAGAATAGTATAATTTAAAGAAAAAACAAAAATGTAATATTAAGTTCAAAAAAAGAAACTGCTTTTCCAAAAAAACGCTTATTTTCAAGGAAACAATGAACCACTCCTTCCCATTTTTACTTAAACTTCTTTTATTTTTTTTTTATAGTTTAACATTTAATATTCAAAAATAACTTGCATTCAACATATACAGTTCAACAAATATTGTTAAAAAAATAGTTGTTAAAAGAAACAGCATAATTTCCCTTATTTTTTTTAAGACTAGCATAGAGCATGGAGTTTTGCATTTACAAAAATCATAACTTTTTTCCGAATATTCTTCTTAATATTAAATTCTTCCAAATATTAAAAAAAAAGAAACGATACAGAAAATAAATGTGCATTGTAAAATTTTATCTTTATTTCTTTTTTTGCTTTCAAATTTCAACAAAATTTTATTTTCATGGTTATTTTACTAAGAGTTTTTAATACTCAGTCCCTTTTCAGTCTCACTGACAGTAATTTCGGTGTTCTGCAACAATGAAAAATTACAACAAAGATAACAGAATAGTTGCAATGCAATCTAATGCAAGTTAAGCGAGTTGGAATGTATTTCTCAAGATCAAAATGCTTTATATTTGCATACAGTTTATTTTTGGTTATACGAACCAGGATTTCCTCATATAAATATCTTGGGCATTCTCTAAAATGTATTTCCGAAACAAAAGAAAAATTACAAAAAAAAAAACCTTCCAACAATAGTTTTTCTCTTTATTTGAAATATTCGCTCGCTGCTTCTTTTTTTTTTTTTTGGCTCCTTTGGTATGAAAAAAATAAAATTTTGTTTTTTTTTTAAGATAAGCTCCAAGGGTTACAAGATATCCTGCGTAAAAAAAATTAAATAAGAGGAAAAAAAACCGATTAAAACAAGATTTTTTTTTGTTTAATATGATGGAAAATTTTCGGAAATAGGAAACTCCAAAAAAAATTCTTGGAGAGAAAAATTTTATATTTTCATGGTAGATGATTAAAAAAAAATATAAATTTAAATTTTAAAAATTTGTATATTAACTTTAATTATTCTAGAAGTTTTACGAAATGTTAAAGTTAACATTTAAGTACAAAATTAGTTATAACTAAATTGAAGTGTAAATTTAGACGCCGTAGTATTAATATTAAAATTAAAAAGATAAAGAAGTGTTTATAGGAAACCGTAGAAAGATCATCAAAATTCTGAAAAATGGAAATACGCGATTAAAATATGCGATATTCAGAAGTAGTAGTTACACACCATTATATTATAATGCTCTGGCTGAACATCAACCAATTTGTGGAATATAACTCTTCTTTATAACTCTTTTTGATAGACTGCAATAAAGTTTAGAAGACAATATCCAGATTTTGAGCTATTGTGGCATACCGAAAATGTATCTATTATATAACCTTCATGGAAATTAAAGATGTAATCGATCCAACAACACAGCGTAGAACAATTCCGAGAGAATTCGTAAAATAAACTTGGAAGAAAATTGGGATCGGTGAAACTAAGATAACTGCATTTTGGGACTTCGAACAATACTCTTTCCGATGCACCTCAGAAAGAGTGATTCAACCCTGAACTAGAAACGGTAGATGGAATATTATAATTATCTAAAAAACTAACATATAAGTTGGAGCAACCATTTCTAATGACCTCAAAACCAATTTGTTATTAAAAATCTGGCCTATAAATTAAATACTAGAGAATTTAAATAAATATTTCTGGAATATGTAAATCATTTTAACAAATTACTAAAAAAATCACTCTTTTTTTCGAATTTTAATTATTTATCTTTAGATAACTACAAAATGAAGTCATCTGAAAAATTTAATGACATTTTAAAAAAATTGATTAAAAACATTTTCAGAACATACGTTAATCATAAACTATACTTGGATACTAAAATGGTTCCTCTTCATTCAATTAAAATAAAATTCAAATGAATTCGAATATGAACATGATGTCCTTAAACCTCAACTGAAATCACTAAAAATCATTTTTTAATTCTAAATTTACTAATTCACTTTATATCCATGTATACCTATCAAATACTTTTTTTATCATTAAATTTCTACTAATACACTCATACATTATAACTTAGTAATCATCTAAAAATTTTAATTCATTCATTGTGAATTTGAAAATAATTTTCAGTCTGATTACAAAACAAAAAAGAATTTTCAACTAGATTTTAGATTTTAATTTCTCATTCTCTGTCTCTCTCTTTTAATATTTTCCCATTTCATTTATCATCTATTATTCTTTTCATCCATGATAATTCAAAAATGAATTAAAGGGGCTTCACTTATTAATTACATCCCATGTACTAATGAACTTTTACACGAGTACACGATTTCAATGTTTTTTTTTTTTTTTTTTTATTTCCATTAATTGGATATCAAAAAAAAAAAACCATATAACAAAAATAAAAAATTAATTCTTCTTTTGAAATGTAATTAGATTTTCTATCATTACAACTTGTAATCATCATCCACTCTTATATAGAATACATGGATACATATGTACGAATACATACACATTTAATCCTAACTTTTTTTTTTATAATTTATAAAATATATAAAAACAAAAAAAAAAAAAAAATCCCTAAGATTTTCCTTTCATCGGACATTTTAAGTCTCTAACAACAATTATTTTCTCTCTTAACATTTTTATAACTGGACCTCTATCTTATTTTTGTTTTTATTTGTTTTTTTTTGGTTAAAAATTATATCTTCCATATACACTCAATTCTGAAGGATTAAGAAAAATTAGAAAAAAATAAAGTTAGATTGTAATGGTGGTATATGGTCATCAAGATAAAAAATAAAAATTTATATTAAAGTTGTTGCTCTTGCGATAGACGAAGCTCATCAGACAAAAATAAAGTCAAAGAAATCAAAAAAACAAAAAAAGAGCAACAAGAATAAGACAACAACAGTATATAGATAGAGAGTAACAAAATAATAATAAGAAAAAGAAAGAGAAGGCAAAAGAAAAAGACAAAAAAATAATATAGAATTCAATTAATGAAAACTATAAGAGCTAATCGTTTAATGATCATTTTTCAGATAATTACAAGATTAGCCGTGCTTAAAAGATTTACCTCTTGGGTAACTTATTTGCTTTCTATTTCTTCTTTCCTTTCTTACTGTTTTTTTATTATTGTGATTTTTGTTTTTTTTTTTATGTTTATATTTGCTGTAGGGTAAATGTACATTAGCGTAGGTATTTGATTTGGTGCGTCTCCACTAAATTATTATTGGGGAGTTGGTTGTAGATCTCTCACCATTGGTTTCTGTTTAAAATTTATTAAATTTTTATGACATTTTGGCAGAGAGGAAGCAAAACTTAAAATAACGTCTTCAGTTTTTCGATATAGGTCTTAATGTCTTCAAATCCTTTTTGTATTTGTTTCAGAGTTTAGGGACCCATTGTTTTTTTGTTGTTATCTTGATTTAATCACGGAAAATAATCATTACAGGATTTACCGTTATAAGTTTTATTACATTGTCTTAGCATGAGAAGGTTTTCCGTTTAATGTTTGCTAGGTCAAGGATTAGGATGACATTTAAGGCATTTCAATTTCTGAAGTGCCAGAATGTCAAATAGTTTTTAATGATTTTTGAAACGAATCAATGAAGTACCAAAATCTTAACCAGAGAGGAAGCAAAACTTAAAATAACCTCTTCAGTTTTTGAATATAGATCTTAATGTCTTCAAATCTCTTTTGTAATTGTTTCAAAGTTTATGGACCCATTATTTTTTTGTTGTTATCGTGATTTAATCACGGAAAATAATCATTACAGGATATACCGTTATTAGTTTTGTTAAATTGTTTTAGTATTAAAAGGTTGTACGTATAATACTTTTTAGGTCAAAGATTATGATGACATTTAAGGCATTTTCAAGTCTAAAGTGTTAGAATGTCAAAAAGTTTTTAATTTTTGAAACGAATGAAAGAAATACAAAAATTTTACTCAGTATTTAAAAGGCACTTTGTTACTTTTTTGTGGACTCGTCGAAATTTGTTTTTAATGCTAATATGCCAGGATCATCAGCAAATGTTGTCTCAGTTACATTTCTTAATTCTGGTGTGATCGCTCGTTTATAAAAAGCATGTCCTGAAATACTTACCCCTTATTGTCTTCCTTTTAAGACTCATATTCTGTTTTACTCAAAATAATCTATCAAAAAGGAATGATTCCAAAACTCTAACATATGGTTTGGATGGTATAGGTATTTGCTTATTTTAATCATTAAACCTGTTTGCTAAACATTGTCAAGTGCCTTATTTTACACCAAAGCGACCCTTATCTTATATCACTATATAGAATATGCAATACTGGGACTAAGAACAAAACTGTTAAATTTTTGATCACATATTTAAAGTCACTCAATAAATTAAAGAAGACTTGAACCCACTTCACTTCAAATTCAATTGATAATTCTTTAAATGAACAATTTGATAATTCACTTATTGATCCTTGTATTATAAACTCTATTATCCTTCAATAAAAATCATTTAATTAGAGAACAGTTACAACTTCAATTTTACACCAGTATACTTTGATAATACTTTAGTAATACTATTTTAGTTATAAAACTTACTTCTATAATCGCTCTTAATATCAAAGAAAAAAAAAAAAAAATCATTTAAATTTGAGCTGAAAAGGAAGAAACTGGATAGAATTCTTTCTTACAAAAGATTTTTATACAATTTTTTTTTTTTTCCTTCTTTATCTTTTATATGTGTTTCTTTCTCTTTTTATTTTTCTTAATCATTATTTCTCGTTTTAATTCAATTGGCTTAAGGTCACTATTATATATAATTTCCACTATGGCATTTTCTTTTTATTTTTGGTTAGGTTTAGAAAGCTTTGTGTGTGTGTGTATCAATGTTACGAACAATTCGTAAATTCCTTTTTAATGAATGTAACCAAGAAGAAAATTAGTTGCAGGAATAGATAAAAAAAAAAATGATTTAAGAATAAGAAAAAGATAGTATAATAAAAAGGAAAGAGAAAAAAAGATTTGTATATATATATATCTAAATTATACATATATTCAATTTTCTTTTTGATTTAATCCGATTCAACTTATACACCCAGATTGAGTGTTAAAGAAAATGAATGAATAGTATACGAATAATATAGAATTCAATTTAGTGTTTTTTTCTTTAACTTTGTATATCTATCTCTTTTCCACTTTTATTTTTCAATAAATAGAAGGATATAATTCATTTTTATTCATTTTTCTGTAAGTTCTAAAGAAAAGAAAAAAGAAGAAAAAAAAAATCTTAACTTAATCAAATTCTTGATGCGTATGCGAATTTTGTTTACACATTTTTTTTGTGTAAGTTTTTTTTTTGTTTTTTTTTTTCGGAAAGAAAAAGATAGTAAGAGTTGATGTAGAAAAGAGATAAAAGAAGAAAATTAAATATATAGTAGGAGGATTAAACTTAATTTTGATATATCTGTTAATTTTTGGAAATTTACTTCTGTGAAATTAAATACATGAGTAGTTATATGTTTGATATAATCAAATTGATATGTACAGTGAGGAGCATAATAAGATATCTTTATTTTATAAATATCTTGTAGGTAATGCTCATTTGCTCTATTGACGTAAAGTTAAATATGCCTCCGCTAATGTATCTAATTTCAACGTAACAGCAAGTGATCATTTCTATACTGTTCAAACTCCAAAATGGTTTAAAACTGATTATGGAAGCTTATTTGCTGTGAGGACTGCTAAAATGTGGAACATACTTTCACCTGTTCCTCTCTTTTCAGGTTCATATCAATCAACCCACAAATTCCTCTTAAATATTCTATTTTCCTCTGGAAGGAACCCGTTTTTGGTGTTTAGTTGGTGTGTAAAGTACAAGCACAGCCAGGGCATTATAAGAGCACAGTGTTAAACTTACCATTTTCATTTTATTTCGTTCAGTCTAAACGTATTGATTTATCATATAGTAATATTAGATAGATAAATGTTAAAACTTGATTATCGAAAGGTTTCTAAGGTAGTTAGGTTTTTTGTCAATGAATTCCAACCACTTTGATTAGTCTGCAATAAAAGGTTCGAGTAGCTGCCATAAATGCTGCGAAATAAATTTTTTCATAAGCAAACTAGGCCTCCGAAATTTATTAAAAGTTGATGAAGTATTACGGTAAAACCTTAAATAGAATTTGGTTGATCTGGTAATACAGCTTCGAATTAATAATCAACAACAATAGAATTACTTAAACAAATGTTTATATGATGTTGATACCATTATCCAAGAGTTGTCGCAGTCTTCTGTACTCTCTTCTTCGTTTTTACTGAAATCAGCATTTTTAACCCATGATAAACTATTTAAATGACAACCACTGTACATGTAAATTGTTTTTCCATAGAATTATCTTTAGTCCAAGAGAATGGGCAACCCAGATGGGGTATAAAGAGATGGTGTAAATTGATTGTGAATAAGTGTGTAAAATTTTGTAGAAAATGATTTAATTTCTTTGGAAATTGATAATATTTTATGACAATAATGTTTTATATTTTTATTTTGTTGTATTTTGTTGTTTTTCTACATGTTGTTGTTATTGCAATTGTCATTGTTGTTAATGTTACTGTTGTTGAGTGTAAATTGAAATTTTATTTGATTTCAACTTGGAAATGAATATTTGTATGTTAATTGAAATCAATTAAGTGTATAAATCTTAATAAAAATTTTATCTTTACAATTGATATGTTTAAACTTAAATTTATTACAAAATGTGGAAAAATTAAGAGTATGACAAATTTTGTTATTTTTGAAAAATTATCGGTTTAATTATTTCTATTTAATCCTCTTGTTATTTGTTAGTGAGAGGTTTGCTTAATTTTTTATTACTTTTTAGAAAATGTTATAAAATAGATTAAAAATATTTTGAAATTAATGTTAAATGAGCTTCAAAGTCTCGGATATGTTTAGTTTCGTAATATTGGTTGTATTGCTTTGTTTGTTAGCATAGCCTAAAGCTAATGAAGAATAAAAATTTCAGATTTCTGACTATCCAATATAGTAAAGCTGCTCTTAAATTGATATATTTCTCAAAAGAATATTTTTGTACTTAACACAATTAGTAAACCGATGCAACCAGCTTATTAATTCCCAACACTTGGAAAATTTTATTTAAATTTAAATCCATTAGTGACCGCTACACATCACCCCTTCGAAAACAGAACAGAAATACAGGTTGAAATTTCAAGCTCCTACCCTTATAAATTTGAGTGCAAAACCAGTGCTTTACTTTTTCTCAAATTTCGTAAACATAAATTTCAAAACGCTTTTGTACAAATTTCAAGTTTCTATCTTTATGAATTCCGAAGATATATCTTTTAGGTATTTGGAGCTTTGCGGGAGGTACCCGAAACACCACTCCAATTGACCACAAATTTAAATGACACAAGGAAAATAGGAAGAAACATAATTTGAAGATTCTATATTTATTAATTTCGAAGAAATGTTCGTTTGGCCTTGGTTTGATCAGAAATTTCCAGGATTCGTCATATCGTCATATTAGAAAATAACTGTATAAATTCCTTCAAGATTTTATCATTATTTTTGAGATATCCGGCTTGTGAACAGACGGGCGAATGGACATCCCTAAATAGACTCAACACGTAACGCTGATAAAAATATATATAATTTTAAATATCTAGGTAGGGGAAGCATTTCGGTAGTTACAAGCTACGTACTGAAGGTACACCCTTTATATTCGGTGTAGGGTATAAAAAGTAGAATTTACGTTCTAAAACTTTTAAGAAGTTAATTTGCCATATAGTTACAATTAGTTGAAGCTTGTACTAGTCGGTTGAACTTTTTTAAGATAACTGACCCGATTTTGAAGGATCAACGAAACATAAGTTAATAATATATGAAAATCAAGTTACAAAGCCTCAAAATTGACAGTTCTATAGTTAGTTTTTCAAATTCAGCTTATAGAGAAGAGAAGAGAGAAGAGAACTATGACTAGACAACTCAAATTAAAAATACATATTAAAATAACTATCAATTAAATTGCACTAAAAATAAAATCTTAATCATTGTGTTGAAAAAAAATTAAATTGTATAGAAATAAAATACTTTTAATAAATCAAAAACTTTTCAACACTTTTTTTTTTAATTTTAAATAATTTGTTTTCTAAAGTCCCTGAGGAGTGCATATATGTAGTTTAATTAATTTGTACATGTGTAACTAATGTTTCAAGCGATATCCTTGAACTTTTTATGCGTTCATGTTTTGTTAGTTTTCCATTATATGTTATGTTAACTATTATAACTAACTAACTAATATGTTTCTAACAGTGATTTTTAACTATTTTAAATATAATGAAAAAACTATGTGAAACTTACATATACCTATTTGTTGTTTGCATAGTTCTTTATTTCTAGGTAAATTGTCTACTATTGAAAATGCAATGTAATAGTGTTTATGTGTACTAAACGCATATGTAGTTATGTGTTAATAGTCATGTATGAAATATATACTAACACAGATGTAAAACAATTTATTTTTTATTTTTCTAGAGCAAGAGAATATACGTATACATTGTATGTAAAGAGCTCTTATTCCACTCCAGTTGTCAAGTTATAATTGATGTAATATTCATGCGTTAAATACCAGAGCGTTTTTAAAAAAAATGTTGGTGCAGTTTTATTTAAATTTTAATAGGTGAATTTGTTTATTTTTTTAAATTGCCTAAGATAAGACTTGGAATGTCACGACAAGAGGAGATAAAGAAAAGAAAATTGATTATATAATACTACAGGGTGGCGCAAAACAACCGATATGGTTTGAATGTTTAATAACTTTTTTATTTAATGGTTAATTATTATTATTATTTTTTTGTTATACAGTATATTAATGGGGAATATTTTTAGCTTAAATATGAAAAATTATATCCCGCAAGTGGTAAACATTTTCGGCTTCGCACATTCGTGCTCTTTCCAGTACATTTTCCATAACTTTTCGTAAAAATTCCGGTGTTATGGCTTGAATTTCATTGCAAATTTTTTTTTTTAGCTCTGGTGTGGTCGCTGGCTTGTTTACGTATACCCTTTCTTTCAAATAACTCCAAAGAAAACAGTCTGGCGCTGTTAAATCTGGTGAACGTGGGGGCCATTTGATATCGAAATCGCTTCTGCGCGAAATAATGCGTTTGCCAAAGAGGTCCCTTAGCAGAGCTATTGTGTCCCTTGCAGTGTGGGCTGCGGCTCCATCTTGTTGGATGAAAACCAACCACAACTGTGGAAGATTTTCTACAGCTGGCCTCAAAAAATTTTCCAGCATCGTTCGATATTCAGCACTAATAATGGTAACTGGGGCGCCATGTGCATTTTCAAAAAAATATGGACCAACGATCCTTTAGGACAACACACCGCACCAAGCAGTACATTTAAGTGGGTGTAATTGTCGCTGTAGAACTGTTCTTGGACTTTCCGAAGGCTATATCCTGCAATTTTGCTTGTTTACGAAACCATTCAATTGAAAATGGGCTTCATCGCTCATTAAAATAAAATTCAACAATTGTTGATCGCTGTCTGTTCTGTACTGTTCCATTTCCAATTCCCCAAGTTTTATTCACAAAATTCTGAAATAAAAATTAGAAATATAAATAAGTTTAAAAAGTTATTAAACATTTAAACCATATCGGTTGTTTTGTGCAACCCTGTATGATATATTGAGTAAATAGGGAGACTAGGTTAGGAGACTCAAACAGAGGAATATAACTATTTTTGATTTTTTTTTCTAGAATTATTAAGATCAAATTTAGGATGACATTGGAAGAGTTGTAGGTTATATATTATTAATAAATACAGAACTTGAGAATGGATGACACTGGAGTTATTCGTATAATTTAAAAGAGAATTATAGTCATTTCTGCTGGTTATATTGCGTGTAAATTTAGATGAGTTAATATGTATAATACACTGGAATTTTTAAATTATTTATAATTGCAAATGTAAAAAATAGTGGTTTTATAATACACTGGAAAATCAATGTTGTCTCAAATTGAGAATGTAAGAATAGGTAATATTTGAATAAATTAATTTCCTCGCCTCATATAAAACAGATTCGAAAGAATTGTATTCAGTTGAAGATCAATAATGAGTTCAGCTGAAATAAGCAGGACAACAGATGCTCATTTCTACAAAATCGAATTACCCAGGTTGCGCAACACAGATTAAATTCGTTTGACATGTTCTCATCGCCCTTATGGAATCATCAAATGTATACCCTAAAATTGGTAATGAATATATTTACGATTTAGAAAAGTTTAAAAAGCCTATTAACATCTTTCTTCTAAGAAACCCATCCATTTTCCTACTAGCCCAACATTTTAGAATCCTATTTCCCTAACCTGTTCCTAAAAAACCTTTTCACATCCCTATTCTCTGCTTAATACCAAGCTGTACATTTTCTTACCAGTTTCCATCGTAAAGTTTCGGAAGCTTCAACTAAGCTCGTTTTGATTGAGACAGCTGAAGAAACTGAAATACAGCTTAATCTAATTTCATCTTAAAGTGGAACAAGTGCGTATGTAAGATACCCCCTTATGCAACATATAACGTATAAATATAATAATTTAAATATTTTTGAAAGTTTTTAAATTAAAAAGAGGTATATAAGAAATTAGATACTTTAAAAAAGAACGAAAGTTATTATAAACCTTTATTAATTTTGAGAAATGTTTGTACCAATTAGTTAACCTCGATCCTTGAGTTATTCATATAACTTATATAGAATTAGTAATTTTAAAAATTCGTTAAAATTTTTGGAATATGCTGAAAACTCTTTCATGGTCTAGTAATTTTTTACAATTAATATTTAATTATCTAAAATAAAAAATCAAAAGTTTTGAAACTGATTTTCTAAACCAGTACTTATATTAAAAATTTTTCAAGTATTCTTGTAATATGTGCAACAGACCGTTCGTTTGATGGTGTTGGTAAAAGTGTTATGGTATTATCCCGAGCAAGTTCAATTTATTTCAAAACAATTTTATAGGTCATTTTAAACTTAAAATGCTAAAAATTATACAAGTACACCCATGTCCTGAGTAGATGATAACTATCTAATCAGAATTCCACACCATACTGTTGAAAAGTAGATTAATTTTAATTATCAAGAACTAAGTGTAGCTTTTTGTGTTGTGTTTTAAAAATGGTACATTACCTAAGAGACTTCTTTGAGAAAAGGGTGGCTGCAGATGCTTTCCAAAGTCCTTCAAAAACTAATGGTAAAATATCAACCTCAATAATGACTTACTATAGCCCAATCCAATTACAGGTTCCGTCAATAAAAACCTTCAAGTAATCTCTACTTAAAAATAAATTTTAAAACGAAATTTAAATTACTGATCACACATAAAAAACAAAAGCATTACAATTTAAGGTAATAAATTTATTTTTTTAAAACCATTTTTTATTTTTTGAACTAAAAACCCTCAATTACTAGATTTCGCCTCTACTCTACTATCTTTTGACCGATATTATAATTATATTATTGGGATCGCTATTAAAGAATCATTAAATTTAAATGAATTTTGTGGTCAAAAGTCTACGTAATTCAGAGTTTTCTTCTTGCAGCAACAAGGTACCTACCAAAAACACAAATTTTTTTTAACACCAAAAACCATAAAAAAAGCTTCACCAAATAAAAAAATTTTAAGGACATTCTACTTAAAAAAAAATGAGAGACATTTAACTTTACACCATAAAAAACAAAAAAAAAATACAAACAGCCCCCAAAAACTTAAACAAAAAAATTTTACTATAGGGGACAAAAATAAAAAAAAGGAACAAGAATAGAATTTTACAAAATGGTTTCGTTTTTCTCCAACCAACCGCAATAAAATTAATCATAAAAAAAGGTGTGTAATCATGCGTTTATCACTGCTATTTTACGCTCCTCTTAATTCATGTAATACTTCTTAAACGATGTTCAAAATCTCAATTTACGTTTTTATTTCACATTTAAACTTAATTTTAAACTTTAAAAATTAATCAATTGCCTGCCATAACCATTATTTATTAAAGGCCATGATTTGGTAAATGAATGACTGAAAAAATATTGGTCCGTTTAAGTTGAAGTTAAAGAATGTTTTGGCAAATTTAAAATCCAATTATTTCTGGCATATTATTATGGTTTTTTGTATAACGTTTTATTTTATCTATAACTTCAGGGATCTTTAAATTTCTTTGTAAGTCGTCATTTCGTACATTCTAAGGAGCACTAACTAAGTTATGTTAAACTTCTCATTTGAAAGATTTATATTTTGTTTACACACAGTTGTTTGCCACAACCCTAAAATTGAATTCCATAGAACCATTTAGGTATTATAACTTGATTGAAAACTAACATTTTATTATAATTTGACAACTTTGACTTACGATCTAGGAGTCAGTAATTTTCTCTATATTTATTTTCTAGTTCTAATTTAATTTTTTTAATATAATCTTTCAAACTTAGCTTGACATCTAGTGTCATTTCTAGGTATTTAACTGAGCATACGATCGATATTAAAAATGTGGAAGATAACACATGGAATACTCGCAAGGGGTACCTATTAACCACTAGGGACAACTTTTTTTATGAAAATATTCCTTTTGTATCATTTTTATTATTTTTTTTTCACCTTTCGAATCCTGAATTTTAATATTTTCGTTCATCAAAGATAGAAAAAATAAAAGGATGAATTCCTGTAATGAATGAAGTATTTTGTGTTTTTTTTTATTCCCTGATTCTTATTTCAGTTCAGTTCAGTTTGATTTGGTTTTGACAGTATTTTTTTTTTTTAAGTGACGAAATTTGTCTTTTATTGCTAAATTTAAATGTAAACGTGTGTGAAAAATGTCAAAAAATGTGTCAGAAAATGGTATCAGAGAAAAAAAGAGAAGTTTTGGAAGCACCTAATTTTTTTTGTGTATATTTGTATATATGTTTTTATTTTTATTTTTAGCACTTTTCTTTATTTTTTTAGTGGTGTCAGTTTGCGGTAATTCGATATATAATGAAAAATTGCAATTCATGTCACGTATCTTACTGTTAAAACAAGCTAAAGAAGTAAATATGTGTATATAATAAAATAAATATATATATAGAGATATAAAAATAGGTGTAAAATTTTACAGAAATGTTCTTTTATTTATTTTTTAGTGTTCGTTGAACACTTTTTCACATAAATATATGGTTGACCAACCGATGATTTATGATTTTACACGTAGTAAAAATTCACACAGTAAAAAAAAAAATAAAAAAAAAAAATTAAATAACAGGACAATATTTTGTAATTTTTATTTTCAAATGAAAACAAACTGTTTTTTTCATCATCTATGATGATAAATTTCTGACAGTAATAAAAAGAGAAAAAAAATAATATTTTTTTTCTTTCACTCTATTAATGTTCCTCAAATAAAAAAAAAAAAAACAAAACAAAATGTAATATATAGCTCTCATCCTATCGCTGTATTAGTAAGAGTTGTTAGTAAAAATATTTAATAGTTAAAATATTGTCACTGTCACAAGGCTGAAGTCAAAATATTGTCACTCAAATGACAGATGAATTATGAAAGAATCAACAGAATACAACAACTAATAATATGCTTGTATACTTAGAACTTTACAATAATTTGGGTGAGTATGGAGATGGGATTCTAATGAGTAATAAACATAAGAACAGGTTTTATAAATTGGAGGGCTAAGTCAGAAAGATTATACCAAACATAAAAATGTAATAATGCAAGACGGCTGTAATAAAAAACGCTTAGCTTAACAAACTTCAGTACCATCTAGAACACGTCAAATATAAGGAATTATAAAAACGGGCGGCTCTAATGCTAAAGCTGGAAATGAAAATTCAAGAGGATAGATAATTTAAGCTATTTCACGTTTCACAAAATTCCTCTGTCTGCCTCTGCTATTTTACTTTAGTTTTTGTCGTCTGTCGTGTATGGAGTAAGCTCATGACTTATTTACTAAGACATTCAAATCTCACTACCATCCCGTTATTAAGTGTTCGTTTCTGAAAATCTAATTTTATATTTTAATGTTTTTTTAAAATGACAGATAGACTTCTGTTAAAAATAATATTACGAATATTATGAAAAATTTAATAAATTAGAAATGATGTGTTCATGACCTCTCTAAATACAGTGCTATACAGTAACTAGTAATGGAATGTACTTAAATTTTGTAATGAGGTTTACATTTTTTTTTAATATAAAAAAAAACAAACAAATTACACTTAGTCCTATTAAACCTTTTTCTCTTTTTTTTATTAAATGCTTCTAGTGTCCTTGAAGGATGAAAAAACTTTGAGGATATGAAGATGATGACTTTACACCACAATAAATAATAAATTCGTTTTATTATTTTCATTTTGATGCAATGTAATAAAAAATTACGAAAGTTTCCTTCAAGCTAAAAATATATAGGTATTAAAAAATGGGTTTAAAATTTAAAAATAGCATAAAATAATGAAATTTGTAAATTAAAAGTAAAATTGGTTTTTAAAATATATTTTGAAAATATACTTTTTAAAAAAAGTTATTTAGTGAAGCCGATTTGAGCCTAAACGTAATGTTAATTGAGAGAATATTTGATTCAACTTATGGTTGACTGATCGAAAACAGGATATGAGTTTTATAATCCAATTCAAATGACCTATCTTACCCTATTTTATAACTCTGGCATGAATTTTTACTTCCTTTATTTTTATATTATACAATTAAATTATTTTATTAAATTTTGTTTGTGTAATTTGGAATCAATGGCGAATGGTTTGATTCAAAAACCATAAAAAATTTGTTTACCTTTTCTCGGACTCCTCATATGAAATGGCAGCAATCTAACTAAAAGTAAAATTAGCCCACTAAAATGTAAAAAATAAAAAATTGATGGTAGATCTTAGGAATTTGTTACTGTTTTAATATAAAAGTAAATTGCTGGTATAAGAAACAGCCCTTTTAATGTTTGAAAACTTTTAATAATAGCTCTTTTGCATTTAAGTGTTTTAATATAAAAGTAAATTGCTGGATTAGGGTTAATGGAAAAAGGAACTTTCTCTCATTTCAGCTAACCACTGCACCATACAATTGTTATAAATTTCCAGTCAGATTTCTAATATTAATGTATCAATAAATTACAGAATTAAAAAGAAACCCATAGACACAGGCAAGTTAATATAAAAGTATATAAAAATGCTAATGTTATAACGAATTGATCATGAAATCCCAAAACCAAAATCGTCAAGACAAAATAGTCGAGATTAAAATCTCTAATATAAAAAATATATTCAGGGCTAAATATTTAGGTTCCTTTTCCGGTGTAATACTTACTTCTTTGCACCTGATCATTAAAAATCTACAAAACGTACATGAAGCGTAATGCAAATATTTGGGCGGGAACTATCCAAGCCGCACAGCATATCTTGAGAAGGTGCAAAATAGAGCTATCCATCTTATAAACGATGCCAGTGCTATCTTAACACTCACTTCCCTTATCCATTGACGCATTGTTTGGTCGCTAACCCTATTGTGAAACGACAAAGTAAAAAACATTAATGTTTTTTGAGGATTTTATTTTTAGGGATTTTGTCTTAGGGAAGACACCTAGTCCTCGGTGATTATAACTTATAATACTATAGTGGTGTAATTGATATGTTGTAATAAATATTGTAAATCATTTTGTAATAGAAATAACTTTTAAAAATTTTATATTTAACAACTACAACAGATTTATGCACTGTCAATTTTTATTTATTTTATTTAATAATTTCTGAAAAAACCAAATTAAAACAATTGATATATAATTTTACAAAATCAAACCCAAAAACTGCCAATTGATTAAATAAAAATTTAATTTAGAAAAACGGAAACATTATAACTGACATATGAATCAGGTTTTCAAAAAATAATATTTTAAACAATTGAAATTTAAAATATTCGTCCATAATAAATATCAAAATTAAAAAAATTAAAAATTTTTAAATTTCAATTTTATAAAAACAAAAAGTTGTCCATGAAAAATTTTATTATGAAAACTTGTAATATTAAAATATTTCAAATATTTGAAATTATAAATGAATGTATAAAAATTGTTGAATTATTTTCAATTTTTGTTACATAAATTCTAAACAAAATAATTTGAAAATAATGATTTTTTTTGAAAAAATAATGAAATATAATTTTAGTAGTATATTTCCTGAATTTGATAGATTATCATTAAAAATTATTTGCTTTAAATGAAAAATAAAACAATTTGTATTGTGGTTTTTTTGTTTTTGGAATAAATTTTAAAAAAATTTTTGAAAGAATTAAATATAACACGATTTAGTTTTAATTTTATGGTCTACTAAAAATATAACTAAAATAAATTATAATTATATTATTTTATCTCATTATTAAATATTTGATATTTTATATTTTATTATTATTATTGGAATAAAAAAATTTAAAATTTAGTTGAAAACCCAAATAAATTGAATTAATTTTTTTATTATTTTAAATTAGTTTAAAAATTATTTGTATGTATGTGTATTTATATTTAAAAAATAATTTACTATTATTATCTATACCGTTATATTTTATTCGGTTTATTATTTTCTCTGTCATAAATTTTAATTTTTAATTTATTTTATCAAAATTAAATTAAAAATTTTTTTTATTTATTTAAAATTATGTAAGACCTACATTGTGGCATTTAAAAAATTATAACGTGATTATAATAACGGTGGTTTTTATTTTGCTCCTGCAAGTATGCAATAATGTCGTTGAACCTAAAAAATAATGTATGACATCTGTCAAAATATGTTTAGGTTAAAGTATTTTATATGGGAACAAACGAAATAAAAACATATGAAATTGAAAAACGTCGCGTCATTTATAGCGTCTTAATAGTTAAACATTGTTGCACAATTTAATTAAGGTCGGAGTGTTAGTTAAAATTTTAATTTACTTCCATCAAATCGGGATTTTGCAAAGTTTTAGATATTATTTGATTATGAATGTATACGTTCTTTAACCTCCACGCATAAATACATGCATTGTTAACTTATGAATCAATTTGAATCCTATATTTTAATTTGAGATCGCCTAATTTTATACGTCATGTATTGTGTATATTTATTTTTTAAATTTTATTTTTAATGTAATGGTCAATCGTTGTGTATGTACATAATAACTGATGTGTGCGTTGTATGTATATTTAAAAATTTTATTTTTTAGGAAATATATATGTGAGCGAGTGTGTATATAATATTATTACAAAAGGGTAAATAAATAATTTTATTTATTGTATAAACAAAATCTTATCTAAATAGAATAAATGCCCACTAATACATTCAAAACCTGGAACATCTTTTATTTTTGTCATAAAATATTTCATACTAAATAAGTTTATATGAATTTGTAGCTCTTGCTATTATCTTTACTCTATGATAAAACTTATTTCGATGATTATTAGGTATTATTTTTTAAAATTCTGTAAGGGGGCTTGTTTTTATTTAGTCATTATAGCGACATCCGCGATTCTCAAAAGTTTCCATGATCTGAAATAAGTGTGCGAACGAAGGTTTTTAAACCCATAAAGACTTTCAACTATAAACATTGGAGCATCAGATCAGAAGAGTTTATTATTTTGGTTAAAGAAAAATAAGTAAATGTTGTAAACAGAATGCTGGTACGACTAAAACTAATTTTCCACTTCATAAATTAAAAAATTGAACTTATATCAATTTTTGGTTATTGACTGTTGTAACCAACTTTATACACTATCATCTCATATTACATAACACAAATGTATATCAAATATATGTAAATATATTTTAAATAAAATTTTTAATTGATAATATTAAAAATGGTTTAATTTTTGATAGTTGTCAATTTAATTTTAATAATATTTTTCCGCAATTAAATCACATAAAAAAAATTTTTATTTTTAAAATTTAAAATATTCAAAATATTTTATTAAATTGTCATTGACAATTTAAAATTGGAATTGTAATTTAAATTTTGAAGTTTCGAATTTTTGTTCGAGATAATAATTTCGAATGAGTTATATGAGAAGTACTTTGATTTAAATGAGAAAATTATTTAATGTAAAGTATTTATTGAAAAATTTTAAAATAAAATATTACTAATTAAAATTAAAATAATTTATAGATACAAGTAGTTAAAAATGAATAGCAAATTATTCAAATTTACTTAATTTTTTAAAAGTCACTAATTAGTGTCAAGAGTTAAGTAAAAGTATCGTATTTTATTATTAAGCGTAGTAGAGTAGAATGGGGTAGAATTGACATTGCAACCTTAAAGTTAGTACAGCTATTTATAAGTCATTTTCAAAAATTTTTTTGAAAGATCCACGCAAGTGCGAGTAAATTTTTTTAAAGAAATGTGTTGAAGAACGCTTAAGCATTTCTCTTGGCCTAAGTAATGGCTAGAGACTTGAATTGATAGTGACGATCTTATATTTAATCTATATAGGAAAAAAATTCGTGAAATATATTTCTTTGGCTCAATACTCACTTATAGGTAAAATTTTAAATTGCAATAGACAACCTGGAAACCTTTTATATTAATTTGCTTGGAATAGTTTTTAAATCCTAGATATCTCTAAATTAATTTGTATAACAGCAATTGCACTCACTGAATATAGACCATTGAAATTTTTGGGGATTTCCAACATATTTTGTGAAAGTAAAGCTATACAGTGAGCTATACAATCTTTTCTAATATTAAGAGCTGTAAATTATTATAGAACGTTCTATATCGTGTAAATCAAATTAAATATCTTATACCTTGCTCCATGGAAGATTTCTCTAAAAGAAGTCATAAAAATTTGGGTGCACTTTCGATATTGAAAATAAAGCCTCATTTTGACCCAGTTTTTCTAATGAATTTAAAGTATCACTATAATTGTAAAATATAGTCAACATGATTATCTTTAAGGATCAAAACTCGTGTTGAGTTTTAGTCTCTTTCAACTCAAATCTCCATTGATCAATGTTTATCGCTTTGGGTTTCTCAGTTTGTGTCTCCAAGCTTTCTAGCATCATCTTTTCCATTATTTTAATTCGGCATCTGTTTTTAGATCTACGTTTCCATAATCTGGTATAAAGAGGTCTTAATTATTCTATCGGCTGATAGAAATCTTAGCCCAGCTTAATCGTATCGAATTTGAATGCAACCCACTGTCCTTGTTCCCTGCTAACTCATACAAATACCTAATATTCTATGCCTTACAATATAAATCGTTTCTCTTTCGTAAAGAGTTATAAATTGTGCTAAGTATTTTTTATCGTTTAATCTTCACTTCATGATTCGTTTATCATATTTTTCAGTTGTTCTCTGAAGTTATAATATTAGAAAGTCATGCATTAATACCAAATACAATTGCCAATGTAATATAGATTCAATTAATTTTAATTTTTTCAATCATAGAAATTTATTATGAAGGATGATATCAGCAACAGGACTATTATTGTAAAATTAATAATGTCTTTCAATTTTGAACATTCGAATACATTTAAATCCCTGAGCAGTCCATTAACCCAAAAAAAAAAAAAACAAAAAATAAAAATCTAAATTACAAAACTCTTAAGTTTCAGGTATTATTTATTCCAATCGGGTGCATGTTCTAAAACCAATTTTATTTTTTTTTTAACTTTATAATAGTCCCCTTCAATTAAAAACAAGGCAACAAAAGAAAACCAATAATAAAGAAAAGTCTTTCAAAAATTGGATTTTAATAGCTGAACGTGGGAGCATCCTTCTATAAAGTAAATTATTATATAAGTAGTGGATTTATATATAACATCCATACATATGTACATTATTAGGTATATATTGGAATAAATATGCTATATTCCTATAAATACTTGTAGAATCGAAATGAGTTTTCGAAACAATTAGAGCTTCTTTTATTTTTTTTTTTTTAATTTAAAATTGGAGGTAAAATGATAGAATGAGATGAGGAAACATTATATACTTGTTGGAATATCTTTATCCAACTTATTATATTGAGTTTTTTTTCGATTTTTCGTCATTATTGTGTCATTAAACTGTAATACATGTCTGTTTTTTTTTAAATTAAAATATTTTTAGGAAATATTTTTTACTTTATCTGTCAGTTTGCACTTTTCAATACAACAGGCATCCTATAAATTTTGATGGTTCTGGGTTGTTTTCCAATTAAATTTTTTGGTGTTCCATTGAATATTTTGTAATTGATCAAACATAGCTTTGGATGTGATAATTAAATAGTAGCTTTTTCAGTTGAAAAGTACTGTAAAACTTGAACTTCCGCCGTTGATTTTATAATAAAGTAAAAAATAAAATACAAATTCAAATATTGCATATCTGTAGGCGCTATGTTTAAATTCTTGTAAGCTAAAAGCTTGGTGTCAAATGGATCAATTTTTCAGTTTTATTTCATCTCTCGACACCACTACTACTCTGAGGCCAGAGTACTTCAATTCGACAACAGTGGTAATTGCTGAAACACTGTCGAGCCAATACGCTTATGATGTTAACGACTT
Organism: Dolichopus griseipennis; assembly: GCA_963082915.1. NCBI lineage: Eukaryota > Metazoa > Arthropoda > Insecta > Diptera > Dolichopodidae > Dolichopus > Dolichopus griseipennis. Next base: position 99,495,316 of record OY720444.1, read on the forward strand.
TTCGTAGCATAGTGAATAAGCAAATGCGGAAAATTCTAACTTAAGACAAACTTCTATTGTACAAACACTGTATTGTTTCCGCCAACTCATCAAAAAAACCAACATTCAACGTCACATCTGGTAATACCGCCTTATGCTTTTGTAAATTATCAAAAATAAGTTCAATTGTAATAATCTAAGTATAGTTAACATTACGTCATTAAAATTTAAAACATAAAGTGAAATACAAATTATTTAATGTTACAATACCATTTTCAAAAAGCTGATGATGTAAAGCTTATAAATACTGAAGAAATGCTATCATAATTCAACAATGTAAAAACTTTACATTCAATAAACCAAATACAAATTCAAATTCAATAGCTAAATTAATTATTTACTATAATCTGGGCAGACCGCGTGCTGCAATTGAGCTGCTGAGTTCCGCGATTAAATCTCTTCGTGCGCGACCATAAGCAGACGCTTCCTTGCAGAGCACGCATCCATGCGACTTACTTCTGTTCATAGAACTTATGATCCGTCAATGATTGCTATCACTGTTAATTGAAATAAAAATTAATAATAAAGGATTTAATTTTTTATTTAAAACAAAATTTAAAAATTTATTATCTCCTAATAAAATATTAATAAAAACTCTAAAGTAAAAAAAAAACACCAGAACAAATTAAAAAGTTTATAAGTTGGTAACACTGATTACTCAATTACTCATAGATAATCATCTATTTATATTTTATTTTCCAATTTTTCTTTTTATTTTTTTTATTTTTCCTTTTTTTTTAAATTTGTCGTCTTTATTTTTTCATTATTGTGTTTAGCATAATTTTAAAACAAAATGGATTTAACATTGATGATACCTTTAATGTACTATTAATTTATTGTCTATCTATCATATCCTATTTTTTTTTTTGTACCATTTCTTTAGCTCTTCATTTGCCTCATCTTATAGAAGAGGCGAAGCAGGTGCAGAGATTGAAAATCTATAATTTATAAAAAAAATAAAAATAAAAACAGAGCTCCATGAGTCCATTATTTGAAAATGAACTGACAAAATAACAATCCATCATTGTATTTTGTGGCATGAACTTTATGAATTTTTTTCAAAAAAACAAGAAAATACAAAAAAATCTGATTATTTCTGAAATATTGAAGATATGAAATTGGTTGATGAAGATACAAAACTTATGTATAACATAAATTAGAAACACCTGATGGGGTCAGAACCATTTTTTTTGAATATATATTCGAGTATTATGAATTTCTAAACTAAAGGAAAAGAAATTGCTGTTGCTTCCAAAAAATAATATTAAAAAAAGATTTATGTATTTTTAAGTTTCATATCCAAAAATTTATTTTTTTTAAGTATAAAAGATACTTTTAATGTATTCTACTTACAAAGATATTAAAAAAAAAAAGAATAAAGGAAAAAAAAAAAAAAAAAAAATTGGATGACTGTTATTGATAGTAGATTAGTATGCAGAATGCATTTTCAAACAGAGTAAATCTCTCTTGGTAACAATCTATTATATTTTTGTTTAAATGTTATTATACATAATATATATACATGTATATATATATAATATATACATAAATACTTATATAAATGTATAATAAAAATATGTTCCAAATATACACCATCATCAATAGAGGTACAGTTAAGGGAATTATTATGATTCTACTTCTTTTTGAAAACGACTTTCAATTATGAAGTTATACGCAATCATATTAAAGCATCTTTTAATAATTATTGACAATTAGAGGTGCGAGCATTTTTGTTTTAACTGAGAGAGCCAGAGTTTGGGTAAAAGTTTGCTCTGAGCATTATTTGAATCCAATCTGAACACTCTAAGTAGTTACTCTGACTTTAGATCTAATTAGAAAAAGGACACACTTTTAATTTCTAATATATTTTGATTATGTAGCTTTAATATAAAATGTTAGCTGTGAGCACATTTATGGCATTTATGGACTAAGGAATTAATCTACTGTTTCCAAAAAAATTTAAAGATCAGAAACCTCTAAGACCCTGAATCTTTGTTATTACCTTAGGCGTGGAACATGCTTTTGAACATGAGAAACTATAACGGTTTTTGCTTAGTTTATAAAGTTTTGTCGTCTACCAAAGTTTTTAAAACTTATTTTGAAGGAAGAATTATTGAAAACTTTTTTAAAGCATAACTGTTTTTGCTGAGTTTATAGAGTTTTGTCGTCTACCAAACTTTTTAAAACCTATTTTGATGAAAGAATTATTGAAGACTTTTTTAAAGCATAGGTATAAACAAATTTTAATTCAAATTTATATTTCACAGGTTACAATCAAATTATTTTTTAAAATTCCTGAAGACGATTTGTAGCAATTTAGTAAGAAGTTGAGAAATATGGTTCTACTACTTTTATATCCTTACATTTAAGATTTAAGTTGAATAAAAACATTTAGTGGAATGGAATTTATGAAGCACGAGTTGGGAGAATAAAATCCATTCCAAATACCCTAAAAAATCCTATACAACTAGGTACTTTCTAAGGACGAAATCTTACAAAATTTTAACTGCCTTACGAAAGTTCTACCACAATAGAATAGCAAACCTTTCAACAACAGAACAGCATAGGATCACCACGCCAAAACTAAAATATATAATAAAATTAATATGTAAAAACTTTTAATCTGTTAGTTAACAGCGCCTTAACTGGCGAAAAAATGTAAAATTGGAAACCTATGGAATATCAATAAACTACAGAAAATTGTATAACTCAATTTTTACTAATAATTTGTCCATAATTGTACTACTTAAAGTTTATAAAAAATGTATATAATATATAACACAACAACAACATTTTTTTTTTAGTATATTATTTAAAAATTTAGAATATACAAGAAAAAAAAAACAACAACAAAATAAAAAAAAAAGGATTCTTTTGAAAGAAGATTATATCCTGAAATTAGTTTTTCAAGTATATTAGTTATAATATGATAGTTATGCTAAATAGTAGAAATTCATGATCATCAGTATAATAATTATAATCAATACATCAATATCATCATAATCATAATCATTTTAATCATTATAACCATGATTACATATTAAACTAAACTAGAAACAAAATGATTATAAAGTAATCGTTTAAAATAACGTTTAGTACTTAGTAACTAGATTTTTTTTTTCTCCTAAATATATGCAAAATAAACAAGTTAAAGAAAATATTGTTTTTATTTTTTTTGGAAAAAATGTTTTTAAAAAAAATTTTAATATACAACATGTATTTGCATTTTTTTTAAAGATACTTTAATAAAATTTTGAAATAGATTTGTGCGGGTGCTGTTCTTCATTATATTCAATATGATGAAAATTTTAATGAAAAACTCAAATGAAAATTTTATATGGAATTGATAGATCATTTATTATTTCATACAGGTAGAGTTTAAAATGTGTATTTGAAATGTTTATTTTTAAGTTGCATGTTGTGCAATTTCATTCTATATTGTAATCATATGCGCTCCTTAAAGGTTCATACCGCATAGACTTCTTTCAACAAAAGAGGTAAACACTAGTTGATAAAAGGATGTAAGAGGTCAAATTTTCATTGTGAAATACTCCGAGAATTTGTACAACCAAATCAAATAAAGAGTACTTTCAAACTAGTCTAAACCAACTTTATCGCTGGTTCATAATTTCGAAAGTACCTCCTAATCAAAGGGTGAAGATTTTTTAAATCTTTCTTAATATTGTTTTGTAAAAAGTTTATATTAAAAAAAAATTAAAAATAAACAAAACAAAATCATTCTAATTTTTAAATTTAGATTATGCAAAACTGAACAAAAAACAGAAGAAAACAAAAATTGTTTTAAAGAAAACTAGTTAAGGGTTTCAACAAAATTGAATCTATTGGATAAAAAAAATAATATTAAAAATTTATATTATACATATATTATGGTAATTTTGTTTCAAAATATTGAAAACTTACACAAGAAAAAAAAAAAATAAAATTATCTAAATTAAGAAAAATTTCAAAGTAATAATAATAGGTGGAATATATAAAAATTAGTTTAATCTTAATTCTATTAAAAAATTTTAAAGTTTAAATAAAATTATGGAAAAAAAACAATCATCAATGTACTTTCTTTAGTTTAAGTTGCATATTTATGTACACATATTAAAATTATTAACTAAATTTTCCTAAAAGTATGCAATTACTTTTAATATTAAATAATGATTAAAAGAAAGTATGCCCGCGACAGGCTATTCTAGGGTAAGGTATTTTAAAAATTAAAAGGAAATATAAAGTTTAAATTAAAAAAAAATCAGACAGACATTATCAGACATAACCTTATCTAATCTTATTTATTTTATAAATAATATAAAAATATGTTTAAAATTTGAACTTAAAAAAAATCCACAAAATTTTTTTTAAATTGAATAAAGTAGACTTCAAAGTACGTCGGATCAAAAAATGTTCTATGACAAAGCTGCAGTTCTTCATTTGTGAAACAACTTTAAATTCATCCATTTCTCCGTATTATTTTTGGTTTACGAAATATTTACAAAAAACCTAAGAATTACTCTAGAGAAGTGCCTGTAGGTTACTTGATTTTCTTCAAAAGCCCATCAATTATCAAAATCGTTATTGCGAAGCGGATTACTGTAAAAATGCCAAAAACTCAGATATCAATTTTTCCAAATTTTAAATGAGAATTTAATATAATTTAAAATTGTTATTCATAAGAGCAACGAATCTTTCCTCAACGCCTTTATTTTCCGACCTCTTATTCTTATATGATTAGATCTTAGATCTAAGTAGCATAATAGTGATGAAGTAGAATTAGATAATCAAACAAATTTCAAAAAAAAAAAATAATTAATGAAGTATCTATGGTAACGTTACATAAAAAGGAATCGTTTTTTCCTTTCGATGAGTACTCTCAAACGTAGTAAAATTAAATTAAATTATTCCACTTAAAACCCAATATTTTTAATATTCCTCGAAGAATTTTAAGAAACTTATTAAGGTTTCATAAATTTGTAGTTCTAAAAATAAGATAGTTTACAGCATAAAAATAAAAATCTTTTGTATTTTTTGTAGTTATTAGTGTTATATGGGTTTGAATCTTAAAAATATATTTATGTGATGACACAAGTACTTTAAAATATTACTAATAAAAATTTTATATATAAATTTTGAAAATAAACTTTTCGATGTTATCTTAAAAAAAAATAATTTTTTTAATAAAATAAAAAAATACAAGTCATAATAGTAAAATAGAACGTTGTTAAAAGGTTGTAGAACCCTATTATAGTTTTTTGTTTGTTTTTGTACTTGTTCGCCGTAAACAAAAAAAACGGGACTTTGAATATAAAATGTCACAATAATAATATCCTTTTTTTCAGTTTTGACGTAATTTTTGTTGTATGTTTATTATATGTATGTGTGAATAAAAGATATATAATATGAATATATATTGGTATGACACTTTATTATGATTTGAAGAATCAGGAAAAATAAAATAAAAATAAAAACTGGATTCGACAATTTCAAATCGTCAATAATTTGTTTATAAAAGAACAGTAACGGAAAAAAATGGGTTTCTGTAACCAATTATATTTATTTGAATTAGGTGTACTTGAGCCAGCACCTGATATTCAGTACTTTTTCAAGTACCGAATTTTGATATATTCAAATACCAGTATAATAAGATGAATCTAGTTAAAATTATTTTATATTAGTCTTTGATAAGTAATTCCATTTTAAGTTTAATTACTTTGGTTATTATTTTTGAGTAATTAAAATTTTGAAAGTAATTAATCTTGAGACTGAAGTATTTCTTGCTATATAATTATTTGCAAATACTTCGGTATTAAAAGATACTTATAAAAGTAATGAAATGCAAAATTTAGTAACTTTCTGAGAAGTTCAAGTACTTTTACTTTACTATTTCTAAATAAATTAGAATTTTGAAATTTGAAAATTTTTTTTCTCAGAATTTGAAAATATATCGAGTATTAGGAAATTAGTATTAATAATTGTACTGAAGTACTTTTTACTCAATATTATGGAAGTCTGCCCTGGAAGTTATATAAGTTACAGATCTTAGAATATAATATGAAGTCATAAGTAATTTTGTTTTGATTACTTGAGTTGTTAGAGGAGTTTAAAATACATTTATTAAATTTAATTATAATTGAATACAACAAGTTCAAAGAATTTAAGTAAGTAAGTAAACATATTTTTACTGTCATGATCAAATGATTTTTGCACAAGGGGATTAAAAGTATGAGATACTTATATGATTACGAGCATTCATGAAGTAAAATTGGAGTAGTACAGAAAACGCCGGAAAACCACTTATGAAGAACACATTTATTACAAATTAGAATATAACTAGACTATGTGTAAAGTATTCAAAATGGCACAAAGTTGTTAAGAAAGTTGCACAGTGTTAAAATGCATACATAACATATTTTTGTCTTTCACTGTACTGTTAAAAAATTCATCGATAATATTAAAGAATATTGGAAGTTTTTTATTATATTTTTTTTATTTTAGTAGTTAAAAAAAATTCAAATAATTGTATTGATATATACATATAGTTCTTTTGGAGGATCCTACTTCATTTAGCTGTCACTGCGTCTGAAAAACACTTTAATACAAACAGAAAAAACTATTGTTTCACTATATTATATTTTTAATAAAAACTTTAATATTAGATACTTCATACCCTTAATATATTCAATATAGACATTGTACTAACAAATAAATTTTCAGTAAAAGTATAATAGTCTTGGTAGTAGACATTTTGATATTTTTTCAAATTTTTATAACTTTTTTCTGAAATTGATTACTATTTTACAAGGATTCTTGAAATTAAAATTATCAAATATTTTTAGCTTGTAGTACCTATTGGTTAAGTACTGGTAAGTACTGGAAAAATAAAGGTAGCTTCAAGTACCCATATTTTTACTAGTACTTGTTTTTTTTCAAGTACCAGTAACAGTACTTAAATTTTTTGATTGAATATTTTCCCAGTATTAGTACTGGTACTTGACTTGTACTGGTAGTTGAAAAACGCCAACTCTGCTATTTTGAAATGAAACCTTTAAAATTAACGAGAAACTTGAAGAATAGTGTAGCACTATGTAATTGTGATTGAGTATTAAGTTCCATCATAATAAATTTAGTAAGTGAACTGATACAACAAAGAAAAATAGGAATAGGCGTAGAAAAATGGCAAAGGTCACACGCTGATAAACATTACAGTAACATAAGTGCGCATGGTTATTGGATAGTGGAGTTCCTAAGGAAGCAGAACCTACGAGTGCCGAAATAACACTTAAAGACGCATATAAAACAATGTTGAAATGCTTGGCATTATTGTACCTATATGGCATTATGATAAAACGGGGCAGAAAAACGTGTAACATAAAAATATCAAGTGGCAGCCCTATTCTCTGTCGCGGAGTGATAATAAACAAAAGAAAAAAAAAGTATGATGTTCTATACTTTTAAAAAATCTTACTTATAAAAATTTCAGATGAATGATGGATTTATAATTTTGAGTCTCGAAATATTTAAAAATTTTTGTTTATTCCATTCTAATTTTAAAAGATAATAAAATATGTGAAGAATAAAAATATCAAATATTATAAATATATTTTTCTTTTGTCTTTATCTAAGTGTTGCCGTTTTTGTCGTTTGTTATTTTGTTCTCTTTGTTTTTTGGTTTTATTTGCATTACAAAAACGATTGCAGGATTGCAATATTGTACTTTAGCAAAATAAAATACAAAATGCAAAAAAAAAAAAACAAAAAAATTAAAAACAAAATTTTGCTAGTGGCATTTTCAAGTTCTTATCAATTGTTCATTTAAGCGAACCAAAATACAACAACAAAAACAACAATACGAAAAGTGCAAATATATAGAATAATAAATTTTATTTTGAATCACTCGAAATGTAGTATTACATAAGCATGTATATGTACAATATAAAACATTATGATCTTAAATTTTTGAATGTGTATATGTACGAATGAATGATTTAAAAGACAAAAGAATAAAAAAATATATTTTTTTTTATTTTTTTTTATGATATTTAAATACATTTCAAAATTCAAACAATGCAATCACATTTTATACATGAGTGTGTGTTAATTTAAATGTCATATAAAAATATACATTCATACAAGGAATACTAGGGTTTTTTACAAATGGTTATATTCATACAAATATACAAAATACAAAAAAAATATTTAAATAAAATATTATTTGAAAGCATATTGAATAAAAATATTTTAAACGAGGTGAGATTGATAATTTGATAATTCATATTTTAGTATTTGAAATGAATGTCAATCTAATATCTGACCGATAGCTCGTTGGTTAAACTGGTGGCTTTTGAACCAAAAAGTCTCGGGTTCAAAACCTGGTCAGATCATACCTAGTAAAAAATATAATTTATAATTGATATCGTAATAGTTTATACCATAATATAAAATAAATCTTACTTTCTCTATTTCCAACGATGTAAAAGTTTTTGTAAACATACGGACGGACGAACGGACAGAATGCAACTACATAGCCACGTTTTTACAAAATCTTTTGAAAATGTGCTGAAAAGTGTGTTATAAAAGTTATGATTGACATACTCTATAAGAGCATAAAAAATTAGAAATTTTGACAGGAAGTGTGTTTAAATAGGCTAACAAAATTCTACGATCGTTCAACTTTGAGCAAGTTAAAAAAAAGTTGTTAATAAAAGATTTTTATTAATATACGTTTCTTAGTTCTTAGAATCATTCTGGTATTAGGCATAATACTGTCTTCTAGTGAACTTTAAAATAAAAATCTTGTTAACTTTTGACATATATATATTCAGTAGTCACGAAGATGAATTTTAAGTTCTGTCTGAGGTCTATCGAATATATAAGATTATGATTTTTTATAACGGGTTTTTAAATGATTACTTACTGACCGATCAATTAATGATTGTTTTGTAGATAAAATTTATAGATCTTTAGAATTTTTAACCTTAATTATAACGTAATTTCTATAATTTTTATACCTGGATGACTATATAGTTAAAAGGATAATAAATTTGCTATTAAGTTTGTGACGGGGATAGATAAAGATAAAGACTCAAGTGTATGGATCGGATCAGAATCGAAAAATTATTCGATTTAGCTATGTATGTTCGTCCGTTCACACGATAACTCAAAAACTAGAGGAGCTAGGATCTTGAAATTTTCGCTATTTAAATCCAGCCATTTTGGTTCATGGGTTCGGGTAGCTAACAACTTCTTTTTTTATATGAGTTTTACTCTGTACCTATTACAGCTGCGTGTCTGAAATTTTGCCAAAAGCAGTTTAGTGAAATGGCCAAAGTTACAGCAAAATTTGGTTGGTCTACAGCAGAGGGTTCGAGTAGCTGCAACACAACTCCTTCTTTTATATGAGTATTTTATATGGGTATCCCAGAGTTGAAACAGTGTAGTGGAACTCTTCCTCATTTATAATTAAATTATAATTTTTCGTACATCCAATTAACTTCTACTTCAAGGGCCTCCTTAGTTTATTTAGAATCTTATAATAGATGAAGTGTTTAAAATTTTTTTCGGCTAAATTAAATAAGATTTCCCCACAAATGGACACTTCCTTGGCCAATTCACACAATTTGGGGTTTTTTCATTATGCCTTAAATACTCAAATAAATTACCAGATATCCCTCGTTTTCAATTCAATTTTAATATATATTCGATGTACAATAATTGAAATTCAATCATGCAAAAATATTTTTTTTTCTGCTCTATTATTCAAAAATTCGGACATTCCCTAATATAGACTTGTACTTCCAAATATGTATAATGTTAAAATTTAATACAAAAGATTATGATAAAGATTTTAAATATGGGTAGGTACTTTTTATATTTATTTAATTTTTATATGGAAATTTCTGAAAAATTTCATTAAAATTATCCTAAAAAAAGTAAAAAATGTGAAAAGTGGTAACATTTTGTTTTCCAAGAAAAATAATTTTTATTTGGTTTCAATTTTGAAATTATCCAAATATATCTAATTTAAATTTTTTTATGTTTTATTAGGTGTTGTCCATTTGATGCAAGATATGCACTTCCACATACCTATTAGATCTTAGATTGTACTGTTTAAGTTTCATCAAAAAGAAAGATATTTTGGAAAATATTGTTTTTGTTATCCATTTTATGTCTATGTAAAGATCAGTTTTTAAGTAAAAGTTTTTCAATAAAATAAAATTTTAGCTACAGGTTATTTTGAATTTATAGATACTTTGAATAATACTTTCAATACTTTTGAAATTTGTAATTTTGAATAAAATTTTATTGTATTTTCATTATTTCAATATTTTACAAATTAAATAATTTGTAATTTTTAATATATCGATTGTTTATCTGAATCATTGGTATAAGTGAATGTAATTAGAATGATATTGTATGAACGTAAGAGAGGGTAAGAGTAGTGCTTCCTAGCTTCTTCAGCAGTACTTCCTAATATCAACTTAAGTTAATTATTGTACTAAAAAAAGAGAAAAGTACCTCGTTTCTATAAAAGCATTAAAAGTTGTAAGATAATTTTAAATTGAAGGTGATTAAAATTTAGTTGGTTACTTTGTTTGATTACTTTATATTCCAAAATTTATTTCAATATTTGAATCATTAATTATTTTCTACGTGTTATATAATCATAAGTAGGCTTGTAAAATTTTGATTACAATTTCATTTAGATGACGATTACTTAATAATTATATTAACATAACTTTTAAATATGATTACTGTATTCATCGTTTATTTTTTAAGTATATATAATATATATTCTTAAGCTAATTTTTAAAATTTTGTTTACAATTATATATCGATTACAATTACAAGTTACAATTATTAACAGAAGTTAATTTGTATGATTACTGTGTTCAACCGTCTCAGTTTTTCTATTACAGTAATTATTTATTTGTAATCATTTTTAAGAATACAGATAACACAAAACTAATCGAAATCATTATTATAATAATCGGAGCAAAAGTAATCGTAATTTAAAAGTAAAAGAGCTAGAAAAAATGTATCATAACAGAAGAATAATTGCTCTAAGAACCGTGACTTTCTTTAAGGTATTTTTGAGATCTCGGATTTACAAGTATTTATATTGTATACTATTATTTCCATAACTGTATACCAATACGTATTTAGATTTAAACAAATATTTAAGTACTTCGTTCAGTAATTGCTATTAAAATTTGATAATAGCGACTTCAGCTTCAAGCTTTCCATATTCTCTCCACTATAGAATATATAAAATCATTAATTCTTACTCAAAGCATATGTCCTTACGTCGCTTTCAATGATTTTAAATCAAAAACTTTGTTTTATGTCAAATAATTTTCAACAGAATATTAAACTTTGCTACTAAATACAAATGGAATTTATCACTTATGTGTAGAGATAAATTATTATTATTCCGAGCTCAATGTCATCTTAATGTAATGATTACAAATATATTTTGTTCTGAATACTATATGATTACAAATAATCATATAGTAATATATATGATAATCGAGTTTAATATCTTCTGATGTAATGATTACAAATATATTTTATTTTGAATACTGATGTATGATTACAAATAATCGTTGTTAAAAAATTGAGACCGATATATACAGTAATTATAATTAAAGCTGGTATTAATATCAATAGTAAGTAATCATCCCTTCAATAAAATTGTAATCAAAATTTTTCAAGTCTGCTTATGAATACTTAAGAAATAGCTTAATTGATTCAATTGAGATTTAAGTTGAGTACAATTACAAATCTTTATAATTGAGTATCTGAATAACATGATTTAAAAAATTGTCTGTAATATAATGTTAACAAGTAAATGTGATATCAAGACTCTAGGGATTTTTTAATTCCAAAATAATTTCTTAAGAATTACCGACAGATTTACTGCACTTTGACAATTATTTTAGTTTGACAGGTTTGACAGAAGAGTTATGCAAAGAATTACTAGAGAGCTCCTTCACTGGTAAATACTAAGTTACTCAAAAATTTTGATTTAAAGTCAGTGAACTGCGTTCAAATTTTTTGATAATTTTATTTTAAAGATATAAAATAATATTTTTATATACGAGTTTAAGAATTATGTTTCTATTATTTATCTTTAAGGTAATAATGAAATTTTTCTGCTTCTTCTTCTGGTAGGGAGATGAAAAATCCTTCTTTGGATCAACTTTATGTAACAATGAAATATAATCTACTTAATAAATTTATTTTTTTTAGATACTATACAAAGCAATAACTTTTGGAAATTATTCTAGAAAAATTTTTTAACAATTATTCATTTTTTATGATTTTCCTTTGGTTCGTTTTTTCCAAAATTGAAATAAATTTTAATAAATGTTCAGAAAAAGTTAAAAATATTAGTTTAGTATTTGTACCAAAAAAAATATAAATACATTTCAATAAATCTTTAAAAAGAAATTTTTTTTTAAAAAAAAACAAAAGAATTATTATCGGAAAACTTTGATAATATATTCAAGGATGAAAAATAAATCGAATATAGGATTTGTTTGTATCAAGGTAAGATTTAGAGACTATGATAGGCTAAAAATAAACCATTTCTTGGAACGTTAGGTAATTTAACAAAAGGCACATTGATAGAAAATCTACCTTTAATTGGATTTTATATAATCAAAATTATTAATCCTATAAACAGGGCTAAATTGTAATTTTTGGGATACATATGTAATATGGGTCAAATGGAGGTGGATTTAGGTAAAATAATGGACACTGAAAACATTTTTCAGGAAATACCGTTATTTTTTGAATACAATTTTTGTTTCTATTACAGATTGTTAATAATTTATAGTATCAAGCTTCGGTTTATCTTGTTCTAGGCCAGAAATCTGATTGAGAAAAGCTTAGACAGAATATCAGCCAATATCCTAAATTTTTTACATAAACTTATTTGATTTTCCCAAAGGAATACAAAAGGAATGAGATTATCTAAAAGATATTTAGGTTTTGAATCCCAAAATATTTCCAAGTTATATGGCAACTTATTGAAAGACCCCGTGTATATATTAATTTATGAGAGAGAGACACGAATATTTTGTATAAGAAACTATTATATAAACCAGTCGAGATAGACTTGTGCAAGAAGAGGAACCGCCAATTATATGTTACGAAATAGTTTCGACAAAAGTGAATTATTCAATTACTTACTTAATTCTTTAAAGATAATAAGTTAATTCTTAAGAGATCGTTTGAAATTCGATAAACATCTGATTTCTTACACAAATTCAACTGTTGGTTCTGTTGGCCTGTCGGCCTTGTATTTTTGCGGTCAAACATTGAAACTAACATCGTCAGAAATAGATGTCAAGGAAGCATAAATTACAAATTTTAATTTAAGTAACAAAATTCAAAAATATGTCAAAAGGGACGTGTTTAGAAAAAAACTTTGAGGCTTTGAACCCATATTTGGGCGTTAATAAACCTCAGATGCTTAACCAAATTTCCACAGAGATCTCAGATAAAACTTATAAGGAAAACCAAAATTTAGCAATGAAAATATTGCATACCGTTAGGCTTAGAAGAATTTGTCGATGAAATTATACTTATTTCTCCAATAGAATACACAAGCCTTCAATTTAATTTCAAAATGTTTAGTTTTCCAAAATTTTCTTCTGCAACTTTCCAATTTTCTTAAAAATATATTCTTTTTCCATCAAAAATTTCAAAATTTTGTTATGATTTTTCTCACCTATTTCAAAACAACTCAAAAAAAAACTTGTTAAATTGCTTGCAGATTCTATTTAGATTTTGCTTTTAGCATTAAAACAACGCTTTTTCTTTTATTCATTATCGATGTTGTTTGCTCTTAGTTTCCTGAGTAATACGATAGGTATTATTTGATTCATATGTCGATTTGAATACCTCTTCGAATATTATTTTTTATATAAAGGTCTCATTATAAATTAAAAGTCACTCTAGTTATATAAACATTGAGGTTAAAATTATTTTACTTAATTATCAGTGCAAGATTTACAATTGCTGTTTTAGTTTTAAATCTTGGCTCTTGAATGTGCCCTACAGATGAAATAAAGTGTGGGTAAACGTTAACTAACAAGGAGAAGGTCATTAGCATCAAATTAGGAGAATGGAGTAAAGATAGAGACTAAAATCAAATAACTGGCGCACAATAAAGTTTGATTTAGAAGCCCAGTTCTCACCTAGAAATAAATTTTCTCAGTAAATTGAATCTGAATGATAAGTTTACCTAAAACTTTTTAAGATATAAGAACAAAGAATCGAAAAACTTATCTGAAAAAATAGAAATGCATATAAAGTAAAATTTTGAAAAATATTTAAATACTTATTATATACATTTTTCTTAAACATATTTTGTGTACTAATTTTGCACATGCAAGACACTTTTAAAAAAAGTTTTCACACATTTTCATAGTTTTATCCAAAAATGCTATAAATAAAATATTTTACAAAAGATTATGTATATAATAACATACACTAATGAATATATATATCTATATGTACTATGTTTGCATATATAATATATAAAGTAGCATATAAATTCTTTATTTATTATTCCGAGATAATTTTTAACATGTTTGTTTCATTTGTATTTTGTTTTTCTCATTTTTGAAGTTTTTTTTCAACACATACATACTTACAAACATGTTCTCATCAATAGATTTGCAGATAGGAAAAAATAAAATTGAAAACATCTAGCAACAGCTGTTAGATCTTCTTCTCAAATTTTCTTTAAAGAGTTTTCTTTTTTTTGTTAATAAATTGTTTTTTAGTGTAAACACATAAAAACTATGTGAAAAAGAAACCGCCAAAAAAATGAGTTACGGTAAAAAACAAATTTTGTTAGAACCCAGGGGATATATTTTTTTTTTTGGATGTTTTGGATGTTAAATTTTTCATCGTTACCATAGCAACCATATGTTGACATTAGAATATTTTAAGAAATTTAAAAAAAAAGTTATCCTAATATTATGCAAAATTTTTAAATTAAAAAAAAAAATATTTATTCATCCTACAATTATGCAACATTTGTAAATTTAAAAGTTGATTTTTTTGTTATTCATCCTAAAACTATGCAAGATTTGTAAATTCTTAAAAAAAATTAAATCAAGTCTAAAACTTGAGTTAGGTAATATTACTTTGTGATTCATTTCTGATCTAATCGGAAAACAAGACTAAAATTTAAGTGCCAAATTTGTTCAGCTTCGGAAATAAAAGTGAGTCTTTCGGAAAAGCTGCCAACTTTAATAACGGCTCCAAGACTTCACAATTGTCTTTAATAAGAAAATTAATTTTCCTTCGATCGATGCTCGATGCAACAGACCTGGCAACAATTCAGTGCCAACTTGATTTTTGGGCTTTCAGTTATGGCGAACCGGACCAACTAGTCAAGCCAAAGTATTTAGCCAAAATGTATCTATTTTTTTAAATTTCATTTACATACACTCGTTTAACTTTTTGACACAACTTCAAATACCAATAAACAGAAAATCTTTCAATCTTAAATTCTAAAATATGCTCTAATGTAGCTCGGACTCGGTGACTTTTAAAAGCTTTACACTTCTTTTAGGCTGGTCCTTAAAAAACGGAATTTTTGAAAACCGTTAAAAAAAGGTATAGCACAATGCTAGTTATCTAATTGAAGTTGCAAAGTAAATGACATAGATGAATGCACAAAAACCCCTTACAGGACATCCAAATCATTACAATTTCGTTTTTATAAACAACTGAAAAACAAAAAAACTTCCGAAAATAACTGAAGAATTTCGTTAATACTTTATTTTCATTTATATTTTTCATTGTGTGTTATATTGTTTTATGTGTATTTAGTATAAATGTCAGGAGTTGAGTAAACAATTTGTATATTTATTTTGTCAGGTAATATTTTACTTTTATTATATAGAAGAGGATCAAAGGTGATACAAAAAAACAAAAGAAAAACAGAAAAAAAAAAAAAAATCTTATCATACAGTGTAAACACTAACGAAAAACATTTACACACACATTGAGAATACAGCGTTTGTTTTAGGTATTTTTGTTTTTTAAAAAACAGAGGATTTTTCCAACGTTTGTTTATTTTTGAATAAACAAAAAATAAAATGTTTTTTTTTTTTATTTAATATTTAATATTTAATGTATTAATTTTTATTTTTTTTTACAAAGATAGCAGATAATTAAAATGTTGAGTTTTTGTGTCTTACAGAGAATCTTCTGACGATATTTTAATTAAAAAAACAAAAACAAAAAATGGTTTTAATAAAAAGAGAAAGGGTTATTTCTATTGCACGATTTTTATCTTTTATGAAAAATTAATTAAAAATGATAGATAAGATTTTTTATAGAAATTATAAATGGTGAGAATTTTAGTTTCTGTTTTTTGATTTTGTTTTCTGTGTAAAAGAGTGTTGAAAACAAAGTACTTATAAATGATAGGACATCTTTGTTGTTATGTTTTTGAATGGTATTCGAAAGAAGAGCGACAAATAGTTTTAGAATTAAATAGAAGTAGGTTAGTTATTATTTGTAGTATATATACTACATTATTAATAGTATCTATATTAGTTTTAATTTAAATTTAATTTAAAATTGAATGAGTAGTTTTATTTCAAAACAAGTTTTAATTGTGATCCCAGGGCCTTTGTGGTGTAGTTTAAAAGCGGTAATGCATGATTTATTATCTAGGAGAATGCAGGTTCAAATCCATAAGTTTAATGCCAATCAGATCAACAGATTAATCAATTTGATTATTGGAAGGAAAAGGTTTACTAAGGAGACTTTGGAACACAAGCGACAAATATAAAAAAAATAAAAAATTTAGCAAAAAAAACCCGAAAATTCTGAATATTCGCGGAGTGTTCTACATACTGACTTATGGAAGTTAACAAATAAAAAACCTATAGTAACATAAATTACCAAAAGGAAATAAATCAGTAATACAATCATAAAAAAAAAGGATAAGACTACATAACAAAGATGGTGAAGATGATGATGCAATCTCTCAATGAGAAAACACAGAACAGCTTGGAGAATAATAGAAGTACAATTTGGAGGATAAAATAACATAGCGATGCGAAATTTCCTAGAACAAATAGAGGATAATGGAAATTTGAAATAGATTAAAAATATAATCAAATAGACCTATGCTCCCAAGTGTAGTAATAGAAAATAATTCACCTTTTCTCTCTTTCGTTTTACAAGATTTTAAAATTGAGATCATAAAATTAGATGTCGACCATTAAGTCGTCATAGGTTTAAATAATTACGAACCGGTTCTGAAATTTTGGAATATGTTTAGAAAATGAGTAATTTGATTTTTGATACCAAAATCTATTCTCCACCCCTTAAAATTGCTCCTTATAATAATTAACCAAAAAATCAAGAATTATAATAATCAGGAATTATACATGGACTTCGACAGTTTTAAGGTAAACTTTAACAGCTTAATTCAGAGGATTCTTATAGTTAAAATCTTCAAAATTTTAAAATTTCAATTTAAAACACTTTTAAAATAAAAATTTAAAAAAAATGGCGACTTTCATTTTAGAAAAGCTAAAAATCAAACAAATCCAGATTTTGCTTGATAACAAAATATGTAAAAACATTTTGAATATTTTTTTTTAATTTAATCCAAAAAAAACAAAATTTAAATAATATATTAAATTATTTCAAAAATTTTATATTATATAAATTGAAATTTTTATCAAAAATCAGAGAGTATTTTAGTTTTAAAAATTTCTATAAAATAAGATTTATTTAAATTTTTAGTTATACTATCAGTCAGTTACAATTTGGTAACAATTTAACTAGGGTCCTATTGCATCAACCACTTATCACTAATCAAATAATCATATTTCATATTATAATCATATTTCATTTTAATCATATTTAATTTTAATCATAGTTCAATAGGACCCTAAAATGACTACTAATTTTATTTAAAACATCGATCAACTTCAGAAAAATATCGGGAATATGATCGTAAACGATATTCCAGATCGAAGTATTACAGAGCAGTGTCCTATATATCGGTGATAAATCTTTTGTATTAAATTATTATGATAGAGCGTCCCAACAACAATGTGACGAATAATCTGCTCTAATGGACGTGAAATGCGAATCATTAATTTTACGAAATGCTCTATAGATTTGACGAATATAACACTAATTTTGAAAATAAATTGCAACAATTTGTAAACGTTGTTCCAGCATGAGAGTTTCTATGGTGATTTGTCTATGCTTACTGAAATCCATTAAAAAAAATTAGGCTTTAATCTAAATTTAAATGTGTTTTATTTCAGTCAGTAGGTATCACTCAGTACAAGCTTCAATTAAAACTCCTCTTAAAAATAGATTTCTTTTAAATCAAATGGCTCGAAGGTTGACATAAGCATGTTAATGTGTCAAAAAAAATGGTCAAAATTTCGGAAGTTTGTAATAAATAGTTCAATCCAATGTCTATTCCAATCCCATTGCTGGAATGATAAAAATTTAAATATTATAATTATTATATTTTGATAGAATCAAAAAATGTTATAGTAATTATAAATATATCAATAATTAAAATAAAATAAATTTATTTTGATGTAATTATAGATATTGTTTAAATTAGTTTCATGTTTTTCTAATTAAATATCAATTTTCATTTTTTTTTTAAATATTCTTGTGTAAGTTTTATATAATTAGTATTTTATATTTTTAAAACATTGCATACAGAGCTTTAATATGATGTCTCTGGTTTGAGAATAATATAGTTTGCTAAACCCTTTAATTACTGTAAAAAATGGTATATAATTTATTATATTTTTTTTATTCAATAAATTATATCTGTTGTTACATAATAATAATATCTAAGTAATTAATTGTGGACCTTTACACATTGAAAAAATACCCGCCGCTTTAATTAATAATTCAGTTTAAAAACACTCAATTGCGATTTAATTTAGGACTCAGTCAACAAAAGTCATTGAGCTTTATATAACTTAGAAATACAAATATTATTAATTTATTAAATTTACTACACTAATAATAACACATTCTTTAAAATAACTCAACCTTAATTTTAGTACAATTTTTTTTCAATCTCAATTTTAGAAAAACACGTTTTCTGAATTTAAAATTTTACTCAATTACAATTTGAGTTAAAAAATTTAATTTGACAAATTTTGAGTGAAATTTTTAAATGAAATTTAAAGTAAGTTTCTAAATGAGTGTTTTTTTATAAAATTTTGTAAAAAATACATAATACTTTTTTAAATTTTAACTACAAAATATTTTTTAAATTTTTTGACATTTAGTAGACGTTAACAACCACTCGGTTTACTTACAAGACATCCTAATTTTACTTCTACTTTGAAGATTTTTCATTTAAACCACAGACATAAAAAATATTTACATACATACAATATTACACAATAAATTACGCACTATAATGTATGACATTTAAATAAATTTTATTTAATGTCATAACAAATTTTATATAATATATATTCTTTTCTAACAAAATTATTTAAATTGAAAAAAAGAACAGAATAAGATAAATAAAAGACAAGGACAGAAAATAAAACAAAAAAAAAAACATAAAAGAATAACAAAAAAAATTTGTGTCTTAAATTTTCAGAAAAAGTTCAGGTGTATTTTATAGGTATTATTTTGTTGCTTATATGTATGTTATAAAATTAAAAAAATTATATACATAACATAAAAATATGAAAAATATTTTAAATAATATTTTTTGAATTTTATTTTTTGTTGTTGGTTTTCTTTTTCATGGTATAAACTTTTGAGTTTAAAAAAGTATTTTAAATACATTTAAAGTTCTAATAATTAACAGAATTTAAAATGGAATAAAAATACAATTACAAATAAATGTACATATATATATTTCTATTTTTAAAATGTATTTAAGTTTTTAAGAAGATTTTGTAGCTAGAGATGCTTTCTTATATTGAACGTTTGCAAGATGAACATTTGAAATTTTAGAACAAATATTTATTTATTTATAAACAGTCCCCAATCTGATCAATGGCGTAATTCTAAACACTCCGACAATCAAGCCTCGGGTTCAAACCCGGTCAAATCATATCAATTGTAATTATATACAATTGTATAATTATATCGTAGTAGTTAATATCGTAATATAAGGTAAGATTTAATATAAAAATCTAAATAACTCTTGTGGAGGTTAATAGATGGCGCACAAAATTAACATTTGTGTATTCATAATCTTATACAATATCTACAGCCGAGTTATCAACGGTATAGTGAATATAATTATTAAAGAAACTAAAGCCTAGTCTAAATAAATTTGTTGAACGACCTACACTCCTTAAAAAGGGAGAAAAAAAGATGAATCGCTTACTACATACAATGTGATAAGCGATTGATTCAGCCTTTTCTTTTCAGATGGGGCACGTATTTTATTTTATATTATTACTCAATTTTGTGATCATGCTTGCAAAATTGGTATAGCTTTATTTCAATTATTATTTGAAGTTTCATAAAAATAATAATATTGACATATGGTGACAGATGTCAAATGTAATTGAGCAGTAAGCTTGATACAAAAAATATTCCAAAGCTTTAATCTTAATTTAAATTGATTTTTGGATTCTGTAATATTCTATTTTAACCGTTGAAGAATAGATTTTAAAAGCAGGTTTAAAAATTGAATATTAAGTACATAATATTTAAAAGCTATCAAAATAGTAAACAAGTTTTCCTTGTTCATTATTTTTTTAGTTAATTGATTAAAACCAAAAATTTCATTAGTTTTCGTAATTTTAAAGTTTTCATTATAAAAATTGTTATTTGAATTGTTTAAAAACTATTCACATTATTAGTAAGTAAATATAATATATAAATTTTTTATATTTTTCAATACATAACAAAACATATAGGATAACACATTTTAATTTCTAAAATTTTATTTTATTTTTCACATTTTGAATTGTAAAATTTTTTTTGTTTTATTTTATTTTTATTTTAAAATTTTGAAAATGTAATAGAAAAATTGAAAGATATATTTTAAATAATATGTATAGCTATACTTTTCAAAATTATTTAAGGTGGTACAGTTTTTTTGAAAATATTAAAAGATAAAATTAATGTAAAATAAAAACCGACATTAAATGACATTATGTCAAAAATTGAAACTGTCAAATTTCTTAAATGTCAAATATTCTAAAAAAAGTAAATGGATGTCAAATTAAATATATAAACAGTGTTTAGTCTTTCCAATACTACTAGAAGCATTGTTTATCCATTCGAATTGCTTCATCAACTCATGTTTTAATATTTGATTTGCTTTAATACTTAGAAGAAATTTTCAGAACTTTATCAGTGAGTTTTTAGCTAAAATGAAAATTTTCGGACAAATAGACTTTTTTTACGTAAGCCTTTTGAACCATACATGAACCATAACATCTTGACTTTATTTCTAAGTCTTTTCTGATTTTTTGTAATTATTATAAGTTTTGGTTTCTACATATTAAGTTGTTTTTATAATTGGACTAATAATTAGGCTTTTGCAAACTATTTTAAAGCTACTAGAGCTAGAGTTTTACTTTTATTAATGCGTGCGGTCCAAATTCTTCATGAGTTTTAGTAAATTTCTAATCTAGCTTAAGGACGGTACAAACAGTTTATCCAAAACTCAGAAAATACTTGCATGTAACAAATGTCAATCATTTCAAAATAGACTGACAAACTTCCAAATTCTTTTCTATAATATTGCATTGATTTTATTTTGACCACTACTGTAAACTGTACTATACATAACTGTACTATGTATTACTCGTATTATATCTGCATATATAATTAACTTGTATTTTAAAAATATGATTTTGCATTGTAAAATACATAAATATTGTATGCAGTATATATAAGGTTATATATGAATAGTATATGTTGTACATATATAAGTTTATATATATGTACACAGGATAATGTAGGAAACATTTTCAAAATAAGGAAATTTAAAAAGAAGAAAAAACTGTGAATCACCTGAAGAATACATTTTTTTAAAATAAACATATTGCGTAAAATTATTTTATATTTAGTTATAATTTAACCGTTATACTTGAGTTGCAAAGTTTGTATATGTATGAAAACATTTATATTAAAGGTGTTTCTGTATTAAATAACATTTTTTTTGGGTAGATTAGAAAGTAAAAATTGTTTTTTTTGTATTTTCTGTAGTTTTAGTCGGACAATCATATTTATACATAGATACAATACATATATAGAAAATGTATATAAGTATGTAAATATTTAATTTGAAAATATATAAAAATTGTCTTGTTATATTTTAAACAAATATTTCAGAAAAAAAAAGAATAGAAAAAAATTAAATTTTATTTTGCAAATTAAAATGAAATTGTTAGTCCTTGGGGCTTATCCAGACTTTATGTTATACATGTGTTAACTGTATATAATATTATATAAAAAAAAAATCCAGCAGACTTGGAAACTTTTTGTTTTAGTTATGGTAATTTAACTATGAACATAAAAGTTCTACCATATTCTTTAGTTAGAACTAAGAATATAATAATACTTTAGTTAATTAAAATTATTTTGGGATTTTAAATATAAAATTAAATTTCACTTTGTATAAAAAATCATTTTGCTAGATTGAATGTCTTATACTGAATGTCAAATAATTTTGACAATTAAATGACATTCTGTCATTTATATATCAATGACTAAATATCATATAACTTAGACAAATTAATAACAGTGTATGTCAAAAAATTTTGACAAATCAATGACTGAATGTCAAAATTTATGTAAAGATGAATGTAAAAGTAAACTTAACAACTCAATGACTAATTTATGATATAAATTCTTTTAGCCTACTGCAATGACACTCTCGCTTCACTACGTAGTCAACAAAGAAGTGTCCACAATGAAATGAACATGACAGCGTTTTTTGACACTGTTTTGACATTTACAAATTTATTGAATTAAAAAATATTCAATAGTTTAAAATTATTGTATTGCTATTTTGAATAATGGTTTGATATTATTTAACCCAAGATAGAAAAAAAAAATTAATAATTTTAATAATTGTTTTATTTTGATAATATATTTTTTTATTTTTCAATATATTTCAAATATTTTTCAAAGTTCAATTATTTGACATTTGAATACGTAGAGAAAGCAAAAAAAAAAAAAGTTAAATAACTTTTTTAATAACTGCGTAATGGCTGTAATATGGCAGCGTCTATTGTAGATACTTTCATATAATTCAATACATTTAACTTAGTTTGACAGATAGGTACGTGTAGAGAGCAGCACAAAATCCATCTATCAATCACATATGATCTATCTGTCAAACTTGTTTAAAAAGAAAATCAACAGGTCGATATTAATGATGGTTGAATTAAAAAAGATGTTCGTATAATATGGTATTTTTTTTGTAATAAAATCTTTAATATGGGGCTCTTTAAAAATTTTATCGCAGTCACAGAAGACCTTTCCTAGGTCAATTAGCAATAAAATATTACTTAAAAAGTGAAACTTACTGTATGTAGATTTAGATAGAGGTTTTAAACCGAAGATATCGCTTAATATCATGTACAATTTTACTGAAAGAATATCTTCAGTTTAAAATCTTTATTTGAATCTACCTACACCTTCTTCCTTAGGGATCCTAAATTGCTAATTTTTTGTAGAATATCCAAAAAATTATTTCACACTAAAACTAGTTTTATATCACAATTATTTTAATATTTTAAAAATAATATTTTTTAAATTATACTTGATCAAAGTAGTTAATGATCCCCAAACAACTTGTACAAATGTTATAAAATGCAATTTTTGTATTTGAATTGTTTAAAAATAATTTATATATATATATTTATATAATATTTATAAAAATATATATATATTGTACATAACATTGTATAGAATATTTTAATATCTAAATATTTTTAGCCAAAACAATAATAATAATAAATATGGTTTTGTAAAACAAAAACCGGATGTGCTGATATAATACGATTAGAGAGACAGCATTATAAAAGATAATATTGTTATAATAAAAACAAAAAAAAAACCAAAAAAAAAACCCAAATGTATCTTGTAAATAAATGTATCTGTCTGATGAATGTAATTATAAAAATAATCTGTATAGATATATATTATATAAATGAAATACATTAAAATTTTATTACAAATACTTTATTTAAATTTTTATATATATGGAATCTTTTATTTGGAAAAAAATATATAAATACTATAAGATCATCCTATATCGTATATGTATATAATATAATCCTACAAAATATAAATACATTTAAATATAAGGAACGAACGAAATCAAGCGTTTTTAAAAAATCACATTTTCAAAATTAAATATTATTGATAGATCTATCCTCTTCCAAAATGTCCTGATACTAGGAATTGAAATTGTGACTTGCCATAAAATATGCAACTTTTCTTAGATTTTTATTGGGAAAGCAATAATTATAAAAATTAAGAGCCCATGTTCCAATTTAAGGAAGGACTTTACAATTGATAAAAACTATTAACATATGATAAAATATAATGTTGTTGATTACTTCAGAGCTCTTCAAATTTACTTTAAATGTAGGGGATTACTTCATTATCTCAAACAATTTGGATAGAAATTCAAGTTTTAAATTACATTACAGAATGTGTTACGTAGCCATTTAGCCTGTTCTTTAGTAATTATTCCACGCCATGTAATGTTTGGGCGGCCAGAACTCTTGAAGTTTCTACTACAAGACAATTCGTGTTTGGTATTCTAAGCGTGTGGCTATTCCATCTTAACTTCCTACGTCTGATTTTTATAGCTGTGGGCCTGTTAACTTGTTAATATCCAGAGGTGATTTGAAGTCGTGTTAAGCCGAAATATGCGGAATATTCTTAATTTGGTCACTTTGAGTATCTAGAAATTTCACTATAACGGCTGCAGTTATCTTAATGCTTCTCGTGCTTTGCTTAACCTAAGATCTGCATAATCTTAAGTTCTTTCGCTGGTAGATACAATAATACCTAGATAGCAGAGTTTGTTTGCAGTTTCAAAATACCCTAATATTATATGCAAATTGCTGAACTTATGCGATAAGAAACACATATCATCTGCATAATCGAGTTCTTCAAGTTCAAATTCCAGAATCCAGGCTATGCTTCTGGTATTCAAGTTACAACTGCTTAACAATGTGTGAATTTGCTTCAGATTTGCTTCGGAGACCTTGGTACTTAAAATTTCATTTCTCTATTTCAAAGGATTTAGAAGTTTTCAAAGCACCCGAACAAACAGACAGACTAAATATTGACATATAGCCACAGTTTTTAAAATTTTTTGGAAATATCCTTAAAAGTATTGCATTCATTACATTTCCTTTAACTGTTGTAGTTTAAAGCAATAAGTGTTATAATTTTCTATTGTTGTTACTTTTTCTATAAAAGATATTTTGCCATATGATTCAGATCAGATTTTTGGACATTGTTGGATTTTTGAAATAAAATAAATTTTTGAAATAAAAATAAAAAACAAAATGTCCTTAAAAAAAAGGAACAAGATATATAACAAACAATAAAATAGAATAAATATTATTGTTTCAGGTGAAAATTTATTGTTCATTTATTGTATTTTGAAATAATAAATATATGGAATATCTCTTTATGTATGTATAGCCATTTTTAAGTTTTTATTTGTTTTTTGTCCTTTTATTTTAAAGTAAAAGATTTGAATTGATTTGGTTTTTGTTGTGCAGGGACAAAATTGCAAATTTTAAAGATTTAAGTTTTTAGTTAAGCTTTAAGTGAGTAAAGAATTATTTTGAAGAATTTTTATATTAAAGAAATTAAATTTTTTCTATTTTAAATTTTTTATTTCATTATAAATCCGATGAGTGGCGTAGTGGTTAGGACGCCGTCTTTCAATAAAAGTGTCTCGGGTTCAAGGCCTTGTCAGGTCGTATCAAATAAAAAAGTATAATTTATAATTTATATCATCATAGCTTTCTATCCCAATATAAAAATAAAGTATCTGCTGCATCTTAAAAGCATAAGAAAAGCCCTGCCTGATAAACCATAAGAAAAAAAGAATACTTAATTTGCCATCACGCGCTGGTAACGCTCTCAAGGCAGGAGAGGCGACAATCTTAGACAAAAAATTTATGGATTACAATTCACTAGCAAAAATTGAGTAGACACTCAGTTATAAGGATCCATCTCAAAAATATATATATCTCAAAAACTTAGAAACCAGGATTCTGAAATTTTCACAAATTCATTTATGCCCAAAAGCTTCCTTTGCTATTAAAATTGAGCAAATTTGTTCTTCGAGATCGAGTAGCTGTCATATAATTTGTTTTTTTGATTCTATATTTTATATAGCAGGGTTTCAGAAATTTTGCCAAAAGTAATTGACTTTAATGATTAGAGTTTTCAAGAAATTTGATTAATCTATTTCAGCGTGTTTAAGTAAATGTCCCACGACTCCTCTAATCGCATAATTCAATATCATATAATGTATACAACCTTAATAAATTTTTGGTACAACATTAACATAGTCTCCCTCAAAGTGTTCCCCTTAATCCAATTTAATCAATAAATCCCAATCAAAAATCCAGCTTCATATTTCATTTCCTAACCCCAATCCTCAAAATCAAGCAATACATTTATATTTCGGGTCCAATTAGAGTTTGACTTAAAAGGGGGTGGTTTTAGTTGCTATAAAGTCAAAAACTATCCCTCGGATATAGTAAAGCACTCGTGTAGTATAGTGACTCTTGGTTGTTTTGCTCTTATCCTCGAATTAGAATATCCTTCTTATATTTTAGACAAGACACGAACCATGTTTCGAAATATAAAACATTTTAACAAATTTATGGATATACAGTCAAAAGAAAATCCCAATAAAAAGAATTTTGTTATACTCGTATAATTTTATAGAAACTCTAAAATTAACAAAATTCTTTTCAATATATTAACGACATTTTACATTAAATTTTAATATCACTATTTTTAAAATTTTAAAAAATTTTGAAAAAATTAATACAATGTAAAAGTATTTCAAGGACATTTTAATGTAATAAAAATAAAAAAGAAAATGGTAATTTAAATAAAATTATAACTTTATACTCTAAAGATAAGTGCTAAAACAATTTTCTAATATTAGTTCTGTGTTTTTTTCCTCGAGATTAGTTAGTTAGTAATTTCCAAATAATAATAACGATAATAATAATAATATTTAAGTAAAAGTTTTTTTTTTTTGTTTTATTAAGATATGAAAATAAATTTCGATTTTATTTCCTTAATAAAAAACCAAATTATCCATTGGAGAATTTAAAGGATTATAGAGGTTCTGTGAATTTACATCAAATTTAGTTGCACGATTGAAAAACCCTTTTTTAAAATCAAATTTTTAAATAAGGCAAATCCTAAAAGCGGTTCCTGGAATCCTAAAACCGTCGGGATTGAGAGATTCCTGCTCACTAAAAACAATCTCCCCCCGTAGCCAAAATAATTATATAAGTACGTAACCTGCTTGCACACTACAATCGCTGAAAAGTGACGATGAGACATAAATCTTCATCACTGGTTGAATGGAAAATGCCGAAGTAGTAAGTTAACTTTTTTTATGAATTTTTCTAAATCATAAGTAATTGAAATTGATTTTGCAGTAATATGTACTCACTTGTTCTATTTAGAAGTGTGATTTTTTCAAAGATTTCTTGTATATTTGAGAGATCGAGTTTGAAGAAGCTCTGCAGGATCAAAATAAGATTGAGCTGCTAAACGTGTATTAATAGTATATTTTTAATTTCTTCTGAAGATTTACCAAGTAGATAAGCAACTTTAACATTTCAGCGGTGATTCAAAGATGTTAAATCTATTGTGATGCTCTTATTATTGATAATACAAACATCTGTTTATTGTGTCTAATTCAGATTTTGAAGAGCAGTGCAGGATAATCCAGCAAATATCTATAAATTGTATTTATTTGTTTAATTGAATTGAAGTCAATATTATCTCCTTCTAAAAATTTCCAGGGAGGGTGCCCTTTTCTACATTGTGGAAATTTTTGCCCAACCTATTTTATATAATCCGTTTCCAACCTATCTTCAATTTTTCAAAAGTTTAAGCCAGAAAAATATATGTGGCGTAAATTCATTTATGTTTTGGGACATAATGACACTCCCAGAGCGTTATTAGACTAAAATTATTTTTCCCAATAACTTAATTAAATTTTTTTTTTTACGAGCATTTCGCGTAATTTGAAATTTTTTTCTTTTGAAAAATCTGATACTGTAAAAACAAACTGAATTTCTTTAAAAATATTAAGTAAAATGAAAATTTTAATTTCATTAATAGTTTCAAGGAAAAATAACAATAATAATAAAAAGAAATACCAACACAATGGGAGAAGGAAGTGCTATAAAACTGTAGTAAAATTGTTAAAACTGCAATTTGAAGAAAGAAAAAAAAAAAAATAGTGAAAATTATTCTTACAAAAATTTGTACGATTATTACTTTTTACTTTGCTTTAATGGAACTTGAAAAATTCTTTTCATCAACTTAAGACATCTTCTGTTATACTCTTAGTTTCGCGGATTCATTTAAAATTTTTTCCTTAAAGAATAAGAATTTAAAAAAATGAAAAAATTGGATTTCTGCTTTTAAAGAAAACCTTTAAGAAAATTAAAAAAAAAAAAAAATTATTTTATTATTTTTGGAAATAAACGTTTGAAAATTTTTTTGTTTTAAATGCTGTGTTTGTATTATCAAATTGTAGTAATTGCATATTTTTTGGCGTGAACTATTAAATTTTATTTGATTTGTTGTAAACTATTAACACAATATAAATAATCATGTAACTCATAATCCGTAAAGATTTCAACCGTTAAAATTTTTGCGATTACTTGAATGATTGCTAATAATGATACTGAGTAATTTAATCACTTAAGTCCCTCCTATTAATATGCGAAAGCTCCTAGCAGTATGCAAAATTTTGAAAGCTAAATTTCTGACCTTAATTCTCTTGGAAACCAACCAAATATTGATATACAGGAAGGGATTAAGTTAATCATTTAAGCTACCCCGATTTATATGGAAAAGCTCCTAGAGTTATGCAATTATTTTTAAAATAAATTTTCAAACCTTATTGAGAATTTTTGCATAATTAACTTAAAGTTTTGAAATAGAACTCCAAGTATTTTTTATATATATCGCAGCACCTATAAATAAAAGGTTTTGAAAATACATTATTTTTATCTCCTAGAAAAAATAGTGATCGTTTTGGGTGTAACACCTCTTTGCTTTATAGGATTTTCTGTCTAAATGTTTAGAACTGTTAATTTTATTTGGTTGATCAAATGTTTTTATTAATCCCATTCCATTTTTATTTTAACACAAGCGTTTTTTTTATATAAAGAATATTTGGAAGGACACGTGTCCTAAAGTTAAACTTTTCAAAGGACACGTGGAATGCCGCGAAAATTTCAATATACTTAATCACTAAACAAAAATAATTAATTACAATTCAAAATTTATTTTTTTATTACTATTTTTGAGTTTAAACTTTACATTCAGCTTCACATTTTTCTAATGAATCAAATCTGTTACCATTTGATCCCCTTTCAACTGCACCCCAAATGAAAGATTGACATTCACCTACTTCACTATTGAAATAGTATTTTGTTGCAGCAGCTCTGCCGACACCACTTGCTTTTGGTAAGTTGCAGTGCTCTATAAAATTAAAAATAAAATTAATAATAAAATTACGGTATAATAATAAAGTTAAAGCATTAATTACCTGGTCTTGCGGCCAAAGTTAATGCACTAAAAATAACCAAGAATAAAGCAATTAAGAATTTCATTTTATTTTGCTTATTTTTTATTTTTAAAATAATTATGAAGTTGAGGGTTTAAAGAATAAACAAGAACTAAATTTAATTTTGATATTTAAATTTATTTTATACTGTTTGAATATTAAAATGAAGCTTATCAAATGTTATGAAATCTAAACACTTAATTATTTTCCAAACATTGATATTTAAAAGATTCAATAACTTATTCTAAGAAAAACGAGGAAGATTATAATTGACCTTGTAAACTTTAAGATACCCGTGCATACCACTACATTGTATAAAATAAACCGTTATTTAATTCCCTTATCATATTGTATTAAAAAAAATCTGTAAAAGAGTAAAATAATTAAAAAAATATTTTGATCCACCCTGCCCCATAACTTTAGATTAAAAAAAAACCATAAAAACAAAAAAAATTTAGCCCACTCTAAAAGTTGGTTCGAGTAATGTCGAACTTTGCCAAACAAATCATAAAAACAAAACAAAATCAAAAAATAAAACTTTGGAACGCGTTATTTAAAGTTGAATGGCAGCTCCCCGAAGCCTTGGTCCGATTTTAACCAAAAATAATAGGGAGTAAACCTAGAAGTTGTCTAAAACTGACTTTGTGTGAATTTTAAAACTCTAGCTCTTTTAGTTTTTGAGTTATCGTAATGGCACACGGATGGACTGACGGACGGACGAACAGACACACATAGCTAAATCGATTTACTTTTCGATGCTGATCAGATACGTACCGTTGACACTATATTTAGCTCGTCTAGATCAATGCATTACAAACGGAGGAGCAATTTTAATGTACCCGTTCTATATGTGTATGCATATATATATATACATAAATAAAAATTTTCAAGAGCAATAAAATAATAAATATTTATTTAAGCTTCCTGTTTTTTTTATATATGTACAAATGTTATTCAGTAGCCGTTCGTCTGCCATCACAATAATTCATCAAGTACAATGTTTTAATTAAGCAATGTGTAGCCGTGTGCCTGCCTCTAAATAATATTTCGACTATGTAATGATTGTCTTTGTAGTGGATCTTTAACATGTTGGTTCAGCTCAGCTACAAATAACTATTCCACACAACTTCTTTTTCATATGAGCATAATTCTATAATCTTTAATAAATCTGATGTCACGAAGTTTTGTCGAAAGTATTGCATTATAACTAATGTTTACACAAACTTTAGTTATCTAGTAAAGGTTGTTCGAATTGCAAGCTACATAATATTAAAAGGTGTAAAGCTTGGGC
The DNA here is from genome assembly GCA_963082915.1 of Dolichopus griseipennis. NCBI lineage: Eukaryota > Metazoa > Arthropoda > Insecta > Diptera > Dolichopodidae > Dolichopus > Dolichopus griseipennis. The sequence continues at coordinate 99,526,476 of OY720444.1, forward strand.
AAAATTTGGTTGATCTTGTACAATAGCTTCAAGAAGGTTCTTTCCACCGGATACATTTTTGTCACCGTTATTGTGATTCCTTAAATCGGATGATAATATTATGCTCGTCCGTGTATCCCAGAGTTGGCAAAACCTTTTTTATTTTTTAATTTATTAATATTAGAAGTGTGTTAATATTTTTTTTTTATTTCTTTCTGATAAACTTTGGATCATCAGAATATCAAAATATATATTAGTAGAAACACGTATTTTTAATAAGTTTTGTGTTGATAATCATTTGACTTTTGTCAAATATATTTCATATCAATAATTAACATTGTACTTGTGAAGCTTTTGATTTTTTTAATTCAACTTTAAATATGATAATACAAATATAAAAATATAGATGAGGGAGAATATTAAATTCTTCTTGCCACTTTGGTGCTTCAAATACAATAAATCAAGATCAGAAAAAAATAGCCCACCCAAAACTAAAATTTCTTTTACAAAACCTATATATAATAAAAATAAAATATTTGGTCATCTCCTCCGAATAATTAACAAATTTGTCAACGCACTTGCATTTTTAATTTTAATTCCATAAGGGGCTTTCATTGAATTTGAGAACTTTGAGTGGCGGTTTCTCAAAATAGTCTTTCAAAGATCTCAAAACATTGCAAACTTACTTGCTATTATGTTACATATGGATTTTATTAATCAATCTTCTAGGTCTTGGATATGCAAACAACATTGGGTATATTAACATTTAAAAAATCTCGATACAACACACAACGGACTAATGAACGTCTGAGGCCACAAAATTACTTTTCTACGAGAGGCACTTGAAGTCAACTGATCCGGATAAAAATAATACGTTTTACTGAAACCCATATTTGTTTTAGCCTTTAGTTCAGCCTGAATAAGATAGAGTATATATATGCTCCACTTGATGGAGATCATGTCTAAATTTTCTGTTCAGTCATTTTACTGTACAAGCAGGTTGGGTGCTTATATCATTATTTAGTCTGCGAGGGGAGACTGTTTTTAGTGAGTAAGAATCTCAACTTACAACGAGATTTAGTATTCCAGGAAAAGTAGTCTCTCATAAAATCAAATGTCGTCGAAATTTCCGTATATTATTTGTAGGGTTATTCTCGACTAAATGATAAAGGGACTAAAAGAGGATATTTACCTATATCCTATATAGGAAATTTTAAAATTGAAAATAAATGGAAATTTTTTCAGGGACTTTTTTACTAGAGATTCCAATCTGATTTTAGGCCGATCCGATTGAGAGTTTATTTAAATTTAAATAACACTTCGTTCGATTGTACGATCTCTGCAGTATCCTGATCTGTATATAAGTGACTTAAGTATGTATTTCAAACCCAGTTTAATCGACAAATAAAAAATATAAAAATTTCAAAAATAAATTTTGGAAAAAGAATAAAAACTACAATTGCTATTTTCACATTCTTTTTTATTTTACTTTAAATACAATTTAACAAAAAACATAACATAGCCCAGATATATTATTTTTAATTTAACACTTTAAACATGACATTCAGCTTCACATTTTTCTTTGGTCTCGAATCTGTTAGCATTTGAGCCCATTTCTACTCCACCCCATGTAAAGGTTTCACAATGACCTGTTGCTGAATTGTAGTAGTATTGTGTTTCATGATTTCTACCGAAACCAGCTTTGTATGGTAATAAGCAGTGTTCTATAAAAAAAAAAAACCATTTTATAATTTGGAAATGAAAAGTTAATTTAAATTAATCTTTCTACAAAATCTAAGTTTTTTAGCACTTAGCTAATTATAACTCATTAATTACCTGGTTGTGTGGCAAAAGTTAATGCACTGAAAATAACTAAGAAAATGGCAACTAAGAATTTCATTTTGCTTTTATTTTATTTTTTGTAAAATAATTGGGATTTGCAGAAGGTTTCAAAAATTATTTGATACTAAATTTAATTTCGAAAATTAAATTTATTTTATACTATCATCTGAAATTTTTGAAATCCTATGCAAAATCCATTTAGAATCATATGTGTATGTTCTCCGTTATCTTTTGGTTCAAAGTGCAATATTAGAGAGATTTGACAGCTTTTTGCACAAAAAAACCATAGTAAATTTTGTGTAATCCAAGGCATTAAAATTTTCCTTGTCAACTATCAGAATTTATCTCTTCTTGATTTCAGTTTTACAGGAATAAATATTGCCTCAGAAATCTTTATAGAGGTTCCTCAAAGCCTTTCAATTACGTGAAATTTCCAGATTTGCTCGCCATATTATTTTAGTCCATAGTTGAATAAATTATGGAGTGGTTCGTGTCATATGCATGTATTTTATTTGCTTGTAGTATCAATTGTTTGTATTTTGCAAAAGCAGGGTTATAAGGCTCAGGGAGTATATATATTTATGTAAATGTGAGATTATGAGTAAGGCGAGATTTTAGAGTTGTTTAGAAAACCAGGGTTTCAATAATTTGTTAAGCAGGGGTTTGGGGTTTTAGCTCCCACTATTGGAAGTTCTTTTATATTGGAAATATATATTAAAATAAAAAAAAAAATATCTAGAAGAATTAATCTGGATTAAACGCTTCGACAATATTTATATATGTACATGAAAATACAGACAAATGAAATATACGCCATTCTGAAGATATATTTTAACCAAGCTTCAAAACAATGTATATGGCATCTATTTGGAAAGTAGGGATTTTAGGAATTTATATCTCATACATGTACCGGGATGTATCCGATACACGGAAGGGTGGACATACATAGCATAGGGTGGTACGTAAGCATATTTATATTTTTTTAAGGTGCTAGCTGTTCAACTATTAGGCTAATAAGCCGGTCTATACTATAGGTAAATGTTGGAAAAGAGGGGACATATTATACTCTTCTTATTAGAATTGGTCTTAATGAATTCCACGAGGATTCGAACCCAGGCCTCTCTAACAACTGTTTCAAATAGGCACGTAATTTAACAATCAAAATTTGAAGCATTACAAACTGAATAGAAATTTTAATATACTCTAGATTATTTTACTAACTTTTCCTTACCTTACTTTTATATATTTCAATGGTTATATTCGTGTTTTGTTTTATTTTACTGATGAACTTCGGATCATCTGAATTTTAAATAATATTTTAGTATGAACACGAATTAATGATAATGATGTTTTTTTTATAATTTGTTTTTTGTTTTTTTTGATTTATTTTTTGTTTGAGAATAGGAAATAAAAAACATTGTATTTGTTGACTTTTCGATTTTTGTTTTATTTTGACTTTAAATTTCTAATATAAATATTTTTAAAATAGATAATAAATATAATAAAGAGGAGAACAAAATGTACTGATTATGTAATCGCAAGTTTATTTACTATAAAAGGTCTGGCTAAATTTAGAATAAGGGATGTTTAATTAAAAATTTTTGAAAAATTTTGTAGATCAATTTAAATGTTAATGTTTCAGCAAAGTTTGCAGAGTTGTTTTGAAGTTTGATAAGTTTTAAAAAGCTGCTAAAATAACAAACTGGTTATATTAAAAAATATGCTGTGTCTACCACTGAACCAAACCGCTATCACAAGAAAAGCTTAATGCAAAACATAATAATAGATGTTTAGCCTACATGTTTAAAAATTTTTACTAATACAAGAATTTTTAAAAGAAATAAAAAATATCTAGAGAAGCGCCTCCCGGAGTTATCCGATTTCTTCAAAAGCTTATCAATTCAAGATATTAACATCAAAAACTTATATATGAAATTTGGAAGCATTCCGTTCAACCGTTTAAGCTATGCATGTGCGCGCAGATATACGTACATACATACATACATAAATACATACACACAGACCGACTTCATAAAAAAAAACCCTTTTTATGAGTTTCTGAAAACCAGAATAATGCGTATATGCAAAAATCTCAGGGTCCAATTTTTGATACGAAAATAATAACTATCGCTTTTTATATTTCATATAAACGGTTGGTAAAAAATGTTCAATATAATTAATAAACTTTGCTATTGAATTTGAATTAGTTTATCTAAAATCATTTAAGGCCAAGCGGACGGTCGAATAATTTATTTCGAATATTCTACAGAAAAACTAATATTCTTTTTTATCAGTTGATTTAAAGAAATGTTATGCAATATAAAAAACTTAAATCAAGTCAAAACTGACCTACAATCAAATGAGTGTCAAATTGTTTTTTTTATAAATAAAACAAGAGCAAGGTCATAAAATTGTTTGTTGTTTTAAATTTGGTTATCATTAAAGAGCTTTTATCAATTTATTTTGGTTTTAAGAAAACAGTTCAAAAATAAATTTAAAGATGTTTTAAAAATTTTGTAAAAATTTGCCGGATTTAAAATATGAAAATTTTGAAGATGAATTTAAGTAATTTCAATTTATTGTATATGTTTGTTGCTATATATGTTTGCGTTTATAATGTATTTGTTTGCTGCTGTTTGATTCAGTGCTTAGCGGTAGTGGTGTGGATTTTTGCTTAGAAAATTTTAATGTTTTAATGAGCTTAAGAAAATTTTAATGTTTTCATTTTATACTTCTATTTTTAAGTTCTTGCGGATATCAGATTTTGTGACACCCAATAATCAACAAAATAGAGAGGGCAGCCTTAGACGTTTGCAGAACTGCTTCATTACTGCAAGCAATCTTATGTAAATGATTTATTTTTTTAAGCGCTAAATGTTCAACGTGTTGGCTAGTGAGCCTGTCTATACCATAGGTACATGTTAGAATGGTTGATCATTTTATATTCGTGTTATTAGAACTGACCTTAATTAATTCCACATACAATTTAGACATGAGATAGTACTAGGCCTTATAACATGTAGAAACGTTTTAGATTTTCAATAGATACAATTCAATATTATTCAATTAAATTATTTGTTTATATTTTGCATTTGTTTATATTTTTACATTAATGTATTTTGTTAGAATATATTTAAGATTAATAAACTAGTCTCCACAATTCGTATGCTTCGTTTATCTGGATTTAAAACTGAAAATATTTTAATCCAAATTAATTTGATCCGAAAATGTATTCTTGCAATTTTTGAATTTTTTAAAATTGAATAAAGTTAACAATTAAATTTGTATATCTTTTTAGTAATAATCATTTTCTAATCCGAATATCCAAACCAGTTACTTATTATTGCTTTTAAAATAATATTTTTTGATTAAGTTTGTCTTCTATTATTTTATTATTTATATTTTTTTTTTAATATTCTTTTTTTCTATTCTCCGTCCAAATATTTATTTCCTTATATTCAGTATTTGGTGCTTCAATCGTTAGAAAAATATTTATTTTTTCGCTTAAAAATCCACCATAGTATCAAAATATAAAACAACAACAACAAAATATAAAAATAAAAGAGAAGAGAAGAGTAAAACAAAGTTTGAAGTGTCAACAAAATAAAAGAAAATTGACAGCATTGACATCTTGTGGAATGCAAGTGAAAAGGGAAATATTTCAGAATTAATTTTTATTATTTTTTTTTTTTTTTTTTATTTATTTTAGTTTTTTATAAGGTTTGGTTTTTTTTTCTTTTTATTTTCTTTTGATTACTTTTTAGATAATAAATAAATAATCAGATAAAGTCAAATAATTTAAAATGACAGTAATAAAAAAAAAAAAAAAATAATAACTAAAAAAATAAAAATTTATTTAATTTAAAATTGACCTAAATATGTTTCTAATGAAGTTGAAATTTTTTTTCGGTTGAGACTTGTGTCGAAACTTTATTAATAGCTTATGTAAACTTTTAAATATACTTATGTATATTTCTACATATATAAAGATTTTAAAAAATTATAATAAAGCAATAGAATATTGATGTATTTACCATTTACAATATTTTTAAGATTCATGGATTTAGAAATAAAAATGTTTTTATTCAATTTTTATGCATTCTGTCAGATAAGTTAATGATATTCTTCTACTGACTTTAATTGGTTTTTTTTGCATTGCATTTTTTGAAGTCTATCGGCTGGGTGGCACAGTGGTTAGAGTGCCGACCTTTCATGCGAAAGGCCCCGGGTTCGAATCCCAGTGAAAGTGAAAAAACTTTTATCTGGTTTTCAACTCGACTCAGCTACCATTCGTCTTTGGGTTCAAATTAATGGCTTAATTAATAATTAATAATTATATATCTTTAATAAAAAATACATAAATATAACAATATAAACAAATACAAAATGTAAACAAATAATTCAATTAAATAATATAACTCACAGATAAAGAATACCATATAACTCTAATACAAAATATTACAATATAAACAAAAATAGAACTGCATTTTATTGAAAATCTAAGACATTTCTACATGTTATAAGGCGTAGTACTATCTCATGTTTAAATTGTATGTGGAATTCATTTGATCAGTTCTAATATATGAATATATCTCCCCTGTTCCGACATGCACATATATAGTCAGGCTGTTTAGCCTATCACAGTGAACAGTTAGCACGTAGAGGTCCGGGCAAAAAAAAAAAAAAAAAAAAGGCATTGTATTAACTAAGCACCCAATGACAGACGTCAATTAAAACAATTAATAAAAATTGGTTTGTGTCAAAGCTATATCAAGAATTATGACTTGTCAAAATAATTTTCAAATGAATTTGAATTTTTTCAAATACGAATAGATCAAAATTATTAAATTAATCCGTTCTTAATAAACTCCGTTTTTTTGGGATTCAGTAGTCAGATCAACATATTTGATAACAGATTTTACTGATTTTTATAGTAGAAATTAAGTTCATGTGAAAAGAGTATATATTACAGAATAGTGTAGTATGTTTTGGTAATTCGAAAAATACCTTGTACTTAGCTAAGTTAGGTTATGTTAAATATCTAAAATATGTCATTAAACTTAAAATGCTTTGTAAGATTGTATTATAACACAAGTGGATTCAAAAGGTAAAGCACATGTTATTAACATAATTAGTGTAAATGTTTTTCATAAATTTTTGTCATATATTTTTCATACATATTTTTGGAAGTTTATATACTTGTACACATTGTGGAAAAAGCGTATACCCCTGATTACGTAATCAATTATAAAATCTGTCCTAATTCCAAATCTCGAATATACATATGTATAAATATTCCGGGGGGGCTCGTTGGAACGCATTTTTGGAGTGTCCGACTTCGGATAAACCCACGAAGACTTGATCGGAGAATGCTTAAACTCACCGCAAAACAACCGTCGCATTCGCAGACAGCGTCTTAGGCACAGCCGTCGCTTTCACAGATGGAATTTTCGGATTTTATAGTTGATGGTTACAAAATCAATGTTGTACGCATTTTTCAGAATATGTACCTATATGAAATATTGAATGGGACTTTTGACTCATTTTAGTGAGTCCCATTCCCATGGGACTTCTGACTCATTGAAGTGAGTCAAAAGTCCCAATGGGATTTCTAGCAATGGGACTTCTGACATGTCACCGGTTGATCATTTAAAATTTTTTAATTATTTCAAGCTGTTGTCAATATGCTCAGATAAAAAATTAAGAAATATATTTTAAATATGAATATTATTATTAAAAAATTATTATTTAATGGAAGTGCATCATTTTTTTATAGAAGCGTAAATTAATATTTATTTAAAAGAAAAGTTTTTTCAATTTGTCTCTTGGTTTTTCTCATAATTGATGATAAGTTAGTGTCAGAATAAAAATTAAAAAACTTTAGAATATTTCAGTAAATAAATTATAATTTGTTTTCCTCTTTTGTTGTCTATTTTAAATAAAATAGCAAAATATAAGGAAAATTTATTATAAAATAAATAGTTATTAATAGTTTTAATTTTTTTTAAATTTTTAAACTTTTTTTCAATTTAATAACATATAACAACTCTCAGAATTTATATGAATAAATGCATTTATTTATATTTAAAAAAAAGTGTGTAGTTTTTTATTAAGAAGAATTACTTTTTCCAATATTTCAAAATTACAAAATACTTTTTATTTATTAAAATAATTTTTTTGAGATCGTTTTTTTAAAAAAATTTTGATAAAAATGTGCGTATACACACTGTCAGTCTGTCTGCCTGTTTGTATGCTTACAAAACTTTGACACACTTGAATAGGTGTTGGAAAAAAAATTAATTCGGAGTACGAACTTATTCTATAGTCCCTTAATAGTCCCTTATATACGTACAGTCTCCAAAGTTCGGAAGAGGCGTATATTAAAACTGCTTTAAGATATGTTCTGTAAGATATATCTTTACTCTGGAAACAGCAAACGGCAACTGCTTTTATAAGCTACCCGATATTACCCGATGATATTATGCAATTACCGTTATACGAATTTCAATTTGCGCTAAATTTGTAAATTCTTATATTTTTCAAACAGTTTAATATAAAAACTTAGAATTGGAGGTATTAGATCTTTAGAAACAAATATGAGTCAATTAGAGGCTGTAAGGAGTCAATAACTAAAAATTTACTATGTTTGAATATCTGTTAATTAAATGCTTGTCTGATTTTTATTTTGCAACTTAAATTAATGCTTCAAACTTATATTTTAACGAGTCCTTAATAGGATATGTATTAGTAGAGAGTGTCTTCAAATAGAAAGTTACCTTTGATTTTGCAATGCAATTTTAAGGGAAGCTCCAAGAAATTATTATAAATATCATTTATAAATGTATTCATTATTCAAAACATTACCCAAAAGTTTTTGATTACTAATCAGGGCTTGAGTTACTGCTAGGACAATTTAAAAGATTAATAGATCTCAGGTTGCTTGTGTGGGCCATATCGCGTGTTTCATTTGTAGTGATAGTCCCTTTTCTAGTTAGTAATTTCTTTACTCCAGTTGGGGTCAGAGTAGATGCTCTTTTATTTATTTATCAACAAGATTAAAACAGCATTTGCCGTCTGTAAATTGTCTCTATTTGTTCAAGTAGTACAGAGCTGTGATCAGTCATGAAATTCATTTCCACCATTTTTGAGCAAAACTTAGAAATAAATTTTTGGTAGAAAAGTATCTATATGTATTATATTAACCAAAAATAGTTCCCGAGCCTTACTTAGACTAAATTTGCCTAAATTAAAATATGCAAAGTTCTGAATCTTCATTCAGAATCCGGTATTTAAGAAGAGGTTGTTAAATTTATATTGGCTATTGTTAAAATCAATTCTAATTTTGTTTAGTACAAAGTGTTCTTATATAAATTTGAATATAATATTTTATAAAATCTTTAATTCTGTACAATATACATAGCAAATTATTTAAGAAATTGTCATTTTAATAAAAATATTATATTTTAGCATTAAAACTACTTTATCACATAAATTTTTTGAATAATATTATATATTTGACATTTTCATAAAACGTAATGAAAATTTACCACCAAAATATTTATATTACAAATATATTTTATTTTAAACACATACTACTAATATACTATTTTTCTTTAAGATACTTAAAAAAATATTCATAAATTCTATCAACATAATATTTAGGTGTTTATTTTTAATATTAAATAAATAATAGTTTTTTAATATTATTATTTTTAATATTCAGGCATAAAATATTGGTTATAAATAAATCAATTTTCTTAGTGAAATGTTAAATCCTCCTGAAGAAAATTATATAATATTTATTAAATATATATATATTTATTTTTTTAATACTTTTATTTTAGTTTTGTACTTTTTCTTGTGGATTTTATTTTTAATAATATTATATTTTAATAAATATATTGTTGTAGGACTAGGACTATTTTGTAAGACTACATTTTTTTATTTAATAATATTTTAATTACATAAGTTTTAATATTATAAATATTAAAGAAACTTAATTTGATGCATTAAGTCTCAGTTACGAATAATTAATTTTTAAATTTTAGTTATTTAATAACTTAAATTTATTATAAGTATGTACTTATAGAATACATTACATTATTTATTCCTGAATAATCACATTATGTATTACAGAAGCAAATGAACAAACTAAAGAACAGCTTAAACTAAAGATGTCATACTAAGGCTGAAAAACAATAGAACTGCCAGAAACGAAAGATTACCAAGCTTAAGACTAAGGCTAGATATGCAAGGTGCCAACAAACTCATTCAACCCCATATAGCAAACGCTTGGAAATCTGAAACTATACCTAATGTATGGAAGTACGGAAAATATGTAGAATAATTCCGATCACCTCTTCATTTAATTTTTATTGTCTTCAAGAAAACCTTCAACTCCATTCACAGAATTGCAATATGAGAGCTCTGGAGAATAGCAATGTTCCAGGGAAAATAATCAACATATTTAGGAATATGTGCTTTCGTTGAACTTTCGGTATTAGGTACACAATGGGAATATCAGTGAATCATTTACTACTTATGTGAGTGTGAAACAAGGATATCTCACTAACTGCTTCTATTCACTATCATATTTGACGATATCGTGAAAGAAACCAGCAATATTGAATGTGACATCTATTGGTCGGAAGAGAAATATCTAGAAGACCTTGTCTGCTGTCCAATAACCAAGTTTTCTGTCTAACAGAATCTAAATTAAGCTAACATCTCGCGAAATTGTCCTAAAGATTAACAAGAATAAAACTTAAGTTATGTATTTACATCTTGCAAATTACAATACAATAAAATTAGACAATCGGGCCTTTGAATGTACAACTAGTTTCTGTTAGGTAGGGAGTAACTTCTCGCCTACCAGTTGCATCAACGAAGATTTTGAAAACAGAATCGATAAAGCCAGAAGGGCCTTTGGTAAACTTCGTCCGAAATGGAACAGTTTGCAAATTTAAAAACAAAACCAACTAACAATATTCTATTTTTGTGTAAAAACTACATCAACATATGGCTGCGAATCATGGTTGCTCATTCATTCTTTTAAAAGAAAATTACAAGTCTTTATAAATAAAAATTTCAGAATAATATGCTAACTATTTTAGTCATTCAAGAGCAGATTCTGAAGAAGTTCTTAATATGTTTGATTTTTAACGGATAGATTAAAAATGTAGCCTTGTGGGGAATAAATGAAGAACCAATATTGAAGCAAACGCTCCATCTTAAAGAAAATAGTTTAGAAACTAGTCTTGATTATTCTATCGTTTTAGATTTTCCTTTTTAGTGTAAAAAACCAAGTTTATTAAATATAAGGTTATACCGATAACGTCAAAATTTGACAATAGCAATCTCGTTTCCATAGAGATATGATAAAATCATAAATTCAGTCTACCTACTTTAACACTTAATATCCAATAAAATAACCCCTGAAAATATAATTAACACTTTAAATTTTTATTAAATTTATTAAGTCTTAAAAAAATCAGTTTTTTAACCCCCCTTTTAATTCTTTATTATCTATCTCTTTCTTATTTTCTTTAATAACTGTTTCTTTTCTTTGTTTTTTTTTTGCTATTGTTATTAAATCTTTTTAAATTATTATATTAAAAGTTAACAGTGAATAAATAAAATCTTCATTGTTAATTAAAAAACTCTTCTTTAAAAAATAAATTCTAACAAAAAATCTGTGATAACAAAAGACAAAGAAAAAGAAAAAAAGAAAGAGAAAAAAAAATGAAAATATTCTAATAAATTTTTAAAAATTTTTTAAGAGGTAATTTTTCAATTTTAACTGTTAAACTAAAAATAACAAAAAAAAAACCCCCAAACAATAAAAAAACAGTTTTAATTTATGACCAACAGTGTTACCAGAATACTAAAAAATTATTGTGCTAGATGTTTATTTTTGTGTTTAATTTAATTATGAGAATTTTAATATTAATTGGTAAATATTTAATCAAAAAGCTAGATAATTAATGCAATCCAATTAGCTTCACTGAAAATACAGTTAAATTCATTTAAACTCATATTTTAAAAATAGCAGTGGGCGTGGTTCTATGAACAAGGCCATCAGCTGAAAGTAAGCATGACTGATTGAAATAAAATATATAGAGAAATTAAATATCAAATAAGCCTGGAAAGACTTAATTATTTGTAAATATTTGTTAAGTCGAAAGTTAAGTAAAAATATATTTTTGAATGATATTTAACATCATGAATTTAAACTGTTATTGTATTATAAATGAGGTCATACTATTGTATTTTTTCTTAATATTCTATTAAATTCAAAAACTTTTCTATAATATTGTTCATTTTTTAGCTCAGTTTTATTTTCAAATTAAAATTACTGTGTTTTATCATAAATATATGCTTATATATTTGCATGTTTATTTCGATATATATATATACATATACATATTTTAACTGTTTATTATTAATTTTCTATTCAAAAACATAAACAAAAAAAAAACAAAACTCCGTTTTATATTTTAATTTTTAACTAAAATGTAAAATACAATTTATAAAGTTAACTTCCACCTTTACTTCTTATTTTCTTTTTCTTTCTTTTATTACTCTATCTCTTTCATTTATTTCAAAGTAGTTATTTTAAGCGATAAGACATCAGTGAAAAAAAATCAGTTAAAAATTAAGAAAGAATTACTTTTTTACCGTTTTCATTAAAAATTACCCACAAAATTTTTAATTTTATATTCCTCTCCTTCCTTTACCCGTTATATTACTGTTGTTATTACTGTTATTACTATGTTTTTTATTAATTTTAAAATAAGTACCGTTATACACCTTTATATTTACAGTAAATGGTGACTATTCTTTATTTAAAGTTTATTTTGTGTTTGTGGGGGTGTTTTTTTTTTTTATAAAAACAATTAAGAAAATGTGAAAAGAATATGAATCTTATTCTAAAGATAGATTACTTAAAAAAATAACAAGGCCTGGAAGAGTACAGAGATGGGTAATGGAAGGATTGGATAGCTTAAGAAAATAAATGTTAATAAACGGTTTTTATAATTTGCATTTCTTTGAAACTTTATTAAATTGGATGAGAGTAAATTATATGTTAAGTTTGGGGATGAAAATATTGGTATAGGTACAGTTTTTTTTTAACAGGTAAAATTCATTGATCTTCAGATATGCAAAATATACCGTTACTCTCTGTTTTATTTTCTGATTTTCTGTTTTTTTTTGTGCGATTATAATAAAAATTTATTCATTTTGTTGGATACTTTATCCATTTAAAAGAAAAATTTACTGGATTTTATAGACTTTTAAAATTAAAACAAGGAGAGAACAGTTCGGAATTGATGTTAGGCCGAGTACAGATACACCATAAAACAAAAGAAAATTAAAAAGTTTTTGATTTCTTTTTACTTTAATGAAAATTTTATGACCTACCACCAAAAAATAATAAAATATATATATATGTATATTTAGAGATATGTATATATATACATAATGAAATAAAAGTTTTAAATTCGTTAAATTTACTTAGGAAAATAATAAAGAATAACAAAAGGACAACGGATAATAATAACAATAATCAAACTTGATAACAACTTAAAATTTAAATATTATAACACACCGTTTATATTTGAGTGTTTTTTTTTATTTTATTTAAAATAAAAATATCTTTATAATAATTAAATCAACTGTTAAAAATAATTTAAATAATAATAATAAAAAAAATTTAAAAATAAATAAATAAATAATAAATAAGATTGTTAATTTTTATAGAGAATTTTATGACATTATGCAAAGTTTTACTTATATTTTAATTTAATAAATAATTAAGTTTATTTTTATAAAATTTAAATTCTTATTAAATATTTAATTAATTTGTTTTTTTTTAATTACTCTGAATTAATTAACAAATATACATGTATTTAAATATATTTTAAGAAAATATTTAAGAAATTAAATGTTATGAGATAAGTTTAATTGAAATTCAGATAGTGTGTAGTAGAATATTCAATTATATTTTTAGTTTAAGGTCTTCCTTAAAAAATAAATAATTGGGTTAGCCTTATTTCATACAGAAGTTGATGTTGACAGTAGAATAAATAAAGCTAAGAGCTGCTTTTGGAACTCTATCAAACATATGGCAGTCAAATAATATAGCCATGCGTAAAAAGCTAAAAATATTTGAAACAAACTGTCAAATCAGTACTTCTATACGGCTGTAAAACATGGAAGGTAACCGCCAATATCACCAAAAAGTTGCAGACGTATATAAACCGTTGTCAACGACGCATCTTAAGAGTTTGTTGGCCGCAAATCATTACCAACACACACCTGTGGTAAAAAACTGACCACAAGTTGATTGAAGTCGAGATCCGAGAGAGAAAATAGCGATGGATCGGACATACCTTCAGGAAGCCAGAAGAGAACAGTGCAAGGCAATGTTTTGAGTGCAATCCACAAGGCAGGCGACGAGTGAGTAGACCAAGGAAAACATGGAGAAGTACTGTTTTGAAAGAGGCAGAAGCGTAACGCAAAACGTGGTTAGAGCTAAAGGGAATTGCCAAGGATCGTGAAAGGTGGAGAGGATTTGTTGACGCCCTATGCCCCACCGTGGGTTCTAAGATGCAGTAAGTAAGTAAGTAAGTATTTCATATTTATGAGGTATTCATAGGTAAATGAGATCAGAAATCAAGGTTAAAGTCTATAATGAGTATACTAAATCGCTAAAAATTCTTAAAAATTTCACACATTAAAAATATTCCGTAAAAATTAATTTATGCTTTAAAATTAATTGTAAATAATTATATTTTACATTATTAACTACATTTTTAATCTTTAAGTTTTCGAATGTCGTTTCAAATCAACAGATCAAGGATTAGGTTTTTACAAATCAGTTTGTCTGCAATCTCTGCAATTGATAATTATTTTGAAAAAAACATGAAGTGATTAAAGTTTGAAATTTAACCATTCTGTTACATTCATTAATCGTATGAAGATTATTCATTAACCATGACAAGTTTCTTTGGCATCTTTTATTTCGCTTGATATTTTTATTCTATTCTTATATTTCACAGATAATAATGTTAATCAAAAATTAACTATTTTACAATAAAAAAATTTATTAATTTATTTTATTTCACAGAAAGAAAGAAAAAAAAAATTAAACATTAAAACTTTTTAACAGGAAAATTTATTGCTATAAGTATTTTTTAATAAGAGGAAATTGCATATTTTCTGTTTTTTTTTTAAATTCTTTTATAGATTACAAAAAAATGGTTATTTTTTCATTTTAATTTTAATATAATTCTATTTTAAATAAAATTTCAAGAAGGTCCATAATTTATGATACCTTAGATTGTATAAAATTTTTTAAATTATAATATAAGTATGTTAACAGAAGGGAACAAAATGGAATAAATAAAAAAAAAAAAAATTAAACTAAATGCTGATATTGCAATAAATTTATATTTTTTGAATAAATTAAATGAAATACTTCAAAGAAAATGAAACTATAAAGGAATGAACCCAATACATAAACATGGGCTTTCTGAAATGTTCAATGTTTTATCAACGGGTAATTGGCCTGTCTTGGTGCCTATAGCTATTAATTTCTAATTTTTTTGAATTGTGAATGGAACAAGGTAAACAATAGTCAGTGTATAAGCTAATATCTGTTTTCTGAAGTCCGGTATTTTGAAAATTCCAAGTTTTTCCAATTATACATTACTTACTTACTTACTTGCTAGGCACTACAAACCATGAAGATTCTGGGCCTGATGTAATATCTGCTTCCACTCCTCTCGGTTTTGCGCAGATCTCTTCCAATTGGTGATGTGAAGTTTTTTTTAAATCTGCCGATGTTTCATCTCCCCAACGGAGGTTCGGTCTCCCTCGGCGTCGCTTCCCTTGAGATCTGGCTTCAAATATCCTCTTAACTGGAGCATGGGTCGGTTGACATTCGCTCGACGTGACCAAGCCAATGAAGGCGTCTGATTTTGACTTTCGTGGCTACATCAACGTCATTATATAGTTCGTAAATTAAGGATCTAGGCAAAGTTTGACATATTCTTTACATCCTTAGTACAATTTTAATCCGATTTTGCTTTTTTGTAGCCTACTTTGTATATTTCTGTAAATTGATTTGAATTAGTACTGCTAGGATTCTTTAGATTGGGATTGGAGCTGGAATTTATATTCCAAGTTTTTGTTAATACTGCTGTAGATTAGTTGGCAAATTTACTGCACACCCTCAAATTTTGTTTTAAACCCTTGAAAAATTAAAAACCACAATTTAGGAAAACAACGAATCTTCCACTGTACTATATATTCTATGTACGGTATATGTATGGTAATATTCTATTTTTCAATAATCCTTTATTTTATTAGTTTTATTAGAATTTTTTGAATTACCACGGATATTTCATTCTTCTATTTGGGGTTTTTTAAGGCAATGTACCTACACATAGTATCTAAAACCTTATAGTACAAAAAACCAGAAAAGAACAAAAGCAAAAAAAAAAATTATTTTAATTTACTTCCGGGTATAAAAAAAAAAAAAAATTTATTGTAAAATAATGTAAAACAGCTGAGATTCTCTTAAATCCTCTTCTTTTTAACACTTTGTCATTTTCACACAAAAAAAAAAATTGTTTTAGAAGATGTAAGTGGCTTCCTTTTTTACAAAAAAGGAGCTCTGGACCACCATTTCTTTTTTGTTTTAGGATTTTAATGTATTTTTTTTATTAAAAATTTAAATTTATTAAACTAAATTGGTTATTTCCTACCGAATATAATATATATATATATATTAAAAAAAATGGGATAAAAATTGGCTAATACAATGACAAAGAATAGTTTAAAAATTGTATTTTTTTTTTGAAACACATTTTTGTTGAGTCAAATTTTAATTTAATTGAGAAAATCAGGAAATTTATTACAGATAAGGGAAAAATTTAAATATAAAAAATTTTTATTTTTTAATTTAAAATTTTTTCCTGCAATTTATTATCTAAAAAATTGAAATTCAAATAAATTAAAATTGGATTGACAGTTGTATTGTTTAAGAATTAAAATATAAATTAATTACTGTAAACTTCCCACAAGGTTCTAGCAGACGATCTTTAAATTCAACCAAGAGAAATAAAATTTAATGGTAAAAACAAGGGGAAGCTTCATAATATGTAGTGGAAGTGTATCGCAGTATTGAACCTACGAGAAGAAACTTTAAGCACTGTCAAAAGAATTAGGAACTTATTCTAGATTGTTTCTTCATCTCCCAGAATCCCAGATCTCTATATTTTCCCAAACCCGATTCCGAAAAGTCCTTTCATATACTTATACTCGGAACCAAGTTGTATTTTTGTATTACAAGTCAATTCCTTAGATTTGGTCACTTTCTAAAGGCTGAAGACGCACAATACCTACATTATATACGCACAGATCCAGTAGCTCTATTCGAAGCTTTCCAGTTCCCTCGTAAGAACTTATAATTAACACAAAAGTTTTTAGATGATATTTTAAAATGTGTTTAGCATCCAATAATCTTTTCTTAATAATTTATCTTTTTCTGTAATTAACATATCATATGACATATTAACATATTTTATCTCCATCTATATTCTCTGGAATATATTGGCTTGTTTTTGCATGCAGCCCCTCTACTACAATGATATAGTATACGGACATAATTTTGGTTTTGAATATATTCATAATTGTCTAAGATGGTGAAATGCTCAGAAGCTATTTATAACACCCGTGAGCAAATGTAAGAAAGCACATGTTATCTCATTCAAAATATGTAATTTTAAAAATTTGCATATTTTTAGGAGAAAACCTATTTATACTCGTAATATCTAATTAAAAAACATATTGTCTGTACTTTAATTTAATTTATTTTATATTTTAATTTCCATTAATTTAAAATTTTTTATTGTAAATCTGAAAAATCAAAATCTATTTAAAGAGTGTAAAAGAGACAGAAAAAAAAAAATTGAATGAACAAGTTAATGTTTAGTTAAATTTTTTTTTTTATTTCATTTCGATTTCGATTTCGAATGATTTTTAACTCGTTATTGGTCACAACTACTAGTTCAATTAAATTTTTTGATAGTTAACTTTTTTATTTTTCTTTTTGTTTTTATTCTACGTGGGATTTTTTTTATTTTTATTTTTTAGTGTAAGTCACAATTTAATTAAAAAAGACAAAGAGAAAATAAAAGAATAGAAAAAAACAAAAAAAAAAAAACAAATTGATACGCACGAATGTTTTAAAAAAAAAAAATTTCAATCCAATTAAATTTAGTTTTGGAGCGAGTGTCAAATCATGCAGAACATTGGTATTGCATGCAATTTTGATGATCTGATGCAATGACTTTTTGGAATTTTTTCATTTTTTTTTATTTTTTTTTTTTACTCAATTTCTTTTTTTTTTTTTTTTTTAATTTGTGAGCATTGGAAAAAATAACGGTTTGATTTTGTTCTGTTTTCTCCCTTAAGTTTTCAATTCTACTAATATTGAAAATTGGAAAATTGTTTTTTTAACATTACCAAATATAGAATGACATTTTAATTTTTGTTATTAGAATGTTTGTTTTATTGGAGAAGATACGGATGCAGGCCAAAGAAATTTTTTTTATTTTAGAGTTATTTTTCATTTTTGTATTATTTTATTTTTAAGAATTTATTTGTTCGTTTTTAGTTAGTTTTTGGGAATGACTTTTTGTTAATTTGTTAAATTCATGAAGAATTATTATGTTCGGTATTTTGGGGGGTTATTTAATGTCAATGCTGATATATTTTGTATATATTAGAGTTTTTACAATTATTGTGTCATAATTAAGCTTATGAGCTAAAAACCGTATAAATTATACATAATTTTATTGTATAAAATATGTGTTGCGTAAGACGTAGGTTTTTCAGCTTTTCATTCGGGCTCGGATTCAAACCCTATTCAGATCAAATTAAACTAGAAACTATAATTTATAATTTGTGTCATAATATGAATAAAAGTCAGAATCACTCACTTATCACATTGTATGGGAAGGGGGATTATATGTAAATTAATAAATAAATGAGTATAATTTTTTTTTCGATTTTTGATTTAGAATTGTCCACTGAGGAATCTTATATTATTGGATGGACATGAGATTCTCTAAAATTACTTCTTTTTGAAGTTATGAAAAATGCTAATGATGACATGTAAAGAATGCTAAAATGCTTTCGATTTTAAGTGAAATGCATTTATATTTAGGACAAAACCTTTATTCTTACTAATTTTTAAATATAAGTAACAGATAATTTAAAAATAAATAATTTTATTACATCCATATCCGAAATACGAAAATACCACAAAGGCCTAACTTACAAAGTATGTCAGGTACTCCTAAGAAACTTGGTAGAATATTTGAAGTCGTAGTTTACGAGCAGGGTTTTTCATATACAGCAAAAATGCTCTAAGCATATACGTTGAAGTCTTTCAAGGAAGCATTTTAGACTCATATTTTACCCGCTTTATACTAGTGATCTACCAATTTCAGAATCAGGGATCACAACCATTTATACGTTTGTTGATGACACTGCTATTCAAACAACATAGAGGAATTCACAAGTAAGCTACAGAAAACTAATATAAGGTTATTAGGTACTGAAGAAACTGCAAAATTAAATTAAAAATCTCTTATAG
The DNA here is from genome assembly GCA_963082915.1 of Dolichopus griseipennis. Taxonomy (NCBI): domain Eukaryota; kingdom Metazoa; phylum Arthropoda; class Insecta; order Diptera; family Dolichopodidae; genus Dolichopus; species Dolichopus griseipennis. The sequence continues at coordinate 99,545,965 of OY720444.1, forward strand.
ATTCGACTTTATAACTGCTAAAACTTTTATACCAATTTTAAGTTAAAATGTTTCTGCAACATAAAAACATTGAAACGGCAAGATTAGTTAAAAATCAAAACTACGTCTTAAACGAACGAAACCGATTCAACTGCGTTCACCCCATATAATTATATATTTCAAGTATCCTTATGGAGTTTTGTTAGATCAAAGATGTCTCTGAAATTTGAGAACCAAAACTAAATTAACTGTTAGTATTAGATCTAATAATATGGGTATTAGATCTGATATTAGCTCGAGTTAACAAAGAAAACTATAATCTTCTTCGTTTTGTAGGGGCATAGCTATTTATCCTAACATTTACATCTATCTATGCTAACATTTACATAAAACAGATATGGCCACCAATAATTGTGTATCCCAGTATATATCAATAATTTTATTAATGTCCCCAAGGGTCTTACAATGATGATTCATAAAAAACTATAGCTCAGGTGAGTTTTGGACTCGCAATTCCTTAGATAATAAAGCATGTACTTACTTACTACACCATTAACGCCTCTCTAATCTCTAGTTAGTCAAAATATTGTTTATTTAATGTGTAATAATACTAATTTAAATTTTAAATAAACTTTGTAGAAACTCAAACCTAAAACCACATCTTCCACTTCAACGCAACATAAATAAATAGTTTTTTTTATTTACTTGTAATCATAAACCTCAAATTATCCAAAACCTAGGAAAGTCTTAAGTTTTTTGCAAAAAAAAAATGCCGCAAAAACCAAAACATTCATTCGACCTTCATGGCCGAATGATTTTATATTTCAATTTCAATTTTTTGTAAATTGAGTCATTCTTTAAAATCATTTCCCTTTACTCATTAAATTGGTTATATTTTTTTGTTTTAGACTTAAAAGAAGGAAAAGACAAAAAAATCAGAAAAATAAAAAAAAAACAAACAAATAAAAGGTCAATTATCTTTCAATTCATTTCACTTAAAATTAAGATTTTTACGTAATTTTGTGTAATGAACAAAAATTTAAGTGAGAAAAGTAAGTATCAATATACTTACTAACTAATAACTAATTTTATTAGATTACTGTCCAAAATTACTTAATGTTTATTTTAATGTGTTGTTTTTTTTTTAGTTGTAATTAATTTTTGTGTTTTATATCAAAATCTTAAATCAAGCATAGAAAACCAAAAGTTTATTTTTTGCACACCTGCTTTCAAAGTGGTAAAAATTCAATCAATGGTATAAAAGAAGATTGTTTTCTTTGGTTTAAAATAAAATTACACAATTTTTCTATTTCTTTCTCTTTCACTCTATTTCCAACTTTTGACAATTTTTCTAGATAAAATAACAAACACACACAAATGGTAATATGGAAATACTATAGAAATAATAGTAAAATTAATTCTATAAAACAACCGTTATTTGCAATTTCTATCAACAGTTATAATTTGATCATTGAACAGTTATCACATTAATATTAAAATATATTGAAAATTTTATATTATTATTATCACTAAAAGTGTTAAAAACCAATTGTTGTATCGTTCATAGAACCCTACAACACAGCTAAGTTACATACTGAGTTTGATAAAATTTCTATAAGGATTTAACTTAATTCAAAAGGTAGTTTTTGTTCATCCTTCTCTCCGTTATTACTATACAGGTTATACCGTTATTTTACAACACTCATAAGGATATTTAATACGATTTTTGTTTTTATTTTTGTAATCATTTTATAGAAATGGTTTCACAATCTTCATGGATTTTTATTTCTTATGCTGTCATTTACGCAATATCGAACACAGCTGGTGCACACAACCAATTCTATTCTGCCAGTAGTCATAATCCTCATGAATTAGACGACAATTCACAAGCATCTGAAAATTTTAAAAAACATAAGAATGATAAAATTATTCGGTTACGACGTAGAAAACGTAATGCATATTATAATAATAATGTGAATTCATTCAGTCATCCGTATACCGAATATGTTGATCCATATACATTGAATGAAGCCGGTGGTGGTGGTGTACCATTAATGGATATGATGGTTGCAGCATCACATAAAAAAAAAGAATGGGAAAAGGGTGACAAAGAAGAGCATCACGAAGAGCATCATGGTAAAAAAGGTGAAAAGGGACATAAAGGTGAAAAGAGTGATCATCATCATAAGAAAGGTGATAAGGGGCATCATGACAAAGAGGACAAGAAGGGACACCACGAAGAAGAGCATGGACATAAAAAGAAACATCATGATGATGGTGGTTATCATAAAAAGAAGAAGAAGGGTGAAGAAAAGAAAAAAGGACATGAATTTGAAGAGCACGGGCATTATAAGAAAGGACATCATACAAAAGGAAAACATGAAATATATAAATTAGATGAAGACGAAAAAGAAAAACATTATTATGATGAGGATCATGATGAAGGCTATCATGAAGATGAAGGTGGTCATCATGAAGAGAAAAAACATAAAAAGGGTGGTCATCATAAGAAGGGCCATAAGAAGGGTGGTCATCATCATGATGGACATAAAAAGAAAGGTCACGAAAAGAAAGGTCATCATCATCATGAGCATAAGGGACATAAAGGTGATAAAAAACATCATGAACATCATGGTCACGAAGAAGAATATCATAAGAAGGGTGGTGATAAACATCATAAAAAACATCATCATAAGAAGGGGCATAAAAAAGGACATTAATATTATAGTAATATTTTTTTATTTCTGTTTTGTTTTTTTTTTAGTAAGAATTCATTTTAAATAATATTCTAAAAATAAAACATAATGTGTAGTAGGTTTAAGGATGAAGATATATAAGTACATTTTATATTGATATTAATAACAGTGTTTTATTTGATTATAATATGTGCTTCACTTTGATGTTACATTGCAGTTATTTTTGAGTTTTAAAATTTGGATGAGGGCATCGTAGGAGTTTTAATATTCTCAAGAGGGCATCGTAGACATGAATTTTATAACCTATGACAAATTAATTAACTTCAGCTGTTGTTTCAGTGATAAGTAAGTGATACCAAGATTTCCGTGATATTTGCTTCGGATTAATTTGGCAATTAGATTAACGAGAGTTTAATAATGACTCTTCAGAAGGTGGGAACTAATGTGTACATTACTTTCTTTGAAAACTTAAGTGTAGAATAAGACCTTCCATGCAAATTTATAAACTTTTTGACGGTAAGGTATCATATGGTTTTGATCTTCAATGTAATTGCAATTAAAATGCAATTTCTCTGATAAAAGTACTCTGGTGGCACCTTACAACTTCTTAAAGAAAACAAACGCCACTTCTACCACAATTAGTTTATAGAGAAATCTGATGGCTAGCTCAGTCAAATTTGATCTACCAAAAAAACTGGTTCGGGTAAAGCTAACAGAATCAAGTTAAACACTTCCAAGGCTCAAAGCTCTCGTATCTTTTACAAGAAGTAACCAAATCACTCCTATTCCGAGTTTTCAAGGAGAAACTAAGCATCGGTCTAAAGTTTAAACATTTTAGGCATGGAGCTTAATCAAAAAATGTTATGAAATTGTAGAATTTTTTCCATTTGAAACTTAAATTCTTCAGACTCTTTAAAACATATTGTACTCCATTTTATTTTGTATTTCAATTCTCTTCTTTTACATCATTTTGTTTATTTCGCATCTGAGAATACAATCTAAGGTAAAAAAGTAGAGAAATATGACCATCACATCAAATGAAATGAGAAAAAATTAATATTAAGAAATAAAAAAAAAACAATTTAACAGAAAATGTGATAGATTACATGTAATAATGGTGAAAAGTGTTTTATTATTGTAAACATCAGTTATGATCTGTTTTTTTAGTTGTATTTATCAAAGATTTAAATGTTATACCATATCTATAAGAATATTTTTCAAAATAAATGTTTTAAATATTTCAAGGTAAAACTATGTAAGAACTGAATATTTTAAATAGTGTGCGTTTGTGTGAATGAACGTTCACATTTATTTGAAGAAAAACGTCTAGAAAAACGGAAATCTAAGTAGAAGAACCAAACATTATGGTATTAAACTCGAAAAAAAATAGATTTAATTCAGAATGAATTATTTAATGCAATATGTTTGATGTTAAGAAATAAAATAAAATAAAGGTTTCCCTAATAAATTTTAGTTCCTTGGAAAATCTTTGCTAGGGGGTTTGAAGTCATTAAGCTGGTGTATGGGGAAGACAAAGATAATGAAACTGAAGACTACAAATACCAGAACGATGATTGTAAATAAACTAGACTAGCTGGGGTACATAATTATAACCGGGCAAGGCCTTCGAAGACATTGAAGAAAAAATCAAGAAGGAAAAAAGTGCATTTGCAAGGCTAGTGAAGATATGCCGATAATTCAAAATTAATAGAATTACAAAACGATTAGAACTTTCGAAGCATGCGTAAAATCAGTCTTGCTATATGGCAGCGAAATATGGTTGGGTACAGAGAAAATAGTCCAAAAACTTATGTAATATATAATGAATATTTGCATTATATGTAAAATATTCAGCCTGGACAATTTCAAACTGCGGATAGACCTGTGGATAGTAGTAAAACAGAAACCCATCGAACTGGTCATCAGGAAAAGAAAGTATAAGTGGATTGACCACGTGCTTATTAAAAATAACTCGATTGCCAAGGAAGCCCTCTATTCGGATCTCCCTCTAGGGAACAGAAATTTGGGAAGGTCTAAAACCACTTGGAGAAGAATTATAACAAAATAAATCGAAAAAGTGGGAAAAATGTGAATTAAAATTAAGGCACTAGCACAAAAAAACTAATATACAGAGGTTTTGTGAAAGCCGTATGAAATAAAAAGTTGATTTTAAGCATATTAAACTCCAGATACTTTAAGGGTATTTCTTTGAGAGTAGGCCATTCTATGAGCGTTCGACTTGTCGAGTTAATAAGATACTGATAAATTGTATGGCTCTGTAGGTTAGATACTTCAAGGCGGTAAAGTTATAAAGCGAAAGTTTGTATAATATTAAACAAAAGTTTGTATAATAATCTTGTGTTAATATATAATACATAATCACAACCAGAGGACATACTGACTTCTGAAAATATCAAAAGTTATGTTGATTGAACTTAAATAAAACAAATATCCTTTGAGGCATAAGGGCTTAGAATTTGATTCTGAATTTTTTCTTTATAAAAATTAATATTTACTAGAAAATAAAATCTGACATCTCATAGACTATCAAAATTACATAAAACTCCGAACTATAATATTGAGGATAATGAGACTCATGAATTAAGAGAATTAGGATTAGAAGACTCAGAACTTTAAGTTACATAATTACTTTTAACACTCTGAATTTTATCTATTGGTAGTGCCGACTGCATTTAGAAATTAAATTAGAATGCAATGTTTTTTGCAAGGAACTGTTTTTTGAACTTTTCCCGACATTCTAATGAAACTTTCTTTCATTGGTTAATGCTTCCAAATACATAATATCCCTGTTGCCTTAGAATATTTTTATTATCTATTTATTTTCTTTACTACAATTTTTTTCAATATTTTCTTAATGGCTTTATTTAAAAACTACGATTTTTTTTGCAAAGGCAGTTAGAATTTTACAAAAAAAAGGGTAGAAAATTATCTGCAGACTTAAAAAAATAATAGTAGTAGTTGTTGTTAAAATAAATTTAATTTTTATGCAAATTATGATAAAGATAATAAGACTACGTGTATATCTAATATCTAAAAAAAAACACGTTATAGATAGGAATATTTTTTTTTTTTAATTCATTTTTTAAGAGCATATTTTATGAGAAATTTATTGTGTCTGGCTTAGTCATTTTATTTTTTTTCCATTTTTTTTTTTTTAATCAGTTTCTATCAGAACTTAAAACTATTTTTTTTTATTTTTATTGTTGTCTCCTTTTATTTGTTTTTTTATCGTACTATTTCTTTCTAATAATATTATTTTTAAATATTGTAGGAGTGGATGGTTTTTTGTGCCGTGTAAAAAAAAGTTATGCAATTTATTTTATTTATTTAAAAAATATAAATATATATATATATATATATATATATATATATATATATGTTTATTCAAGTAAAAAATATTAAGAAAATATTTTGTATTTTCAATCTTCCAGATAAATACAATGTAAATCCAAACTAGGAAAATGAATGAAATGCTATTAGGAAAAACTGTTATAAACAAAAAAGAAAACAATGCATATTTTTAGGCGGAATAAAATTCAAATCTTATGATATGCATTAATTGTTGCTTGTATTTCATAAAAATAAGTTTGTAAAAAAAAGTTGCTTCTCAAAAGCGTACCTGAGAAAATTGAGATTTTTAGAAAAAAATAAAATTTTTTAAAAACATAAGAATAAGTGCAAGCAATTAAAAAGGTATAAATAATTATGTAGAAGATTCCACTTGTTATTTGGACATTCATTCGGATACATTTGGATGGAAATGGGAATAGGAGTTAATGCACAAAAGTAATAGTAATGTTGTTGTTGTTTACTATGGGGGATAGTTTGTGTGATTCTAACACCTAGACCTTGCAACCCGGTTTAAGATCTCATTTTAATAAATACTTTCTATATTAATTTATAAGTAATATTATTTATTTTGTTATATATTTTATATTTTTGATTATATTTGGTTGCCAAGGAGATTTTGTAAAGAAAAATTATGTTTTTTTTTTTCAATTAAACATTTCATGACCTGTACCGGTATCAACCTGGACTCCCTCAGTTAATAAGCCAAATTATTATCTTCAACAACACCGTAGCCCCTAAACTGTCACAAGTGTTTTTTTTGGTGGGTGTATATTTGGCATTACAAGGCATGGGATAAACACCTAAAACGCCATTCTAATTAATCTTTAATTTTAGAGACCTAAAGATAATGAAACAGAACCACGCTTTGTACTAAATATGAAGATTTTATCTTAATTGGTTTCTGAGATATGCTTGCAATTATCTTTGGTTTATTCAGAAGTTTTTTGAAACCAACCAGAAGCTTTTCATGGGGTAACCGATTTTTTTCATTTGCAATATAAATTACACTGAGTAAACATATTGCAAATGGAAAGTCAAGACACTGAATAATTGAGACGGACTGCTATCGCTATTTCAACTTAGAAGGTGAGGTTGATCAAGAATTTATATTAAATGCATAGTCATATCTAACTAGATTTCTTTTGGAGGTTACAATCTTCATCCTAAGGTTTATATGTCCTTGTACCTAATTAGTAATTAAGTTTAGGTTATTTAAATAATTTACATAAGCTTGGGACAATGGTATTGTTAAATTTTATATTGAAAAGATGGCAAAAAACAAAAATATCAATTTTCATCCCTTAAATCGTGTAGTTTCATCACATTGGAATAAAATTTAGTGCTAGTGTGTTCTATATACGAGACTTAAGCTATTTAACTTAGACAATAGTAATTTAAAAACTTAAATGAAATATTTCAATATTCTGTAAGATTGTTAGATTTCTTAGTTCGGCCTTGAAATAAATATGATGAAACCTATTTTTTTACTCATTCAATTCTTAAACATTTATTTCACAAATAAAAATTCCTACCATCTTGCATTTATTTTAATTTAAAATGAATTAAAAACTTTTCTATTAATCATTTATATATAACGTTTTATTTAAAAATTTCTATCAAATTCATTGAAAATTTGTAAAAATTTAAAAAAAATTATTTATTTAAGTTATTATTGTCAATCTATCAATCTTTATTTAATTTTCCAAGGACAATACAAGGACATAAAATGTTCCTTATTTTTTCAAAAAAAAAAAAAATGAAATAAAAGAATGAATATTTAATTTCATTCTTTAATTTTTAATTCAATCTTCAATTTTTTTTTTCAGTTTTATTGTAATTTTTTTGTTATTTTTTTTCTAATTTTTATTGTAATTCGTTTCTTCTATTTTTAGTCAACAAATTGATTAAAATTGGAATTAAATGAAATCTATTTAGATTTTTAATAAAACTTTTTTTCATTAATGTGGAAAGAATTGACTTAATTTTTTTAAGATTTCCTGGAATAATTTTTCTTTTATAGTCAATACTGTCCTGGACAATAAGTAATAAGTAACTCAAACTGAATTTGTGGGTATTTTTGAGGAAATTCAGTTAAAACTCGTTTTGATGCTTTCAGAGTTTCTGTTCTTTAAAAAAATTATGCAATTTAAGGGTATCGTTGCTCTTGCCATATCTTCATATATCTTTTCCAATCTCACACTAGGTTCAAACTAAAGCTGCTTAGTCTGGTGTGATATTTGTTCAATTATTCTGGCTATTGAGGAGATAGACAGCTTTGGTTAAAGAGCAGTCTTATATATCAATGATATATACAATTTTCTATGTGATCTGCAATATCTTAACTTTCTGAGGTAAATTCAACATAAGAACTATTGGATATTCTACAATAATATGAACCTAATTCAGTTTGACGCTAAAAGTGATATCTTCAATGAAAGCAGTGTTAAAGATGTTCCTGAATGACTGGTTTGTTGTTGACTCCTTGAGATAATTATATTCGAAAATACATATTTGATCCGAATTGATTTAATTACAAATTGCGGGACTATTCCACGTTTTTTCACGATTTAATGCACCAAATTTTGTTGAATTTAAAAGTGAAATCTTCAATGACTACAGTAGACTAGAAGATATTCTTCGATGACTTTTGATTTCCTAATAAGTCCTCAAAACGACACTCTTTAGAAGGTAAACACGTTTCATTTGCTTCAGTAACAAATAACGGAACATAATAACAATATGGTTTTACCTTGATAATTTGAACCCCATTCTATTTGAAGTTGAAAGTTACATCTATAATAAAAGCAGCGAAGAAGATGTTTTCCGATGACTTTTGATTTCCTAATAAAAACTGAAGGCAACACCATTAAGGAGGGAAACAGATTTCTTTGGATCTAGTAACAAGCAACGGAACATAGAAATAATCTTGTTTTATTGCAATAAATAGCAATTTATTTGAAAAATTTAAAAGTTCCATCTCTGAGCTGTAGAAGATGTTCATATTATTCAGAGCAAAGTAAATAAATAATCAATTGAAAAAACTGCATATATTTTAAAATAACTGACAATTAATGCATTGATAAACAATTAACAACTTATGTATTCGAAACTAATGAGGAAAGAGAACAAATTCGGAAAAATTGAGTAATATTTGGTTGGCATTCGTAAGTTTTTCGGAAAATTGTGTTTAAAAACTCTTGAATCCTTCTAATATGTGTGAAGATTACTTTTGAGCCAAAACTACAACTACTACTATTTTAAATCATACCTTCAATATTTCGTCAATCATAAATCAATACATTCACTGTAATTTTGACAACGGTAAAAGCAAAATGGTATAAATTTTTTTCTTTTCCTATTCTTTATACCCGTATGACTATATAGTCAAAGAGTATAATAAATTTGCTATTACGCTTGTGACGCACAGAAGGAAGGGGGGGTAGATGTAGACTTAAGTGTATGGATCAGAATCGAAAAAAAAAATCGATTTAGCTATGTATGTCCGTTCGTCCGTACGTCCGCACGATAACTCAAAAACTAAAGGAGCTAGAATCTTGAAATTTTCGCAAATTCGTTTTTTTGCAATAGCCGTCATCGCTATTTAAATCCAGCCATTTTGGTCCATGGGTTCGGGTGGCTGCCATACAACTTCTTTTGTTATAAGAGTATTTCTCTGTACCTATTACAGCTTCGTGTCTAAAATTTTGACAAAAGTAGTTTAGTTTTATGGCCAAAGTTTCTGCAAAATTTGGTTGGTCTGTTGCAGTGAGTTCGAGTAGCTGCCATACAACTCCTTCTTTTATATGAGCATTACACTACACCTAATAAAGCTGGTATGTTTGAAATTTTGCCAAAAGTAATTAATGTTTATAATAATAATGATATAAAGTTTATATAACGATCATACGGGTATCCCAGAGTTGACACAGTCTACTCTACTATACTCTTCCTCGTTTAATTTAAATTCAAATGTCAATAAAAATTCGAATTTAATTTGCTTCAGTTGTTTGTTTGTTTTTTTTGTAGTTTATTGTTTTCGAATTTTTCAATAGAAAAACTCATCGAAAATAAATTCGAAGAAATAATTAGTTTTTTTTTTTTTTATTTTTTATTCTTTCTATTCAATTTTGTTTATAGGTTTTTTTCTTTCTCTTTCTATATTATTTTTATTGTTGTTATCTCTTTTTGTCGCATATTTTGTCATAAAATTTTACAAGGACATCTATTCAAAGAATCGTTTTTTATTTTTGTGGCTTACAGAAAAAAAAAACAAAAAACTAATGAAGGTTAACAAGAAGATAAAGCTCATCAATATGTTGTAAAAGAATGAAACAAAATATTATCTTCCATCTCTTTTTTTTTTTTAAATTTGTTTTGAATTTTTGTGTATTTTGTTTACAGTTTATCTAATTTCCATAAATTTTTTCACTGTTTTTTTTTTTTTTTTTTTGAATATATCAGAATTTTTTTTGTTTCTTTTCGGAGATTTATTCCGAAACCTTGAAAACTTCGATGAACTTCGCTTGTTGTGTGAATCGATGTGACAACACAGTAACAGTCATCTTGTGTAATAGATTTCATTAAACTTAATTCTGATCTAAATACGTGTGAATCTTTAGAATGTGTTTGTATGGGAGACATTGGATTAAAAAAAAATTTTCAATAAAGAATAAAAAAAAAAAAAAAAATTAAATGAAAGAAAAGTAAAAAAAAAAAGAAAAAAATGAATAATTGAATTTTAAATTGTAAAGGAAACAGGAAAAAAAAAGACAAAAACTAGAAAAACAAAAAATTTTGAAAACAAATGACAGAAAGATGTTTACTGTATTCTGATAATTTTATGTTATTGTAGGGAATGGGAAGTTTTTGGGAGCAATGGATTGATTTATTGATTGATTTTCACGAAATTCTGAAAAAGAAAAAGAGAGGAGAGGGCATTGATAGGATGATAGAAATTTGTTGTAATGACGAGTAATAAAAGTCTCCTCCTTCTCCTGTTTTAAAACGAAAATCAATTTAAAATAAATTGTAATCTAATTTTTATTCCAGGATGTCTGGCATTTTTTTTTTTTTGTACTTTTATCCTGGCCACTTTATTTTTGGTTTTTTTCCAAAGGAATTTAAGAAATTTTAATTAAAAGCTTAAATTTAAAAGCTTAACTTTAAAATGGTTGATTTGGAGTTCAAGAGAAGGGGTTGGTGGTTAAAAAGGTTTGAAATTAAAATGGTACAACTATTCTTTGATATTTATTCTTAAAACACAAAAACCAATTCAATTTGATACATGTGTCAACGCCTTGTGTTGCACTAGTAACAGTTCTTTGTTTTAAAAGTCTATTAGATCTTTTGATATATTAATATGGGTATTTAATTATTTGGTAATTGTAATTATTGTTTACCGTTATAATTCGTTATAACTACTTAATTATTGTAACTCTAATACTACAGTTTCATTCATTTATTTGTATTTTGTATGAGGGTAAATGGAATCTAGATGATCTTAAAAGTCACCTACGTAAAGTGAGAAATCTCTTACTTCTCATGGTAGTGTTGAACTTCAAGGAAATGAAAACGGCATCTTTCTAAAACCAATCTTCGTAAACAGACCTCTGATACAGTTTTACAGTTTGGTTTAGAAGATCAAAATAAGGGAGGAATGTATGGGGAATGGCGATAAAGAGTTTTTGGGTTCTAATAGACATATAGTAAGGCTTTGGAGGATAATATAAAGAAATATGATAATCTTCTTTAAAAACTTTAGAATGTCTTTGACATTTAAGTCAGCTAGTTAAGAATGCACTTGAGATTGTACATGTTTCCACTTATGACATGAGATTAGTTAATTATTAATTTCTATCAGTTGTCATTTAAACCATTATATAGGGTGAGGTGAGGGTATAGGATGAGAGTTTAGTACTTTCGTTGTTTTGTATTGAAAACCTTTGAAAAGCGGCTCTACTTCATTTTTAATTCTTTTAAAGTTAGGTCAATAAAAAACATAGTTCCTGTTAAAGACTAAATATCTATAACACAAACTATGTATAAAACTGTACCAAAACCTCTGAGTGCAGTGAGTGTTGAAGTAACACCAAAATCATTGATCCGTCGAATATCAATTTTAAGCCTTCAGCCAGATATCCTACCGTTTGTGAGCCTCGAATCAGTTTTGAGGTATAAATCAGACAAGTCACACAAAATGTCTTTGAATGTCTCAAGTTGACTGTTCAAATTTATTCAGGTATTCAACAAGCAACAAGCTTTGACTTACCATTATATATGTAAAATTTTCTTTTGTCAAATAAGTGTTGCCGTTGTGCCTTCATGAAATATTTTTGAAAAAAAATTAAGCTTTCAAATCTTTTTTGAATTAGTTAAGAAAGAAGCTATGAAACGAAAATAATCTTCAAAAATTCACGTGCGACTTAGTTGAATAACTGTTGAAAACCGTTAAAAATTTTATATCGCATATTTTATTACACGTATTCTTTTAGCACTCTTCTAAAAGTGTTAAAATGATAATGAGATGATAATAATATGAACACAAATTTATCATAATTGAATGTCAAATAGAAAGGACTGAGTGTTTTTTTGTTTTTGTTTTTAAGTTGTAAAAGTGTCAAAAACAAAAAACTTTTTCAGAACTGTTTTAAGGACATTTTTTTTCACACATATAACATCTGGTTGTGTGACGTGCTGTATAAAACTCATAAAAAATTAGCATTCAGAGTTTAGTTAAAAATTTTGAGTTTTTTTTTGGTTTTTTTTTATTATTTAGAAGAAGTTTTTTGAAAAGTGCAGCTGTTGAAAGTTCTTCATGACCAATAATTATATTATACATGTTTCATATATAGATAAATGTTGTTGTTTTATTAATGTTCGAATTTTGGTTTATAGCAAATATATATATAAAAGGATAACATCGAAGAAGACATAAGACATAAAATATGTTACAATATTTTTCTATGTTTTAAAAAATTTTGAAAAGTTTGTCATTTTGTTTTAGTTTTTTGGTTTATTTATTTTTTTTTTACATCTAATATTGTACGTTATTTTGATAGAATTTAAAATATAACTCTATAAATATTTTATAGATATATATTTTTCAAATTCTTTTGTAGTATATGTTTCTGTATATTTGATGGGTTTTCTTAACTGCTTTTGGACTAAATTTTTCTCTAAGTGATTTATCTCATATTTTATGACAAAAGCTATCATTCGATCTTCGACTGGTTTTAAATATTATTGGGCTGGCGAACCTTAAACTTTAGGAATTAGTTAAATTTAAATATTAGTTACATAGAACCTTTGGAAATTGGTTACATTTAAAATCGTCCTAACTTCTAATGTAAGTACCTTGTAAGGAACGTCGATTATTCCATTTAATATTCACCCTTTTTATAAAAATGATTCATCCTATCATTTGCTGCATGTTCGTGAATAAATTGCCTTCCAACTTTCCTCTAACATTCCAATTCACTCCAATTCTTCTCCATATGTAAACCTAGAATAATTTCCTTTATTCTTTCGCATGTAGTCTTGCAAACTCTGTATTCTGTTTAGAAGAGATAGTTAAAGCTGCAAATTTTGTAAGGTATCTGTCGGAATTTTTATTTTGAGAGATTAAGTAAAATTTGTACCTAGTGGGATAAGTAGTTAAATAAATTATTTCATGCATTTTTTTGCTGTTGGGAAATAAAATTGAAACTTTGCTTACAATTCGTCAAATGCTATGTTTGGTTTTTACTTTAGTATATCTAGTGTAGAAACATGGACCAAAAGTGAAAGAACTTAACCAAACATAAGTTTTCGAAATGTGGATCTACCGAAAAATGATAAAAATATCCTCAACAGATCACTCAAGTAACAAAAACCTTAAACTTTGGGCATATTATTGAAAAACGATGAAGAGTGTAGTAGAGTAGACTGTGTCAACTCTGGGATACCCGTATGACCGTAACATATACATTATATCATCCGGTTAATTACTTTTGGCAAAATTTCAAACATTCAGCTTTATTAGGTGTAGAGTAATGCTCATATAAAAGAAGGAGTTGTATGGGAGCTACTCGAACCCTTTGCAGTAGACCAACCAAATTTTGCAGTAACTTTGGCCATTACACTAAACTATTTTTGGCAAAATTTCAGACACCCAGCTTCATTTGGTGTAGTATAATCCTCATATAAAAGAAGGAGTTGTATTGCAGCTACTCGAACCCTCAGCAGTAGACCAACTAAATTTTGCAGGAACTTTGGCCATTACACTAAACTATTTTTTGCAAAATTTCAGACACCCAGCTTCATCAGGTGCAGTGTAAAGCTCATATAAAAGAAGGAGTTGTATGGCAGCTACTCGAACCCTCTGCAGTAGACCAACCAAATTTTGCAGTAACTTTGGCCATTATACTAAACTACTTTTGGCAAAATTTCAGACACGCAGCTTCCATAGGTATAGAGTAATGCTCATATAAAATTAGAAGTTGTTTGGCAGGTACTCGAACCCGTGGACTAAAATGGCTGAATTTAAAACTCGATTCCGTTTTTTGCATAAAAACGAATTTGTGAAAATTTCATAATCCTAGCTCCTTTACTTTTTGAGTTATCGTGATGACGGACTGACGGACGGACGGACGGACACACGGACGGACGGACGGACATACATTGCTAAATCGATTTATTTTTCTATTCTGATCCGATCCGTACACTTGAGTCTATATCTACCCCCCCTCCTTCTCTGCGTCACAAACGTAATGGCAAATTTATTATACCCTTGGACTATATAGTCATACGGGTATAAAAATACGGGGGACTTCAGAACTTCAATAGTTTTAGGGAAAATTTATGGAAAAAGAGGTTAAGCATTAGAAACTGGAAAGGCAGCAGAAATATTGGCAATTTAATCCATTCAGCAACGGATCGAAGCATATTTCAGGACATCGTTGACAATTGAATATGACTGCCGACATCCAATTACGAAAAGGCAATAAAAGAAGAGAGGAGACGGTTGTTCTAATGAAATGTCTTTAATAAAATTCCTTAATTTTAAACAACCAGTTTAACATTTAGTCAATCAATTCTGTCATATCAAAATTTTTTTTCTAAATTTATGGATTCTTTTTGTTAGCACATAATTACAATTTACACTTAATGCCACTTAAAACTGAGTCGTGTGGTGTTAAGTGATAGCATTTTAGTAATGTAATTTTCTATTCTTATATTTTGCAGTACAAAATTGAATCATTTTTTGTTTTCCAATGATATTTGCAATGACAATTACTTTTACTATGCGAGACATACTTAGTATTTTTACAAATTTTTTTTCCCTAAAGTCATCTACCTTTTAATGGGAACATCATGTGTTGCATAATGCCTGATTAGAGACTATGAAAATGATAGATTTAGAAAAAAATTAACAGAAAAAAACGAGGAAGAAAGTAGAGTAGACTGTGTCAACTCTGGGATACCCGCACGAACATATTATTATAAATATTAAATAAGAGTCATCCAATTTAAGGAAATCAATTTTTATTATGCTTAAAACTTTTTAAGATTAAACGAAATTTATAGAAATTTGTCCTGAAAAATAAAACAAAATAATATTAATAATCATTCTAATTTAATATAAATATGAAGAATGAAAATTTAATATATATTATTATATTATTACTTAATATATTTTTGTGAATTTCCACACCATCCTTGAGATATCACATTTTGGTGCGTTAGCTAAATATTTTAAATGGCCAGCTTCCCCAAGAGGCATATATTACCATATCTATAACAATTTTTATTAAAAAATTTCGACACAGTCGAATTATAACATATTTTATTAGTAAATTTTAAACAATATAATTTTAAATTTAAAATAACAATTAGAAAAAGTACAAGAGAAAAAAATTTCTGTACAAAATAAATTTATCTTAAACTATTTTTTTAAGAACATTACAGTGAAATATATACAAGTTAGAATTAAGTTAAGTCTGACAAAATTTCATTAAATTCCGAACTAAGAAATTTATTGAAATTTTAGAAATAAAGGGTTGTGAAAACTGAAAACACTTTCATAAACTCCTCCCTGATATAAATTCCTATTCTTATTTGTGAATATCCAATCAATTTGAGATCCTACATTTGTTGTACCTACGTTTTCTGGTAATGCTGAAGTGATACTACATTCTTCAAAATAGCGTGCTAATAAATTTTGTGGTTCAATTCTTAAGTCAGTATTGAAATCACCTACAATTATAATGTCTTCCTCAGATCTAAGTACGTCATGACGTTCTAAAATATTTGAAATTCCTATTTTTATTTCAGTAAGAGAACATTGAGTAGATTTGTAAATAACTAATACGATATTGGACTGATATTTAAATAGTGAGAACATAAAATATTTTTGTTTTGAAGGAAGGGCTGGATAAACATAAGAAGTTTCCAAATGAGAAAATGAATTAATGAAATCATTTTTCAAGTAGCATATTAACCCTTTGCCGGTACCGGTTAATCTGTGTGGATCGTCGTTATCAAGTCTTGTTATCTCTGTAAAATTCTCTATTAAATATGGATGATTGGGTCTACTGAAGGTTTCAACAAATAATAGTAGGTGCGCAGATTTAAAAACTGGATCAGATTTTATCAAATGAATATGCTTGGCTATACTTTGAACGTTGTGGTAAAGTATTTGGCTGGTATTACTGTTCGAAAATTGAAGAAGATTGGCAAATTTTGGGCTAAAGGCTTGTATATGTTTAAGGTTTAAAAGCTGAATTTCAACAGCATCATTTGATTGAGGACTTTGTGGTGCAGAAAAATTTCCAACTAAGTATAAATTATTTGCAGACGTAGCTCTACTACAAGCAACGTATAAAGAAGCCCGAGTCATTCCTTTTTTTAAATGAACAGCAACAGAATTGTAAGTAGATCCTTGACTTTTATGTATCGTAATACCCTCTGCAGGAACCACAGGAAATTGTCGTCGGTCTATATGTACGTGTTCATTTTTTTTATATTGAAAAGTTTTCCCAATTAAAGAAATAGGTGTCCAAGAACTGTCTATACTACTTTGCTGTGCAGAT
This sequence comes from Dolichopus griseipennis, assembly GCA_963082915.1. Classification (NCBI taxonomy): domain Eukaryota; kingdom Metazoa; phylum Arthropoda; class Insecta; order Diptera; family Dolichopodidae; genus Dolichopus; species Dolichopus griseipennis. Next base: position 99,563,081 of record OY720444.1, read on the forward strand.
CTAGCTTTATGTCCTACACTATCGTCTGAAAAATCAAGCCAAAGTATGTGAGGTTTTCTCTCGTTATTTACAATTTTGATATCAACATGTTTCAAAATACCTGTTGCACCATTTACTAATCCATCTTCAGTATCTATATTATTCGTTAGCATATACTTGGCTGTTACTTTTAATAACAAAGAAAAAGGCAGTCCAGCCGCCTCAGATATTTTAAATAATTTTACTTGGTTCAATATATTATTTCTCGAATTTTCAGAAATATTAGCCCTTATTTTATCTATAGCCTTTGAAATAATCAGTGGTGTTTCGATACTATTCAGTTTTATAGTATTATAATTATCTACTTCAACATTGGATACAAAAAGATGAATTGCTTCTGATGGAATATTATTAGGGCTAGTAACACGGTTTTGGAAAATTTGTTTGTCTTCTTGAGTAAGTGCTCCTTTTGCTAAATTATTTAGAGCTTGCACAAAACTTATATCTGATCTTTGCCTCATTATTTCTGTTAACTCATAATATTTGAAAGGTTCCCAAAGAGGATTACCTACCAAGTCCGAGTAGGGATCAGCATTATTGTGTTTAAAAATCCATCTATCTCCAACAGGAGGCAACTGCCTAAAATCACCTAATACTAACAAAGATATACCTCCAAATGGAAGAGTGCTTTTAAATATTTGCTTTAGGCGGGCATCTAAATGTGAAAACATCTTTGACCCTACCATTGAAATTTCATCAATAATTAAAAGCTTTAAATTCATATAAATACTAAAAAGAGAATTGCATAGGTCAGAACTTAATGGTCTTATTTCAGCTCCAGATTGATTCAAGGGTAACGAAAAAGCTGTATGTAGAGTTATTCCTTTTATATTAAACGCAGCTTTACCTGTTGGTGCACAAAGTAAAACTTTTAAACTATTATCTTCTCCTGCTATTGATCGAAAATGTCTTATTAAGGAATAGTGTATAGATTGAATCAATCTGCTTTTTCCAACTCCTGCACCTCCTCCCACAAATTCATAAAATAGATTTCCCGCTCTAATATTATTTAAGATATGGGTTAGGTATAAATGTTGTTTTTCATTTAAAGAACTAATTAATTGTAAATAAATATTTTCAGCAGGTTCATTTAGTACATTGATAGCTCCATGTACATTACCTGGATTAGCTGGATTATTGGTGTCATTATTTAATGGGTTGCTATCATCATTCTCTTGAATTCCAAATATTCGAAATTCATCATCTGTTTCACGTAGCACTTCTTCCTCTAACTCAGGTTGCTCTTGAGCTTCGCGAAGGGCATTATCTAGGTCGTCATCAGAATCAAAAGCATTGAACATTTTTCTATTTGTAAGAATTAATGGAAGATTATTTTGATATATTTCTTGAACATTTTTTTGAAGAATATCCCTGTTCTCATTTCTCCATGAAAAATATAGCATAACTTGTTCTCTGTAAAAATTTTCTGGATCTATATGGAGACTGTATCGTCTAAAACGAATTATATTTGGCTGTGAGCGTTTTCTAAGATATCCACTTAAGTCTTTTAGTTGCAGTTCGTCATTTGAATTTGAACGACCAGCAGTTTTACTAAAAGTGTACATGGCGGAAAATTCAGCTAAGCATAAATTCTCCAAACAGTCAGGTCTTTGTTCATAACGATCTAATAATGTAGGAACAAATATCTCAGTAGAATTGGGGTCATTTGCTGATATTTCTTGAAGCTCCGCTCTAGGTTTTAATAAACGTGTTCGAATTTCAGGAGGAGCAGTATTAATGTAAACGTCAGAATTGCTGCATTCAGACATATGTTTTCCTAAAATATTGTATGCAGCCTCTTGAGCCGATATCTCGGACGCATTTATAAATTTATTTCCTATAAATCTTAACTTTTCTTTAATTGAAAGATTTCCTGCGCGAATTTCTTCTATAGCGTCCCTTAAAATGTTGGACATTCCCCTATCCGACTTATTAATATATTTAACTATGTAACCTACGCAAGCATATGGATCAAGAATATATTGGATATCCATGTTGGCTCTATGGAGACTAAGCATAAGGGGATTAAATGGATTTATAAATGTGTCCTTAAGAGAACGTTTTAAAAATATGGTAGATTTTTTTATACTAGACCTAATAGCCTGTAAATATTCTTCGGGAGATAAACTAATTTCTGGCAAATTTATAAATTGTGTAAAGCTTAACGTTTCTTCAAGAGTTGTAGAGTTAAGAAAATTTTTTATTTTTTGATAATTCCTTTTAATATTTTCAGTAATTTCATCTCTATTTAACGGGTTTAATATTACAGTATTTTCCATAGGTGGAAAAGGCATATTGTACCTGCAATATGGCTGATGCTGATATTCACGAAGGCAATTTCGACTATGGGAATGTTTTTGATACTGCATGTACAACTGTAAATGAGGAATAGAACTGTCACATGAAACAAATTTATCAATAAATCTACAAACATTGTCATAGCTTTCTGGATCAGAGGTGTCGAGAACTGGAGCATCTTGCAACCAATACATACCGTGGACATGTGGTGAACCACGTTGTTGAAATTCAACACGATAATAATATTTGGTTACAAAATGTTCACCAAAAATACCTAAAGGACTTTTTAATAATTTTAACATAGTTCTAAATCTATGGTCAAAGTATGAAGCGCACGTTACTGGATCTGTCCGTATTAATCTAGCCTTTTCTCTAAATTCCAGATTTTCTGCTTCAGTTTCACTTATTTCCCTATTGTCAACAACTTTTGACAAAATTATCAACAACTCAGACCATTTCGTCTCCGCAGCAGATAATGTAATGAAAAAAGTAGGAATGTGAAATTGTCTGATCATTGCAACCACCTTATTTTTTTCTTTTTCCCAATGAGCTGGAGAAGATCTTATATTTTTTAAAATTTTGTAACCCTCATCCCGTTGTATTAACCCCTCAACAAAATCTTCTGATAACATATTTCTAGCTGTTATACTAGTATTGAAATTTTTCTTTCTTAAGCAAGTTGAAATAGCGTCATTTATATTTTTGAGCTCATACTTTTTATACATATACAATAGTTTGTCTGTTCGAGCACACCTTCTGTCAAATCTTCGAACTTCAGAACGTGCTATTTTGCTATAATTTAAATATCGGACGGACGTATCAATAATTCTTGGTTTTCCGCAATAAATGGTGGGGAAAGACAATTCTTCAGAATATTCGTCAGTTAACATAGATAAAGGATGTTGACCTTCTCCAGGGGCTAGGCATATATTTTCAATAGGGACATTGTCTAATAAGGTCTCTTGACCACCGGGATTTATGTTGTCTTCTAATTCACTAATACCTTCATTCGGGTTGTCATGACGGCTATCAAATAATTGTTGGATGACTTGTTCATCATCGCGTGACACAACAAATGGAACTTCAGTATTTTCATTTTCAACCTCAAAACTATCTATCCAATTATTAGATATTTCTATTCCCTCATTAATATAAAGCGGTGTATTAACTAAATATTCAACAGCTTTCTGAACTTTAAATGGCCTAATAGTTTCACACATGTAATTGTGAGCGAATGTCATTTTTCTTTTTAAGTGAAGTTGGATTGTATATGTATCATTAAATGCTCTTGGAAGAACTTCCGTTGTTGTGTTTACCGACACAGGAATATTGGCCACTTGCCCTTTAATACTACATTGCTTTTCATATCCTAAACTACAAATTCTCATAAAAGGTATACGTGGGGCTACGAGACGTTCTTCTAGACAGGAGAGACTTTTCAAACAATCTGGAACAGCAGGAAAGTCTAATCCATTAGCAAGACAAAGTATTGGAGTTTGGCCTTTTAAGATACATGCTTTACAAGTTGAACAAAATTTAAACTCATCATTTTCGGTGTCTTGGTTAACATAAAAAACTTTGTTAACAAAATTTTCTGTGTATCTATTTGTTAAATTTCTTTTCGACAATGTTGAAATTGATTTTGTAAACCAAAGCCCTCCACAACAACAACAAATATTAACCGGACCTTCCTTAACAATTTTATTGTAGTCGTTCAAAATTCGATTGTAATACCTATCCATTTCTGCCTGTCGATGTTCTTCTATCTGAATTTCATCCATTTGAGAACGAATCTCGATATTTCGCTGAGACTGTCTTTGCGATTCGCGTAACCTAGCATTTGGGTTTAACCTATATTGTCGAGTTCGTCGAAAAGTTTGACTTCTTCTTATTTGGTTTAAAAGAGATAACCTTCTTCGTCTATAAAATTGGCTTTCAGTATTTCGTGCGTTTTGTCGAAGCCTTATATTTTCAATAGCTTCAGTTCTTGCCCTCCTACGATTTAATGTGTTTCTTATTCTTTCGATATTTCTTAAAGTAGCATTATGTCTTCTGTCTCTATGTTCTTGTGTGTTTCTGTCTTGTTCTAATCGTCTTATTTCTAAATCTTGTCTTCTTTCTACGTGTTCTTGCGTATTTCTCTCTTGCTCTAACTGTCTAATTTCTAGGTTTGCTCTTCTTGTTCTACGAGCCACCGTGTCTATATTTTGTTCCCTAACCCTAATATTTCTGTCTTGCCTTCTTTCTATATGTTCTTGCGTATTTCTCTCTTGCTCTAACTGTCTAATTTCTAGGTTTGCTCTTCTTGTTCTACGAGCCACCGTGTTTATATTTTGTTCCCTAATCCTAATATTAATGTCTTCTCTTCTTTCTACATGTTCTTGCGTATTTCTCTCTTGCTCTAACTGTCTAATTTCTAGGTTTGCTCTTCTTGTTCTACGAGCCACCGTGTCTATAGTTTGTTCCCTAACCCTAATATTTCTGTCTTGTCTTCTTTCTATATGTTCTTGCGTATTTCTGTCTTGTTCTAACAGTCTTATTTCTAAGTCTTGTCTTCTTGTCCTACGAGCCGCCGTGTCTATATTTTGTTCCCTAACCCTAATATTTCTGTCTTGTCTTCTTTCTATATGTTCTTGTGTATTTCTGTCTTGTTCTAACCGTCTTATTTCTAAATCTTGTCTTCTTGTCCTACGAGCCGCCGTGTCTATATTTTGTTCCCTAACCCTAATATTTCTGTCTTGTCTTCTTTCTATATGTTCTTGTGTATTTCTATCTTGTTCGTTTTGTCTCAAGTTTTCATTTTGTCTTCTTATTCTATGTTCTAAAGAGTTGCGTAATCGACGCTGTTCGGACGATACCTTTTTTACTCTAGGCATTTTTTTTTTTATTATTTATAATATTTTTTTATATAAATCAACAAACCTAACCTACTATTAGAAAACTAACTTCTTTAACGATTTGGCCTCAAAAAAATGTTTTGTAAATTAATGAAAAAATTAATTAATAATAAATGAAAAATAAAATAATGAAGTAAAAACAAAAAAAAATTTAAAGTGTATCTAAAATGCTTGTATTTCGAATTATTATTCGTATCTACTTTAACAAAAAACAAACTTACCAAAACTGGGTTGATAACAAACTTCAATATTTCTATTATTAATATTAATAACACTGTATATTTAATATATATTTAAATTTTGCACCTGTTAAATGTTATTATTATTTTTTAAATCTTATTTTTCACACTGATTCTTTTTTAACATATCATAATAATTTTTTTAACTTTTAAATTCACTTTTTATTTTAGTTGTTAACTCAAATTTTTTTAGTTCTTATTATTCACACTCTACTATATTTTCTAGCATTCACTTTTTTTATATATTAATAATCCCACTTGTTTTTAATTTTTTCTTATTTTATTAGTATATAAACTTCTTATATACTATTAATAAAACACAATATTTATAACTTTCATTAAGATTTTTTAAAATCACTTTTGTTAACTAAAATTTTTAAATATTTTTATTTCTACACTTATTTCTATTAGATTTAGAATAGAATTCACTTTTTTTTATATTTTGTTATTCTCACTTCTTTATAGTATATTAACTTCTTATAATTTAATAATAAAACACAATTAATTTCACTTGCACTTATATTTTCAATTTGCTTGCTGTTAATTAATTTTTAACATGACTTAACATTTGTTCTATTAAGCTTTTTTTAAAATCACTTTTGTTAACTTAATATTTTTAAATATTTTTATTAATATTTCACTTTTTAAATATTTTTATTAATATTTCACTTTCAATTTTATTTTTAATTATTAATTCTATTATTTATTCTCAATCAATATAACCACTTTTTATTTAATAATAATTTTTAGCAATTAAAATTGCTCTTTAGTAATTTTATTAAAATTTGTAATTCCTTTTAGTAAGCTAAGTACTAAAAGAATGTTAGTAAACATTAATACTTTGCTCATTATATACGTTGTTGAAATAACATAAATTTATAACACCTACTTAGGTACAAGAAATTTAATTTATTTTTTAATATTGCACAAAATAAAATACTAAGTTGGATTAGATATTAAATTCAATAAACAACAGGGTATTAATTCCAAGAAAAGAAAGCAATTGTAATTTTACAAATTTACACAATATAACTTATATGGTTAATTACCTGCCAAAAAAATTCAAACTCTTTCATTTCATTCATATGTTATATTTTGAGGGAAGAATAGTATACCTGGAACTGTAATAAAATTTTCCTAAATTTGGATTGGAAATAAAAAATGTTCGTTCGGGTATAAAGATTAATAAAAACATTTTATAACTTTGAATATGAATACAAGTTTAATTGTAAACATCAAATAATATTAATAATTTCCCAAGAAAAATAAGTTATTGCAATTTATCACTATTCATATTCAATATATGTAATTAATTTTTTATTAAAAAAATTGTGTTTTAAAATTTTTTGTAAAAATATATTATTTTATTATTATATAACAGTAATAATTATTACAATACTTTAAAATTGAATGGCCCTAAATTTTACAGAATTTGAAGCACAAAATTTGAGAACATTAATTTTACAGTTTTATAACAGCGACTTTACTATCACTTGGTGCTAACCAAATTTTCCAGAAGTCATAAACTAATGACACCCTAAGTTATGGATAGAAAATAAAGGTTATATGACAGCTAATCGAACCTATTCTAACAGACAACTTAAATAGTGTACAGATGTTGGACTTAAAATTTTATTTCTTTTGGAAAAATATCAGATACCTAGCTTTGTTACGTATAGAATAATGCTCATAAAAAAAAAGAAGTTGTATGGCAGCTACTCGAACCCACTGAAGTAGATCAACCAAATTTTGCAGAAACTTTGGCCATAAAACTAAAATATTTTTGGGAAAATTTCAGACAGCCAGCTTTATTAGGTGTAGTATAATGCTCATATAAAAGAAGGAGTTGTATGGCAGCTACTCGAACGCTCTGCATTATAACAACCAAATTTTGCAGTAACTTTGGCCATTACACTAAACTGTTTTTGGCAAAATTTCAGACAGCCAGCTTCATTAGGTGTAGTATAATGCTCATATAAAAGAAGGAGTTGTATGGCAGCTACGGAAACCCTCTGCATTAGACCAACCAAATTTTGCAATAACTTTGGCCATTACACTAAACTATTTTTGGCAAAATTTCAGACAGCCAGCTTTATTAGGTGTAGTGTAATGCTCATATAAAAGAAGGAGTTGTATGGCAGCTACTCGAACGCTCTGCATTATACCAACCAAATTTTGCAGTAACTTTGGCCATTACACTAAACTGTTTTTGGCAAAATTTCAGACACCCAGCTGTAATAAGTACCGAGTAATGCTCAAATATAAAAAGAAGTTGTATGGCAGGTACTCGAACCCACGGTCCAAAATGGCTGGATTTAAATAGCGATGACGGCTATTACACAAAAACGAATTTGTGAAAATTTTAAAATCCTAGCTTCTTTAGTTTTTGAGTTATCGTGCGGACGGACAGACGGACAGACGGACAGACGGACGGACGGACAGACGGACGGACGGACATACATAGCTAAATCGGTTTATTTTTCGATTCTGATCAGATCCATACACTTGAGTCTATATCTACCCCCCCTCCTTCTCTGCGTCACAAACGTAATGGCAAATTTATTATACCCTTAGAACTATGTTCGTACGGGTATAAAAAAAGGAATGAGAAAATGTAAAATCATTGTGTCTGTCATTCTGTCTGTAATATTTTTTAATGTCAAAAGTTAATTTTATTTTTTTTTGCTGTTGTCTTTTATGTTATGGATCATTAAACTTTTCTTTATATTGTTCTAGTGTTTTTATTTCTGAAATGAATAGGACACATCTTTATAGTAATAACATGGTTTAACATTTTATTGGAGAAAATAAAAAAAAAGTTAATCAGGCTCTAAAAATTGTAATGAATTAATAATAATTTTCTGAACGTGTTTTATGTTACAAAACGTATTATGAAATTAATTGGTATTAATATATTTAGTTTTAGATTCTGATTTAGTTGGAAGTTTAGTAGGTATAAATTAGATTGAGCTTTTGATTATTGGGTAATTTGAGAATCTGTAATATTTGGCTTTAAAATATGTTAAAGTATGGTCTACCATATTTTTACGAGGACAGGATACTAGCAATTATACGAAAGGGAATTTTCATTTGGTTAGCGACTTTTTAAGTCCTCTAAAATAAAATTCCCAATGTACTTGATAATACACGAAACCAAGGTGTAAAACTTAGCGACCTTTTCGGTTAAATGAAAATTTAAACTTACTCTTCTTACCACTCGTCAAAAACTTCAGCGATTTTTCTATATTATAGATAACCTATAAGTAATAACACTTGCTCTATTGAAACTTAAGACATTTATATTTCTTCTTAAACAATTTGATAGTAATATCAGAGAGGCTTGAATCTCTATAATAAGGAAATATTGAGATTTTTTAAAAGGGAGATTTCTTGTGAGAACCGCTCGGAAGATATGGAATGGGAACATTTTTCATTTGATTGTAAAATTTACAAAAATGAAAACAAACCCTTTTAGAGTAACTTAAAAATTATGGGTTTCTTTTCCATTTCAGTGCGCGGGGGAGCATAGGTCTTTCATTTGGTATCTCTATCTAACTCATTTTTTGCTGCTGTTTTTACATTCTCCTATGTGAGGTTGCATTGATTCAGTTCATTAAGTACCATGCGATTCCAGGTATTATTTGGACTCCCGCATCAGCTACTTCCTTGGGCGTTCCATTCGATGGCCATGTTACTTTTGTTGTTATGACCTTTTCTTACGGTATGGCCTTTCCAGCTTCATTTTATCTTTGTTTGATGATTCTGTATGGGTTCTTCCCTTGTATTTCTCCAAAGATCTTCGTTACTTTTTCTGTTAAGCCGTAATATTCAGCATATGATTCGTGGACATTTGTTAATAAATACTTGCAGCTTCTGGCTGATGATGTTGGATATCAGCCATATTTCGCTGCCATATATAAGTACGATTTTTACACAAGCATTGAAAATGCTTTAGTCTAAGTTTTCCTACAAATCTGGGTGTTTCTGCATAATTGTTACAATCGTCTGAGTGCTGAAAGATTTTTTACCAAATTAAGCGCTTATTCACTTTTAATATCCTACTTCTGCCGTCCTTCAAATTAAATCTTCAAATGTGTAAAGATACACGTTCCTAGTGTTTAGTTGCCTTGTCAAGTAAAAACCAAGCCAGAGCCTAAATTTTTAATACAAGTACTTAAATTAAAAAATCCTACAACTAAATTTCAATGCCTTTTTAAATGAATGGTGCTTCAATTGTACAAAATTAATAAAAACTTTATATAATATTTTAATATTATTTAAATAAATAATTTATAAAATCTTAACTTTAACTTTTAATATTTATTTTCTTCTTCTTTAAAATTTTGTGTATTTTTGCTTTAAGAAAAATACAATTTAAGAAAATCCATTAAAGATTTCAATTAAATTTTCTTTTGAGTTTTTCTTCATTTTTTATTATTTTTCATTCCTTTTAAAATTCTACACTTATGCTTTTCAAAAAACAAAATTTATCAAAAGTTATAACTTTTTTGTTATTCAAAATATTCTAATAACTTTATAGCCATAGCCATAGATTCTAAAATACCAAAAAAACAATTTGAAATATTTGATTGTACGGGTTATTTACTTAACTAATTAAGTGGGTATATATAATATATACTCGTATATAATTGAAAGAAGTTTTCAATGTTTTTCAAATTTTAAGAGAGAATTTCATTTTAAAATAGAAACGATCTTTTTAAAAAAAACTTTTCCCTTCAAATATTTTTAAGATGAAAACTTATAAGTGAATAAAATGCATAAGAATCTTTGTTTTCCATTAATAGATTTTAAATAAATATATATACATATACAGTGTATTTTATTTATATTAGTTTATTGTTATAGTTACTATACATATGATTTGTAAATAGGAAATAAATAAACAGTATACTTTACAGCACATCATCAGCTCTTTTATCATGTGTTACATAACAATAAATCGTAAGTAATAATCGTAAGTTTTGTAGAAATTTTCCAAAATAATGAATCTTTTTATCACCGTCAAGTATTTCATAACTTCTGAGATTTAAAATTAACAATGTACAGTGATGGATAAAAATTTAAAACAAAATGTATTTTAAATATTTTATTTATTAATTAAGATAGACTATTCCAATTTTTCAGAATGGGGAACAAAGATTTAAGATAAAAACGAGGAAGTGTGTAGTAGACTAGACTGTGTCAACTCTGAAATTACCAACTCTGTATGACCGTAATATTGACATTAGAAATGCAACTCTTCGAACCTCTTCCGTGAAGTTGGTGTAGAACTTTATTTTCTTAAGATGTTGGCTATTAAAGTTAACTACTATTGAAAAAATATCAAACATCCACCTTTATTAGGTATAGAGTAATGTTCATATAAAAGATGAAATTGCATAGCAATCACTTGAACCCACTGCAGTAGACCAACGAAATTTTGTACAAACTTTGGCCATACAGCCAAACAATTTTTGACAAAGTTTCAGAGTAACAGCTTCATTTGGTAGAGAGTTCTTTATGCTCATATAAAAGAAGAAGTTGTATGAAAGCTACTCGAACAGTGCTTTGGTCGATAGCAAGTGATTTGGTTACGTGACGTCTAGAACTGCAAATTTGTATTTAATATTGGTGATTTGGTACACATAGCGAGCAATCGAAATGAATACAGAAGCATTTTACCAAGAATTTAATCCTAATTCCAAGGCATATGACCGCTAACATTTAGGAGTGGATAGGTATCTGAGATAGAGAGAGAGGGGGGAGCGAGAGAAATATTGGGCAAACTGAAAATTATCATTTTTCGAAGATTTCTAATTAGTTTTTGTCAATGTTTATGGCAGCTATTTCTGTGTGTTGAGTTTGCATTAAATCTTAAGGTTTCTTCAACGTCTCAAGTTTTTTGAACTTTATGAACTTTTTAAGAATATTTCAAGTAATATTAAAATAGCTTCTAAAATTTTCTAATATGCCTGATTATAATTTTACTAAGACGTCTCAAGTATTTGTCAATTCGGACGGGAGGAAGACATATCTTTCACATATCATATAACAGACTGTCTGAATGCTCCAGGAGGTTGAAGTTTAATTCTGAATAAATTAAATTAATATTTTTTTTCTTTTTTTACGACGGACACGAAAAGCTTCGAAAGCCTCCATTTGAAGTTGTGCTTTGTTCCTATGGGTAGTGAGCAGCTTTAGCACATTAAAACCACAGCCCTTTCTGAAACAAAGGAAAGTACCTGTGGTACAAATGTACAGCTTTGTTCCGAGGGTAAGGATGTGAAGCATTATTAGGAATTAAGTATGGAAACATAGGATTCTGGAACTATGGTGTGATTTAATGAAGAAATATTCTCAACTAGTTTAATTTTGTTCATGACTGTAAATATGTTGTTTTATAATGTATACATATTTAAATGTTATAAAATTTTGATAAGTTTCAATTATTTTATTTTGAATAGAAATTGTAGATAGAATTTCAAATACGAGTATGAGTATTTATGTATATTTTATATAATATATTTGAACATTAAATAATCAACATTTCAAAAGCCTTTGAAAATCGTAACAATATTAAATGTAATTAGAATTGTAAAAATATTCAGAAATTTCCATCAGTATTTAAATGAAAAATTTGTAAAGTAATGAAGAGCTTAAGGATAGGATTTACATGTTTGGGATCAGTACCATTTTTAGAGTCGTGTATCTTATATTATCACTTACTTTCTTTTGATTTGAGGTTTAGAGTAATTTGAGTACGAGTTCTTAAGCTAATGGAGTAGAACCTCATAAGTTTTTACCAGATCGTTCTTAGAACTGACCTGTGTAATTGAAGAACGATTACCATAATTACTTTTTCAAGTATCAGGTTCTACTTAAATATTGTAAGTATCAAAATCTAAGAAACAACTTAAGTAATACTGAACTTGACAAAGTAATGAGTATTAGTTAATGGTGCTTATAACTGTACTAAAGTACCATTTTACTCAGTATTATATAGATTTGCTTAAAAGTTTATTTAAGAAATTTTTCCAAGGCATTCGACAGCAGAACAAAAGTTTGTAAAAATCTAATTATAAATATTTCCACAGATTATCTAGAAATATTTTAAACTTTCTTTTTCTTCTATGAAAGGAATGAAAATCCATTATTTTTCAAAAAAAAAAGAAAAACCATTGTTTTAAAAGTTTTCTTGGATGTCAGTAAAAGTTTTTTAACTCATAAATCCAGCGTGCATTCAAAGTATTAATATTGAATAACGCATTACTATAATATAGTTGCAAATATAAAGTAATATTTTATAACTATATGCAAGAAAGAGTTATGCAATAAACGTTCATTAAAAAATATATATTATTTAAATATCACCGATATTTGATGGTTTAACCATACATTCTATACATCCATACACATATCTTCGTATTAGAATGAATTATTGAATTATTCGTAAAGAGTTTTTAATCTAGAGACCAAAGAAATTTTATTTTTCTTTTACTAAAATCGATTTAATTATTATTTCCTTGGGATTACATTTTTGGCACAGACCTTTCATTTCTACTTTGCCTTCTTTTGATTGTACGGGAAAACTTTAACATTTATATATTCTAAGTAATTTTTCTGCCTGTATGAAAAATTCTACCACAAAAAAGTCCCCAAGATCAAAAATTCAAAAAGATCCCAAAGTTGTGAAAATTTGAAGACGTTTTTCCTTTATTTTGGAAACTTTTACAAAAGATACCTGAATATTTGAACAATTTCGATAACTATGCTTTTTCCAAAAAATGTAAAACAATTTATTGTTTTTTTTATCCAAACTGGGTCATTTGATAAAATGGAGGCTTCCGCACACAAATCTTCTCTAAACTATTTATTGGATTCCTTATTTTGTAACCAGCTCTCCAGGAGTTTTGTAACTGACTTCTAACTTTCTTTCATAAAAAGTAAGTTGGGAACCAAGAATTTAATATAAAGGGGTTTACTCCAAAATCCCCCGTAAACAAACGATTAGATTCCTGATTTTGTAACCAAGACTAAGACCATTTTTACCTCTTTCCTTAAATAAAAGTCAACAACACGGTTCTTCTCTTTTATCTCTTTTATAGCTTTTAATACAATGAGTCGGCTGCCGTAACCAAAGTCGTCGCTGGACAATGTATTGGATTTCTTGATTTTGTAGCCAACTCTAGAATCCATGCTTTTTTTTCTTCTATTTTAAATGAACAAACAGAGCATTGAATGTACCTAAAATTGGGGACTTTTTCGTACAGCCATTTTTTCTCAATGTTGCAATTGTGTTCTTGTGTTCGACATATTCCAATATAGCTCTAGTATAAGTTAATCAATTTTCTTGGAAAAACGAACTATAAGAAAGAAATAAAACTTTTAAATTTTAAAGTTTTCCAACGCCATGAATCAAATCCTCACAGAAACTTTTACTATACACTTTTATAATTGATTCCATTTTTAAATAATTTAATTTCAATAAAAAACTTAAATGAATGAATAAATTTGCAACAGTCATAGCTTTTAGTTTACAGAAAGTATTTAGTGGAAATATTTTCCTTCCGTTTGTGGGAATAGCTCCTAGAAATATAGAGGAGAAGTACGGAACTCATTTCATAATTGTGCTTGTTAAACTTACGTACTTAAATATTTGCATTTGAAACTTCTTATCGGAAACTGCAAATTACGAAATAGGATTTCTGATCTCTGGGTATCTGAAGCTAAATTGAAAATGACTTGGAAAATTCAATTTAATTTGAAAACTATGATGCAAATAAATAAAGAAAAATGTATTTTAAGAAAATAAGGCAACGAAATAAACCCAATACCAAATACCAACACCTATTTAGTGCCCTAGAAAAACTGGTTGGGAAAAATCAAAGAAAAAAAATCTGGAAAATTTGAAATTGAACAAAAAATTGAACGATAGAATTTAAAAAGTATGGAAGTATATAATGCAAATAATAATGGAAAAAAAATATATAATAAAATAATCTTATAAAATGTTAAAACAACTTTCATTTAATTTTAGTTTTCAAAAAGTTTTAAAATAAATTTTGACGTTTATTTTTTTTTTTTTTTTGGGGATTTTAAACACCTAGAGAGTTGTTGAATTTTTTAGGGATATGTTGTATTTGTAATTTAGTTTGTAATTCTTTTTCATTTTGAAATTTGGGTAAAAAATTAAATATCTCTAGTTGCACTAGCACATCAGGTATAACAATTGACAGAAAGAAACCATGTTTGGAGAAAGAGCAGACGTAGATAGGCTAATGATGCTAGAAGAGTAGTTCAGTAAAGCCTAATAACAAAAATTTATACAAAAACATACATAAGCTTAAAGAAAGTAAAATGAATGACATTTTAAAATTTTTAGAACAGCCAGGAATACCAGAGATTGTAAGGGTCCATGTGATTTGAACGACCAAAATGATTTGAACGATCCTCGGCATATCTTGGGAGATATGGAATGTACTGAACGGACTACCTTTAGTAGATTTTCAAAATTTTTTCAAAAATGATCTCTAAATTTAATTTTATTTGTCGTTGCACATTATCCTCATTTGGTTCAACTTCAATCATTCTAAAAAATTTAAGGAGGAAGTCAACTGATTCCTTCTCAACTCCCGATATTCTATTCTTAAATAATATAAATTAGTTCTTTCCTTTATCATCCTTATTCTCATTCATTATACTGCGTGAGGTATTTATTTGTTTTGTCCACTATTTGTCCTCGGGGGAAATGGAAGTTGGGAATAAAATCTTCAAACTTATACCGATCAATAACTTGTGTTTAAACAGATAAATTTTGAGCATGAATTTATACTTTCTAAAAGTTTTAACTAAGATGGGACTCGAAAGTTGGTCCTTAATATTTTCGAAAACTCATTCATTAAAAATAAATTTAATTTGACAAAGTTCAAGAACCGATAAATGTTAGAAATGTGCAGATGTTAAATCTCTCGTAAATAGTGCTTGCTTTTAATTATTTATTCTTCTATCGTTTTTTAAAAACATTTTACAAAAGCACTTTTGCTAAGCTGCAAGGAATTTGAAACAAAAAGTCACCGAGGAATTACAATGGAGATGTAAAATATGGAGCCGAGTTCAGGTACTGTCTGTAACTCTATAACTCTGTTAATTCTTATCTACCAAAGAGAAGCAAATAAAAAGGCTACTATGTTAAAACAACTGAAAATGAGGATAGTTAGTTGCCTACTTAATATTTCACAGATCCGCTACTTACATGATCCACCAAATGTCCCTCATTTATACTACTTTCTGTTTAAGAAGTTATCCTAATTTTTTCTAGCTCAGACTCTATTGTATCCCTGCTCAACTCATATATTATTTTTTATGTAAAAAAATCCATTTATTCCTTAACTTTTTAAAATAATCATCAAAACTGGCGCATACCTGTTCGATTTTCAATTTAACCAAAAGTCAAAATGGTAGTTGGTTAACAAAAAATGAAAAAAAAACTTTAGGTATAAAAAAGGAGCAATCGAGACCAACAACAAAAAAATAACATGTTCTTTCCTCTTTTTTAAATTTAAATAGGTACAGCAAAGAAAAGAATTCAATAGTAATATAATCTAAATAACAGTACAGGTAATATAGGTAATCGAAAAAAAAACGATTCTTTTTATTTTTTTTTGGTTTCGATTACTTAGAGTTTGAGAAGAGAAATGCTGCATAAGACTTTTAAAAGTTTTTATATTAGCATTTATTGGAAAATTCATAGTAAAAGAAAGATTTATGAGATTTCAGATTCTGTTGGTTGGATTTTTATCTTCAAAATAGGAAAAAAAAAAAACAAGAAACGAAACCAAAATCCAATCAAAGGAATTTTTATATATATATATACAATTTTTAGGTTATTTTTTTCGCTTATTTAAGTTTTGTATTAAATGTGCATATATTGAAAAGTCGTAAATGTGCTTTATCAGCTTTATTTAAAAAACAAAAAAACAAAACCAAACATAGAAATGGCAAAAATGAGTAAAGTTTTAACTAAACTGTAAATTTTAAGATAGGGTAGGACCAAGTTTAAAATTGGTATTAAGAAAAAAAAAATGGAAAACTGTTTATTGGTAATAATTGTATAAAAGTATATAAAATGGTTCTATGGTAGTTTTTTTTAAAAATATTTTTGGTATTCTAAAACGATTTTAAGAACAGTTAGCATAATGGAATTGTGAGGTGCATATTTAAGTTTCATGTGGAGTTGAGTTTAAGTTATTTAATATCATATGCAGAGGCATTGCATTGGTTGATAAGTTTTGGAGCTAGCAGCATTAGATGTAGTTAGATCGCTTTTTTAAATGAGGGCAAGACTTATAACAATTACTAGAAAACCTAAACTCCTCGGTAGTTTAATAGTTCCAATCACTGGGTTTAGTTCGATCTTATAAAAGAGAAAGTTTTGTAAATACTTATTTTGATTTTGTACTGTATAAAAGTTGAGTAGTAAGGATAAGGAATGGGGAAACTTTTAAAACTAAACTTTTTTTTGTCCATAAGTTCCTTTAAGTGGTAAGAGTTAGCAAACGGATATAGTTAGTATTCGTTTCACAATTTATAGTCTAAAGTAGGGTTCCTTTATGTCATGAGTTCTAATTTGAAAAAGTTGTATGTTAAGCAAATGTGACTCAGCTACGAAGAAAGTATTCCTTCGAAATAGTTACACTTTTGATATAATAATTTTAATTTTTCCAGAAGAATTCCCCAGAATAGACAGGGAGCTCTTCTATTTCGACCTCGGCTTAAATAAATTTCTTTTGAAGTCATTATCTATGATCATAAAATAATTTGTATTAGATTTTATTTATCTGCAGAAAAAGCATGGTGATTTTTTATATGATAAGTATTTTGGTACTTAAATTACAAAATATGACAAGTATTTTGGTACTTAAATTAACAAACCAGTACGAGTACTTATACTGAAAACAATGCTCAGTAAAATTCTAATACTAATACTGGTACTGGAAAAAATTTTAATTATTGTAAAAATACTGGTACTTATCATAATTGACCAGTACTAATCAGTATTTGCCAACAAGAGTTGGTATTGTTAAACTGGTATTTAGTACTTGAAAGAAGTTATTAAGTACTTATTTAAGTATTCAAACTTTGTATTAAAAAACCGTTCCTCTTTGAACAAATTTAAAATATTATCAGTAATAAGATATCTACTTATAAATATAAATATTTTTACTGGAACTTTTTTTTCCAGTAACCAGTACAAGTAATATTACAGACTCCAGCACGTAAAAACGGCGCACTATCCAAATTCTTTTTTCTATATCCCAATCCTCCATAATCTGTAATTTTAAATATCAATCTGTAAAAAAAAAAAGAAATGGAGAAGATTACTCAAACAGAAAATTTTTTATTGCGATTTATTTTGGTAGAAGCTTTCACCAACCCCCACATTATTTGAATTTTATTAAGTATATTTTTTTCATTATTGGTACTAGTACTTGGCTGGTACAGATACTTTATTAAAATACTCATAATATTAATAATGAACAAAAGACTTGTTATAAAATGATTTTAGTAGAATGGTTATAACCTCTTTTACATTTTTCTAAAATAAAACAAAAAAAATTAGTAAAGGAAACCATTAACTTTACTATTTTACCAAAAAAATAAGGAATACTGAAAAATGCTGCCATTGGAAAAAAACTTTTAATAATGTTTTTCTTTTCCCCAATTTTATTTAAATTTTATATTTTAAATATTTTATATACTTTTATCTACCCCCTCTCTCTTGATATTTCACCTCTTTTTTTTTTATTTTATCTGCTTTGTATTTCATTTTAATTCAAGTGTGTAGCTTTTGTTTTTTTTTTGTGTTTGCTTGTATTGGTGAGAATTATATTTTTCGAAGATCGTAAAATCATACGCAATTTAAAATTTAAAATAAAAAAAAAAAAAAAAATTTTTAGAATATCGTTATTATGGTATCGAAAAAGTATTTAGAGGATCAAAAAGTTTTCCAGAGTGGGTAAAGAGATAGGAATAAATAGAATCAAAATAGATATTAACTTAAGAAGTTAGTTTTATATACATATATATATATATATATATATATACATATATTTTGCTTAAGATTTACTTAGAGGATTTATTTAGTTGAAAAAAAAAAAACTTCTAGTTTATATGTATGTGTTTATATGCAATAAAAAAATTGTAAAATTTACGGTAAATTAAATTTTGAGTTAATATTCGCTTGAATGCATTCAAATGCTGCTATTTTACTCTTTTTTTTTTTTTATTTTCTTTCTCTTTCTCATTTGCTGTTGATTGCAAGTGATTTGATCTAATGAACCAGAATAATATTTTTTTTTTGTTTTTGACTGACTTTTGCCTTGTTGCTATTTTGTTAGAAAGTTTATATATATGTATATATATATATATATATTGCTTAAAAAATGGGTGGTACCCAAATTGATTTCTTAGAAAAAAAAAAACAAAAATTATAAAAGTTAGAGTTGGGACTTGGGTGATTATAGTATGTATACATTTAATTTAAAAAATTATTTTTGATTTCTTGTGTATTTAATATTTTTAAAAGATTTTTTGATATTTTGTTTTTTTTTTTGAAAATTGGAAAATTATTGAGTTTTTCAATTAGATTTTTGCTTTTAAAATTTTGTGAGGTTGTTACTCTTGAATTGGTGTACTGTGTACATTTTCATTAGGTAAATGACCTAGTCTTCGAAGGTTTTAGGGGTTCTTAATTTTTTTTTTTATTTCTTTTTTGTAGAAGTACAATAAAGTAAATAAAAATCTTGTTAAGGTATTCCAGTTAATTAAAAGTTAATTTAAAGAAAAAAAAAATAGATAAATTTCGAAATTAAATGTAAATAAAGATAAAAATTGGAGGGTTTTCTTTATTTAAGAATAATGTCTCAAGATGATTGAAGAAGAGACTAAGTATTAGAAGATTCGTTTAAATGAAGAGTAATGGAACGTTCTTTATTTAATAATTATTTTTTATAAAATAATTAAAAATTTTAAAATCAAACTTAATCAATCAAAGAATTAAGAAGAGTGGAAGAAGTCAATATGTAGTATTAAAAGTTAAAAAAAGAAACAGTTGGAATAATCGAATAATTAAATAATATAAATTTGAGATATTAATTAGTATTAACTTTACTATTAAACTAATAAACGAGTAAATAAATTTTCAATTAATAACTTTAATAAATAATTTAATTTAAATTTAATTTTGGAGCTTTGATAATGTAGTGCGTGAGCATTTGGTTTGTTAACTGAAGGGGTGAGGGTTTGATTTTCGTACAATTTATTAAAATTTTAATTAAAAAAATGTTATTAAAAAATCATTTACTCACCAAAATCTCTTCGATGACCACATACAATTTAAACACAATTTTAATATAAAAGAGAAGTGGGATGCAAACGGATCTCACGGTCTGTATGTTAAGATGGTCATGAGCCTCTGAAACTAATGTATTTAACTTGTTTAAATTTAACATATGTTCTTGTGTATCCATCGTCTTGTGAGGCAAACCGTTCATTCTTTCGTCTTTGGATTTGGCATGGATTTCGATTTTGAAGGCTAACGAATGAGCCAAACAATCTACGAAACACATATCTATCCATTGAATTTACTTTCAGTGGGACTTGAAAATATTTGATGAATTGGAGAGATCATTTCAGTAGCTTACAAAACAACACATCTTCTAATATCCATCTTGAAATTTTATGAAATCATATTCTACAAAATTTATTTTCTCAATTATGTGTTACAAATCTAATAAAAACTTTTATGATTCTCATCTAAAATAATTTATTTACTTTTTTATTTAGATTTTTTAAAATGTTTTCATTTAATTAAACTTTAATTAATTCAAGACTAAAGAGCTATCTACTTTATATAGAAAATATCCCAGATTAAATTAAAAATGGTTTTGTTGTACTATTTGTAAAATTGAATTTTTATAAAAATTGTTTTAATTCATGCTAAGTAAATTTTTTTTAAATTTAACAATAAATTTTTTAAAAGCCAATTTAAGTGAAATATAATTGTTTTTTTAGTTTTATAAAATTTACTGAAGGGTTTCCCATTTTTTTTTTTTAATATATATATATCTACCAGTTTTATTCAGTTTTATTTATTACATAATAAACGACTTATTCAAATAAAAAAAAAATTAAAATAATTTAATAAAACTAAAATGGAACAATCTATTGATAATTAAAATATATATGCATATTAATAACTAAGTTTACAAATAATTAAAAAAAATTATTGTAATAGAAAATAGATTTTATTATGAATTTTTTCGCAATTGAAAACATTTAAAACAAGCATTCATTTAGAATGCGATCGTTTTGAAAATAATTCAATCTTAAGAGAAAGGGAAAAATTACACGGGAGAAACTGTCTGATTTGTTTTAAATCAACTAATCCTAAATTTTGTTTTATTAGATTTTACCGTAATATAGCAGTTGGATATGATTTTGATTCAATAAATAATAATTAATAGGTTAATTCTAGAATAATGAAATGCTTTACTTTAATGGAATAGTATACGTACATGATTCTGATTTTGAATTTATCCATATAATTCTGAGAAGATGAAATGCTCAGGAGCAATAAAATCCGTGAGCAAAGTATATGCCATGTTCTCTTCATATGTGATATTAAACTAAACAAAATATTTATTGCAATAAAAATGCTTGTATATAAACCTTGGCTTGCTATGTTTAATAATACAAACTCTTATTGACTTTCTTTCGAATTTACGTATTTTTTCTATTAAGCTTGCACTAATGTTGTACCATATAGGTACCCCATAGGCAAGATTTGGCCTTAATAATGTTTGGTGGCATATTATTTTAACTCTTCAGGCTTGCAATCGAAATATTCATATTTAATATTAACTAAAAATTTATTGCATACTCTTAGGATTTTTTTTTTCAACTTTTCTTGCATTACTTTTCAAAAATTTAATTTTTAAATTTTTGTTTAAAAGTTTTTTTTATTAAAAAAATTTAATTAAAGCTTTCATTAATTTTTTTAAAGTAGGTAAATAACTTTATTTGAACAAAAAAAAAATTTTCCTTTAAATTCAATTAAATTTTAATTAAATTTAAAAAAAAATTTTCATTAGCAAAAAAAAAAAAACAAGAATGAATAAAAAAATATTATATTTTTATTTAAACGTATTTAAAATAATTTGTGTCCATCTTTTTTGTATAGACCATTTGCGACCTTATGTATTCAGATACAAGTATATGATTCTTTTGTTTAAAATGGACATCTGAAAAGGAATAAAAAAAAAGAATATTATTTTGTTTCTTTTTAATTTACTAGAACTTTCTGTCCTTTTCTCTGTCAACAATTACATCACTATACTAGCGATGATAAGTTTGTTTTGTTTCGTTTTTTAATCCAGAGAGAGAGAGTAAAGGTCCTTTAAATTGTTATAAAATAAAAAAATTATACTTCCTTTCAACAATATTTCTGTTATTTTATATTTCTTATTGTTATGCACTTCTTATATTGTATAAGTATTTCAGTATGTAAACATAATACTACATAAGTTGTTTTTTTTTAAGTAAATATGGATATGTTTCATTAAATATTTACCTATATTTCATTTTTACAATCATTTGACAAGGTTATATCACAGATATATTATATGAGTACTTTTAATGTTAAATGGGCGGATGTATAAAACTTAATTGATCAGGGTCCAAGTACATGTGGTATATATGAGTGGCGTGCTCTTAAAGAAAATTATATCATGTACCTTAAATTTTAAGCAGGTATTTGTAGAAAAAGAATTTCATTTATACACTTAAAATATTATGATCTTTTTGAAATATATTAATATACAAAGAAAATAACAGATTTTTAAGTAATTACTTTTTGTTTACAAAATACTGTTCAAAGTACTTGTTTTTATTAAATATTCACAATTGCAGTAATTATTAAATCAGTTGAATACGGGTTGAAAAGCTCTATTTTTTTTTTAAGATAAATAATAATTTTTTAATTGACAATGCGTTTGCTTCATATGTTTACTCTTTCTAAGTGTATCTAACCTAATTTTGAATCATGATAATATGTAAAAAGACTTGGAATCAAGCTTTAAATAATGCTCACAAATTTTCAACTCAAGCACGAGACTATATTTGTGAATTTTAAATTATGTTGGATAACAGATTTGTTGCACGGAGTGTTTAACTCTTCTATTAGTTAGTATGTTTAGCTTACTTTCTCTTTCTAATAAATTTAAATTAATTTAATCATCTCGAGCCACTTGCTTAAAAATCTTTTTATTTTTAATATCTTATAAAACTTTTGTAAATAAATGCATAACAAATTTCTACTACTTAATTTTTTAATTAAAACAATTTAATACAATTTTTAAAAATTATATAAAATGTTCTTTTAATTTGCATAAAAATAACTACATATTATAATTTAAAATTGTTTCAAAATTATACAATTCTAAAAATAATCAAAGTTAAAAACTTATTTTTATTTTCAAAACATTTTTGACTTTTTCCTTATATTTATTTGTAATTCAAATTTACACAAGATAGAAAGAGATAAAAATATTTAACAGATGGTGTAAAATTGTTTGAGTTTTAAAAAGAATACAACATCACTGTTAAATATTTTTTGAAATATAGGTTAACATATTTTTTTTCTTGTCTTTCGAGTAATTATATATGATTTACGCATATACACTTAAACTTATGTTAACTGTACATATTATGTATATAAATATGTATATGTGTGTAACAATCAAATTGCACTTTTAATAATAAGACAACACAGAAAAATATAATACATTAAAATTGTATATTTTTGCTTTTATACAATTATCCTGCAATTTATACGTTGTAAACACGTTTCAAGAACAAAATCGTGTAAATTGAAACCGTATAAAACGAATTTCAATAATACGGGAAAAAATTGAATTAAAAGTACAATATAAGTATACAAATTGTATAAATAAGATTTCGGTTTTTAATACCTTTTCAAAATTCTTAAAATCATTCAAAAGTTTATTGTGAAAAATTCTTTGCCCCAATTTTAATAATCAAAGTTTAATCTGATACATTTTTTAATTTCCAATCCATTAATAATTTGCATTGTTTGTATAAATTTACTTGACTTTTGTGTTGACAGTTCTAAAAAGTTGTCACAGATGTGCTAATAAAACAAAATTAAATTTGACTGCTTACATTGACAATTTTAAAATGTCAAAATGTCAAATAATAATTGTGCTTTATGAAGGACTTTAAATGTTGGAGGGCTAATAACCTAGCTATAGTTGCGTTACCACCACAACTGCAACTACTTTACATTTTGGAGCGTTACTGTTTATAATTTAACTACAGAAATAATTAAAAAATGTAATTTAATTTTGACAATTCTTTAAAATGATGTCAAAATTTTTGAAAATATCAAAATACCGTAGTAGCGATGGTCTAAAAATTTATTGCATACTTCTAGGATTTTTTTTTTGAACTTTTCTTGCACTACTTTTCAAAAATATTACTGCTTGGATTGACATTTTTAATATGTCAAAATGTCAAATAATAATTGTGCTTTAAGAAGGGCTTTAAATGTTAGAGCTGCACAACTGCAACTACTTTACACTTTGTAGCGTTACTGTTTATAATTATTAAACTACAAAAGTAATTACAAAATGTAATTTGACAATTCTTTAGTTAGATTTTAAAATTTTTGAACTTAAAATACAGTGATGGCGATCGTCGCGTCTTTATAATTCAATATATTGATTTACATAGATTTGAAGTTGGCAGTGGTAGTGGTGGATGTGGTGGTGATGCATTTTGTAACTATGACTAGGACATACGTATAAAATTAACTGTCAAAATTTATTATCAACTGAAATACGTGCTAAACAGAAATCGTGTATGTTAAATACCGTGTAAATCAAAGAATGGGATTTCACTATACATGAATTTTGTTCGAATTTTTTGTTAAGTTGAAAGTTTTGAATTTTTAATTACGACAAAATAAATAAATTACTAGAAAAATTAAAAAAAAATAAAATAATAAAATCTTATAAAAAAGAGAATATAAAGAGAATTTAAAAAAAAACGAGGAAGATTATAGTTGCCCTTGTCAACTTTTAGATACCCGTGCGTGTATTAAATAAATAAGAAATTCTTATATTGCAATTGAACTGTTTGACAGAAAATTCAAAATATTTGTTTTTTTATATTTAATTACAAAAAAAATTAATAAAAAAAAAATGAATTAAAAAAAAGATGAATTTAAAAAAAAAATATGCTCTCAACGAGATTCGAACCCACACTTTTCAATTAAAATGTCGACGTCTTAACCACTAAGCCATCGACTTTAAATTCATCTCAATTTTTTTTTAAATTATTAAAGTTGCTATGGTATCAATTGTTTGTTTTAAATAACAGTTTTGAATTTTTTTATAGAAATATTAAAAAAAATTAATAATTTTTAATATAAAAGAGAGTCTTCTGTCAAATTTTCTATAAAATAAAATTTTTTCAAACATAAAATAAATACATATATTTTATTAAAAAAAAAATAGATAGAAAAAAATGAATTTAAAAAAAAAAAAATTTTCCTTAGCCTGAATTCGAACCGAGACATTTTTGCTACAAGTAACATGTCCTAACCACTACACCATGAATCGATTAATAATTTAACAACAATTTGTTTGTTTTTATATTTGGTTTCTATTTCGTTATTAATTTAGAAAATACTCATAAAATATCGAAAAATTTGTATGGCAGCTACCCGAAGCATTTCTCCGATTTCAACCAAAAACAATAGGGAACCTACAAATTGTCTAAAAATTACTTTGTGAAAGTTTCAGAACTCTAGCTCTTATAGTTTTTGAGTTATCGTGCTGACGGACGGACGGACGGACACACATAGCTAGATCGATTCACTTTTCGATGCTGATTCGATACGTACCCTTGACACTATATCTAGCTCTTATATTTCGATGCGTTACAAACGGAGGAGTAATTTTAATATACCCGATGTTCATATATGTATGCACGGGTATAAAAATACAGCAAGAAGATAAAGATGGAGCTTTTAATAACAATAAATAAATATAGAATATAAGCATCATGTTGTTTCTTCCTTTTGTATGTTTCTGTTCACTTTAAACTTTTGTTGACCTTCCATTGTCAAAGTAATAATGAATAATGTGTTAACATATATTTAATTTACAAAAAAATTAAAAAAACACAAAAAAAAACGCTATAACTAAAAAAATATGAAAAATTTTAATTTGTTTTTTTTTTTTTTTAATAACAAAAATATAAAAAACATTAAATCAAATGAAAAATATTATAAAAGAGAAAAACTGATTATCTTTATGTTTTACAAAATAAAAAAAAAATTCAAAAGAAAAATTAAATAAAAGTTATAAAATACAAAATAAAAAGTAGGTTATTTAAATATTTATATGAAATAATAGTTATGTTTAAAATATTAAAAAGGAAAATTTAAATTTATAACAATTTATTTTATTTTTTTTTTTTTAATATACATATATATTTATATACATATATACATAAATACATAAACTAAAAAATAACTTTAAATATGCTTTTTGTTTTTCCTTAGAAAATGTTTTAAACTCATTTTTTATTTGGAATTTTTTTTATAAAAAAAAATTATTATTTAAAATATGGTAGCAATTTATTTTTTTAAATGTTTAAAAAGTTTATATTTTTATTAAAAAAATAAAAAATTTAATTTTAAATTTTTTATTAAAATTTAAGTTTTGAACCATATATTATGTGAAAGTACTTTATATGATTAAATTATGTTAAGAGTTATAATAATCATAAAATTCGTAATTTTCTAAACTTAACCAAGCTTTTAATTTAAAAAAAGGGTAATATTATTACTTACTTACTTACTGGATCCTAGAACCCCTGGTGGGGCATAGGGCGTCAACATATCCTCTCCACCTTTCACGATCCTTAGCAATTCCTTTTAGCTGTAACCACGTTTTGTGTTGCGCTTCTGCCTCTTTCAAAATAGTACTTTTCCATGTCTTCCTTGGTCTACCCACTCGTCGTCTGCCTTGTGGATTCCACTCAAAACATTGCCCTGCTATGTTTTCTTCTTGTTTCCTCGAGGTATGTCCGATCCATCGCTATTTTCTCTCTCGGATCACGATTTCAATCATCTTCTCGTCCGTTTTTTGCCACAAGTGTGTGTTGGTAATGATTTGCCGCCAACGAACTCTTAAGATGCCGTGTAGACAGCGGTTTATATACGTCTGCAACTTTTTGGTGATATTGCCGTATAGAAGTACTGAATATTATAGAAACCGTTAATTTATTTTTTTTACTTTCAAAAATTTTGTAAAAGCGCTTGTAAAACAAGGGTAAAGATTGATCCTAAAGTACAAATATATCAATATAATCTATCATGTTATTAACTTAAGCTATACTTAACCTTAATAGTACCTCTAGTAGATAAAGAGTGATCAATGAGGGAAAGTAAAGCCAGGCTTTGAAATAATTTTACATATAAAACTTGTAGTATTAAGGTTAATAAATTTGCTTATAATTAAAAAAGTAATTTATCTAATCATAAGTAGAATCCTGATTATTGGAATTGATGAAATTGAAGTTTTATTATATATAGTATGAATCTTATTTAAAATACTGAGAAAAATTAGGACATGAGAAAAATGTGGGGCTTTAAATTGCAGCTTAGGAATAGGGATTTTAAAAATGCAATCAAATTTGTACAGTTAAAAAAGGTTTTTTATGCAAAAATTACAGTGACTTAAAGAAAACATATTTTTCAGATTAAAGTCCCTGTTAATCTTCAACTATGAAAGAAAGTACAAAATTATGATAATATGAAGCTATGTTTATCAAAGCCCATTATACATGATTATGAACAATCATAACCTTAGCTACCTACCGGCACTTAAACGAATCTTCTATATTGTGCAGGTGCAAAGATATTGCTATCTCTTTAAAAAGTTAATTGTTTTTAAGACTGTTAACTCAGAAACCTTTAGAAATAGTTCTTTCCAGAACAATATTTTTGTTTGTTATGAACTTTTCTTACAACCTTCACTTCCAGGACTTCTGAGTTTGAGACACCCTATATATACCAATCGAGAATATAGCACAAAATAAAAAAAAACAGTTTCAGCAATTTTTATATAAGAAAATAATCTCATCCTAAAATTATGCAATAACTGTACATTGAGAAGAAAATTTTCAGATTGTGTTCATCCTAAAATTACGCAAAAATTTTAAATTAAAAACAACGTCTTAAAACATAAATAGAGAGGCTGTGACGGAATTGTACAATGTTGGAATCTAGCACAGATCGTAAAATTATTTCAAGAGCAAATTATTCAAATATCTACTGAATATTTACTGAATATTGATTACGGAGTAATATTCATGTAATTAATTTAAATATTGTACTATCATTAACCTTTGAGATGTTTATAATCAAAGTCTCTTCCGCAACTGGAATAAAAATTAAAACCGATTATAAAGTTTTGTACTGTACAGATTGAGCTACGAGTAATAAAAACGATTTAAAACATAAATATAAAGATGTTTTAAAAAAATTTTCTTTAATTATTTTATAATTAACAATGCAATCTTACAGTAATTAACCTATCTGAGTTATATTCCTTTTAAAAGTACATGTTATTAAAGCAATTTATTTATAATTAAATGTTTTCTCTTGTTTCTGTTTTTCGTATTTACAATCAAAAGTTATACAATTAAAATTAAAATTTTATATTAAAATTTATTTTTAACTGCATGCTATTTATTATTTATATTTTATTTATTCTCTTGTTCAGGGAAAATTTTAATTTTTTACAAAGCGATTTGTAAATTCAACGTTCTGCTATTACATAATAAAAGTGTTGTAAAAAAATGAATTAATATATTTTCTTTGTTAATTTACTGAAGAAAATTTTCAAAATTTATTTCTTGTAAAAGTATTTTAATTACAGAAATTCTGTTTTTTATTAAAATAAAAATGTGTAAAGAATAAAAAAAAAAAAAAAGATTTCATATAAATTAAAACATAAAATGAAGAAAAACTTTCTATAATTAAATAACAGTACATATAATTAAAGATTTTATAAGTTATTTCCCAAAATTTTATTTCCTGTACTTAATTTTTCTTTTTCGTAAAATATTTTTTTTTTATTTCCATGTTGACCGTGTATCAGGGGAGAAAAGTCTTTGATCATCCTAGGGAAATAAGCCTTTGATCATCATATTGGAATAGGTCCTTGATTATCATAGTTTAACATGTAAATGCTCGACTGTTAATATCTTTTTAATTAAAAGCTAGAATTAAGAACTAAAGAGTGGATGAAAATCTAATGTAGTTGCTTAATAAGCAGACTATAGCTTAAGCGTGATATAATTCCACAATTCCGAATAATTATTGTTGAATAGAGAATTCTCCTGCCTACGGAAGGTATTGAAACATCTTCCTGCATGATTGCATTTTAAATGAATATTCAACACTAGTTCTAAATAATTTAAGGTAATAAAAAGATAAAATGCCACAAAGTAGTTGTTACATTAGATTATAGGAATTTTAATGTTTATTTAAAAGTTTATATATATAATATTTTCATACGAATTTGGTCCTTTTTCAAATAAAACTGTCTATAATCAAATGAATTTGATCTTTTTTAAATTAGCCTACCCTGCCTGATTCTTCGGATTGAATATAAAAGAAATATTGTCAAAGTTTGACTCTTAAGACCGCCTCTCAAATTCAAATATTTATCTTTTTTATCTTAATTATTTGCCCCTTTTTAGTTTCTATTAAAGAATCGGAGACTAAGTTTTCAAATTATGTAAGTTGGACTCGGGTGTCTCTATATACGGAAATGTTTTTAAAACAAGGATCAAATTGCTTAGCAAATAGTCAAGTTTAAGATAAAAGAGAACCAAAAGAAGAGGTACATATATTTTTTCGGATATTGCATTTTGAAAAGCTAGGAATATATATCGAACATGAGATATTATTGTTAGAATTTTATTAAAATCGTTTCTAAGGATTTATTGAGTCTTTGGCAATTTTAACAGGTTGATAATATGTTATTGAATCGACAGGACTAGTACTAGTAAAGAATTAGCTGTTCATTGAGACAGTAAAAAATAAGTAGAAAATATATAATATTAGTAATTCTACTCTTAGCATTTAAATTACAAAACTGAAAAAATAAAAAAAACTTGTTTATGACAACTGCAATAACAACACAATATTTTTAAAAAATTCTCAGGAAATTTACAAAAAATTTTCTTTTAACCAATTTTTCAGTATTTCCGTGATCATAAAGTTTATATTAATAATTTTCTTTTTTTTGTGTAAATCTTCTTTCGGCTTATGCATTTTTTTAAAAATTTTTTCATATAAATTTTGGCTGTTTTTGGAAATAAGAGCTAAAGTAAAGTTTTATAATCAAATTCATACTTAATTTGTACCATAATTTTAAATAAATATTCTATTGATTGATTTATAGTTCAAGTTAAAGGTATTCTTTCAGTAAAGGATTTGTTTAAGAATATGTTTTAATAGACCATTTTAAAGAGTGTTGATGGAAGTTAAGTATAATTCATAAAAAAATTATAATGGGATGAAATGGATTTGATATTGAATCCCGTGAATATTCCAAATTTATAAATCCTTTTGGGCTTATAATGTAAACAAAGTACCTAAATTATTCCTTATAATATAATATAAAGTATTGAAGTGGAAAATAGGTTCAAAACTTGTAGAAATAATACGCTATCTTCCTCCAAAAACCACAACCAGACAATAAATGTTTATTTTGCCTACTTTTAGGCGTCTTTCATAATTTTGTAAGTAATTTATTTAACAATTTATAACTCTTTGTTTTAAATTTAAGAATCTTATATATTTTAATTTAATTAAAGTGTTTGTTTAGGCGCTTAAATATGAATAGCAAGTAAAATATTATAAAAAACAAGAGACCATTGTATTTTCAATCAGTGATTGAATGAAATCTTGCTTTTAAATTTGTTAATACTCCATAATACAATTAGTTAGATTCTAAAATTTTAAATAATTTTTGAAAAATAGGTTAAATTTTGACGTCCTTCCTTTAACATTTAAATAAAACTTTTACAGAACTCATTTTGGTTTTGTGTTTTATATCCAAATGGAACTTATATAATTTTATTATATAATTTAATGTTTTTAAAAAATGAGGTTAATTATTTGTCTTTGAAATTTTACAATTATGAGTCTAGTTCAAATAAATATAAAATTTCTAAATTCTACTACTTTTATTTAAAATATTAAAGAAAAAAAATACTTAAATAAATAGGTGGAGGACTTCTTCAGAGGTAGTAAAGTTAGTTAGATTTTTTAAAAGAAAGAATACTCATAGGAAGCAAGAATTATTATGTTTTTTGAATGAATTAAACTTTTCGAAAACATAGCGACTCAAAAGGGATTCGAGAACTGAAAAATTTATATATTTTTTTTTTCTCTTGAAATATTTTTTTAATAGATGTTTACTAAAATTGTGACTGATACATTTAATATGCAAGTTTTATAAGCAGTTAACGAGATAAATAAGTTTGCCAAGGAGCTTAGCCATTATTAGTAAAATTTTGATTAAAAAAATTATAATGTGTCGGAGCATATGGCATCAACTTGTAGTCTACATTCATATCTATTCTAAGGTTCTTTTTATTATTTAATTCCAGGATATTTTGTGTCAACTTAATTCATCCAGCACCGGTCTTCTAAATGTTGTTTTGGGCGTACTTCCTGGCCTAGACCCATCTAGTAAATTCCAGATTAGCTTCATTCTTGTTATGCATTCCACATTTTCCTTACTTTATCGCCAGTTCACCCGCTTTACCTTCTGAAGTTCTGTTACACTATTGGATTTTCGTTTGCTAGTATTCATAGGTCCTTATATCTCTGACTATTCGGCATATTTTTCAGAGAAATTTATTTATGAAGACTTGTAAATTACTCTTAATGGAATTAGCGAGCAATCATGATCCACAGTCACATGTTTATTAAACCTGAAAAAAATTTATAAAAGTAATACCTTAAATTGGGTTTATATTAAAAATATGCCACAATGGTTGGATACTAAAAATTATAATCAAGCTGATGCTTTCTAAATAAATTTATACCTCGTATTTCTTAAAATTAAAATTCAAAAAGTTATTTATTAATTTTATTTTAAAATGCTTTGCTCTGCTTAACCGAACATTACCCATGCTCAACCTATACTTCAACCTAAAAACTATAATTCATAATAAACGCTTACGTCATATTCAAAAATAATCAAACACTATTTTAAATACCTATATTATGTTACATTGACTGATTGCATAATTTTAGGATGATAAAAATGATTTTTATTGCACACTCACTATCAAATTATAATAAAAATGTAGTAACGGTAACAAAACAAATTTTAACATTAATTTACCCAATAATTTTAAAAAAAGTCTGAACATTACAGTTTTATTTATTTATAATTTGTTTAACTGCACTTGAAAATTCATTTCATTTTGGAATTATTTTTCTTCAACTCTGTTTTTTCACTCCATCCTCCCCCTTTTATTTCAATTATATTTGCAATGATAAAAATTTTTTTTCTTCAACTCTTTTTTTAATTTTATTTTGTGTGTGTGTGTGTGTAATATCAAAATTTTTCTCTTGTTTCATAGTTGTTAAGTTGTTCCATTTCGCTTCACATACAAAAAAAAATTCTTCATAAAATTGTGCACAAAACATTCTTAATTAATTTATATTGACGAAGTTTATTTAGTCATCGCAAAACTTCACAAAATGAAAAAGAAAAATGGAATTGTATGTGTCTGTCACTATCATCTAAATGATATCGTGATTCACAAAACAGGCATGCCGTATTCTCAGAATTATTTTGAAGAAAATTTTTAACATTATGTGTTTTTTGAATATTCACTAACATAAGACTGTGATAATAACATCATTAGGTTAGACCTATAGGTCTCCAAACAAAGTCAGTTCATACTTTAAGATTCTCCAAATTTGTGCTATATTTTGGCTATAATCGGTTCGTACCTTAAGTCTCCAACACTGTCCAAATTTGTGTCATATTTTCGTTAGTTGTATATTTTGATATTAGATTAGTGTCGTCCAACTATAAATAGCGGTATTACCAATTATTTTACATTTTCAAATCATAGGTTGGTTAAAAATTTAAATAGCCTCAGGGCTCTAAAACTCTTGATATTTTTAAAGAACTTTTTTTTAGGAGGACGATTGGAACCTTTAGTAGGACTTAGGTTATTTTGAATAAAGTACAGTGTAAGTAAAGTAATTAATGGGCTTTTATGTTGAAATAAAATATTCTTTCTATTGCAACTTTTATTTTTGATTTAACATTCGTTACTAACTTTAAAAAAATTTTTCTATAACAGACATACTTTCTGATATGTAAAACAGGCCTTCAGATTCTCATAATGTTGTTTAAATTTTGTTGTAATAAACTTTTCAGAATATTTTGCAAGTGCTTCCAACCTACAATATTTCCAAAAATTTTCACATGTATTAAAACGCTTTATTTCGTACATATCAAGAGGATTAAATAAGTTTAGTACATATGGCAACTCCTATTTAAGACAAAATACATATTTAATCCAATATAAAAAATGTGATAGCTATAAATAAAAAAAATTAAAAATACTTTCAAATTAATAGAAAGTATGCTGAAATACGATACTCAATCCAGCCCATATGTTTGAATAGCATATGCAATAACATCTGGCAATCCTATCGCATACAATTGTTACTTAGTTTCTTTTATACATTTATACAATTTCTGCTAGTCGTTTTTTTTTTTTTTTTATTTGAGTCACACTTTGTTAATAGTAAAGTGCTGATGAAATTTTCTTTTTCACAAAAAAAAAATAAAAACAAAAAAAAAAAAGAGAAATATATACATTCAAGTTGAAGGACAAAATGAAACGATGCTAGTTATGCAATTTGAATCATTTTGTTACTCTTAATACTATATACTGATATTCGTACGTACATTTTAATAATACACTAAATGCTGTTACTAATAAGTGAACGTAATTATTATTATTTTGTTTTTTTTTTTTGACATTTGAAAATTTTTTTTTATTATTATTTGCTTTTTTTTTTTTTAAATTTATCAACATTGTAGTTTTGGTTGCATATTTTTTTTTAAGTATTATAATGGTATTAGTACTGATAGTTAAGTGTTATAATGATAATTTCTTATAATGAATCTAGTTTAACACATGTACACAGACATATAATACATCTATATATATAAAAGCGAAAGTTTGTTTATTTGTTTGTTTGTTTGTTTGTTTGTATGTAACGAGTTGGCTCCTAAACTGTCCAGCCGATTTTCATGAAAATTTGTATATAGAGGTTTCTAAAATGAAAACGTTTCGACCGATTGACTTCAAATTTTGTATTTGTCATGCTCTTTGAGAATTGAGTTGACACTATTAACAGTTTTGGAATTTGTTAACCCATGTCGGGCCGACGGGTGGTCAAAAAAAATTTTGGGTCCAAATTTTGTCCGATTTTATGAAATTCTGCTTTAACTAAAAAAAAAGCCCCAAAAAAAATTTTGTTGAGTTCCATTAACCCATTGCGGCCCAACAGCTTTTTATAGGTTTTTTCAATACTTAACTCTAAATTAGAAACGGTTTAACCGATTTTCTTCAAATTTTGTATACGTGCTCCCCTGTGCGAACTGAGTTGATACTATTAACAGTTTTGGAATTTGTTAACCCATGTCGAGCCGACGGGTGGTCAAAAAAATTTTGGGTCCAAATATTGTCCGATTTTACGAAATTCTGCTTTGGCTTAAAAGAAAGCCCTAAAAAAGTTTTGTTGAGTTGAATTAACCCATTGCGGCCCAACAGCTTTTTATAGGTTTTTTCAATACTTTACTCTAAATTAGAAACAATTTGACCGATTTTTTTATGTGTGAAGCAACTTGAAAATGGAGTTGAGTCTGTTAATAGTCGGTCCTACGTTTGGTCAAAAAAAATTTTTTGGAAGTAAATTACGTCCAATTTTGGAAAGTAGTTTGTACTGCTTTGAATTACAGAAAGTTTCAAAAATTACTAGAATAATCCTAGAAAATCGTTTTAAAAGATTGCTTTCATACATTTTAAAATTTACATGTGATAACTGTGTGTAATTTTTGTGTTAACTTTTTGCAGTAACATCAACTTCAATTAAACCTCCATTGAGAGGCGCAGCAACGCGCACCGGGTATTAGCTAGTACATTATAAAAATGAAAAAAACATTAATTTGTCATTTAAAAAAAAAAAAAAAGAAGTGGGTGGTGTCAAATTGAAAATTAAATTAAATTTATGAACAAAAAAAAAAGAAAGAAAAAAAAAGCAGCCAAAAACGATAGATAAAGAGAAAAGAGTATTTAAAGATAAGTGATGAAAAAAAAAGAAGATATTTTTATTAAATTTTCATGAGGTTTTAGTTGCATTTTTTTTACTCTATTTTTTTTTTATTTTATCTTATTTTTTAAGTATGGAGTCTGTGTTTGAAATTATAAAAAAAAAGATTTTGATTTAAATTATATGATTTCGAGGTTGAGGGCTGTTAAATTTTTTTTTTTCTAGATTTTATGCATACGATGACGACAGAATATTTTCTTTATAA
The DNA here is from genome assembly GCA_963082915.1 of Dolichopus griseipennis. Classification (NCBI taxonomy): domain Eukaryota; kingdom Metazoa; phylum Arthropoda; class Insecta; order Diptera; family Dolichopodidae; genus Dolichopus; species Dolichopus griseipennis. The sequence continues at coordinate 99,598,298 of OY720444.1, forward strand.
ATTAGATGTATGTATATTGTATTATCAAAAAAAAAGAGACATTCTATCTACAAAGTTGAAAATTTGTCATTAAATATTACTAATTTTTTTAGTATTTTTCTTTTATTTTATATTTTTTAGAGATAATTTAAGATTCATTTTATTTTGTTTCAGGATTTTTTTTTTAAAATTATTTAAATGTTAAATTTATAATGTAGTCAAGTATATATTTATATGAGAGGGTAGAAATTTATAATGTAGTCAAGTATATATTTATATGAGAGAATATAATAGGGATGAGGGATGTATATTTTTAAATGCAGTCAAGTATGTACGTAATAGGGTAGGAATGTGTTTTTTAAAGTTTAATTTTTGTAAAAGACTAAGGAAGAAGTGGTAATGACTAATTTATTTAATCTAAATTTGAATTTGATGTTTTTTTTAAAGATTTTTCCATATGATTCTTGAAAATGCAATCAAAGACCAAATTGTAAAAAATTATTAGTAGTTTGTATTTTACTTGAGTGTTTTACGTGTAACACAAATTTTGTGCAGTAAAAAACTCCGCCGTAGCTGGTCCCAAACCCGATTGAGAAAGGAGAAGGGAAGAAAAGTTGCAACCTGAATAGCCACATGCATCGGCGTCTCCGAAAGTCGGAAAATGTTATATAATGCAGTTGTACTCGAAACATAGTTCGGAGAACTTTAACGCATTATAAAAAAATTCTGAAACAACTCTTTAAAGTCAACGGCTCTCCAAAGATGTGGCTTTGGCATACGGTTAACAGGCCTATCTAGGAAAAATTATTGTTACAAAACCTAGAGGAGGCCAAGGTTCGACAACGGACTGTAGCGTCATTTAAGGAGAGAATCCTTTTGGATTTGGCACTCTTATAAGGATACATAGGAGGATTTTCAATTAGCAATATAAAATTACCCAGGAAATTAAGGTAATAAAAAGACAGAGTTCGGATTCATATTCAGTTATTAGAGCACTGTAATTTTCTTCGAACGTGTCCGATATTTGGAAAGAAAATGAAAAAGCATTAGAGTTAATTGAAAGAAATGAAATTTCTGATTTCGTTTTCATCTATGGATTTGAGATTCATGGAACATTATGCAAGTCGAAAGCAAGGCAGTTTTTTTTTTTCATAAAAATATTATTTCCCAAACAATTTTTGCGTAATTCGAAATAAGGAATTAATTTCTAAAAAATAACAAATATGTATGCGTTCATTCATAAAAATTTCGTCTTCTTCAAAGCCATTGTTCTCATTTACCATTTAAAAAAAAAGGAAATTTAAAATGTCCGATTGATAATAAAACATGAAAATTGAGGATACAAAACTTGTATTCAAAAACTTTAATAAAAACATCCTCCACAAATGAAAAGGGACAGCATATTATTTCAAATTATTTTAAATTAAATACTCAGATACTATGAAAATGTTTCAATAATTTACACATACATGTATATTTTGTACACATATGACATAATGAAATGAATGAATATTGAAGTTCTATTTCAATAAAAAAAAAAAAAAATATCTCCTAGGCAGACCTCTTTTATGTCGTTTACATTAGAATGCATTCTTGCGTGTAATTTATACAAACTTGGTGGAAATTCTTCGTTGTGTGAGTATGTATATATGTGTATGAATTTCATTAATCATTTTTTGTGTAATTTTCAAAAATAACGGTATTCTTGAAGCAGGATATCTGAACTTATCAAAAATGTATTAATTTGAATACTGAAGTAATCATATTAAGGTTAGTTAGTTAACGAGGTCCATTTCTTTAATTTCCAAAAGGTTCTATTTTGTACTACCAGAAGTAGAAAATGTAACTTGCTGACGATAGTGCTATATTGAAAGTAGGATCGATTATTGACGAAACTACAGGAAAATTATAGAAAGCAAGTGAAAAAATATGTTTTTGGACTAACAAATGGAAAATAAAATTAAATCTGTTCATGTTAATTTTAGTAATAGAAATATAAGAAACCTACCTAAAATAAATTTAATTGGTGTATTTGTATCAATCGAAAATTCAGCAAAATACCTAGAAATAACACTGGATGTCAAGCTAAGAATGAGCATGTTAAAAAAAAAAAACTAGAACTTCAAAATAAATATAGAAAAAATTACTGGCTCCTAGGACATAAGTCTAAATTACCAATATAATAATAAAGTGTTAATTAACAATCAAGTAATTAAACCTACATGGTTATATGGCATTCAACTTTGGGGTTGTGCCAAGGAAACGCATATCAAAAAAATACAAACCTTTCAGAATAAAGTCCTACGTAACATAGTAAGTGCTCCCTGGCATGTACGTAATAGTGACATAGAGATGTACAAATTCCCGAAGTTTTAGATGAAATAAGTAGATATGCCATAAAGCATAAAGCTCGTCTAAAAGGGCATATAAATATTGAAGCTGCTCAGTTAATAAATAATCAGATTATTATAGGAAGGCTTGGAAGAAAGAGACCTTTAGATAATCTATTATAAAGTACAGATTTTCTAAGGGAAAAGTACACAAAACCTATAATCAAACCAAAGATAGCTAAAAAATTAATGGTTAGTCAGTTCGTCTAGTTTTAACAAGGGGAGGGTGTGGTTTAGTCGTTAAGAATCTGGCTCACACTTCTGCTACGGGGCAGTTTGTATCTTTCGAATATTCCCACCAACCCACGTAAAATAAAAAAAAATAAATTGAATTTGGGTGAATTAAACCCACACTCCCTTCAGTTGATACGCCAGATACTCAACCAGTACAACACTGAGGTTCGGAATGTATTTTAAGAACTTTAATTTGTAAAATACTTCGTTGCATACTTTTAGGATATGCAAGTGAATTAAATTAGTGTTTTAATTTTAATAAAGAGTGCATTTAATGTTCTTCCCGTTACTCTTCTAACGGTAAAAACTTTTTACTACTTCTAATAAAAAAAATAATAATTTAATATTTAATCAAACAAAGACTGAAAAAAATTAATTTAAAATCTAGTTCTAGACTTGTGAATATCCATTTTGTTTGTATATTAACTCTACATATTCTATATACTTGTGTTAGAATATGCTTGTAAGCTTCAATTTAAAATCAAAATAAAAGAATATTAATGAAAGTTTATATATATTTCATCAACTATATATCTACAGGAAAAAAAAAAAATAAAAAAAATCAAATTCATGATTCGATGACATATCTCCTGTGCTTATTTTTATTTTTTGTGGGTAAGAATCCTTGATATTCTTGTTTTCCGATTAAAATATTTAATTTTATAAGATTGCTGTTGACATCTTTCAATTATATTTTATATTATGTTTAAGGGGCTTATTATGTTTTTTTTTTTTATTCAATACATATCATCATATATGTATGTATATATTTATTATATATTAAACAGAAATACACATGTGTAATATATTATAAACTTATCTCTTTAAAGAAAAGGATATACCAAAAAAGGGTGGATTTTGTATATAGTTTTAATTCTGAATAAAATGTAAAAGGACACGTTTTAGTATATATGTATATTCACCTTAACACACATACTAACTCTTATGTATGATATGTATATAAGTATGATTTATTATGTTAAATAACACTATTTAGAATGTAGTATATGAAAAGGATGTGTAACCTTCCTATATCAATTCTATTTCTGTATTTTCTTATCAAATAAATAAAATAACGGTTTTATAATAGGTTTACAACAACAACAAAAAAAAAATGGTGAGATTTAAGTAATTTAATTTTGTTACCTATTTCTAACTATTGTGTGTGATGGTATTAGAATGGTAATTTTGGAAATATAATAAGGAAAAAAAATAAGAAAAAAGAAAATACAAAATTATTTTGTTTGTAAGGATTAAGGATTTCATTTTTTTTTAACAATTTAAGGATTAAGAAGTTAAATGAAATTTATTTTAAAGGATATTATTTGGTCTGTTGAATATATGATAGATAAATGAAAGTGAGAAAGGTGAATTGGGATGGTTTTTTGTTTTGGTTGTTGTTCTGTGTCTTTTGTTGAATTGGTTGTTTGATGTTGCGGTTTTAGTTTAGAAGATGATTTTGTTTTCAATTTTTTGTTTAGATAGACGTTGTTTTGAAATGTAAATTTAAAAAAAAAAAAAATTATTGAAATTTTTAAAGAAGATACTGTTTGAGTGAAATATTGAGTGAAAATAAGAAAGTTTTGTTCAGAGTCGGTTAAAACCTTTGTAGAATGCATCATACATGTATTGTTATAACTGTTACATTCGTTTTCTGATAATTTATCCTTTAAATACAAATAAAACAAATTAAATAAGAGTTAAAAATTCTTACAGGATTTTCAATCATTTGGTCTATTATTACTGAAAAATTAGGCGCTGTGCCTCCGTTTTCGTTTGGCCTTTTTGCTACCTGCGCTACTGATCTTATCTTGATATCTGTTACGTTTCTGACCTGGTATTAAATCAGACTTTCTAGGAACGTGTTTATCAGTTAGAAGTTTTTATTATATTTTATCTGAACTGTCCTTCTAATGAACAGTACGCGCTCTTTTATTCTCAGCTATCTTGTTGCGAATAAAAAGACCCCGTTCTTCCTCTCCTTCAAAATTACTCTAGCGGACTTGTGTATTTTGTGGGTATTTTTATTCTCTTACTTTTTAACGGCACTAAGAATTTTTTGGGTTGGTTGGTGATTGGCACATTAGTGTATTATGACTGGTAATACAACTATATATTATTATGATTCGCAATGTCAGTTTTTAGTGTCTCTTTAATAGAATGAGTTGGTGAGTGAGTTTAAATGAGTTTCTCTTCCGATAATTTTACTATCTCTTTACCTGTTTTTTATATTCACAGTTTTTGTTTTAGAATCTATGCTTGGTCGATTGTGCCTGGGAACTGATGAACCATCTACCTATTGCCTCCTTACAGGTTTAAGACACTTAATACTAGTTCGGACAGTTCTGGGAATCGCAAGAAAAGATGAATTAAAAGGTGCGCACTGAAGTTGATAGTACTTCAGTATTTGTATTAATTAACTGAATTTAAGGGAGCTTTTGGCTCATTCATTTCAGTTATAATTTCTGAAGGACTTTTGGCTTATTTTAATATGTCAACATTTAATGTGTTCACTAAAGTTGATATTACCTCTATATGTGTATTAATTAACTGAACTTAAGAAAAAAATCTTTCCTAATAAATATCTAACTCCATTCATCATAATCCCACAATCTAAAAAGTTTTAAACTCAAATTGTGGAAATTTATATTGGAAATATTAATGCCTTAACGCTCGAAATCAAACTGCAAATTCTATAAAAGGTTCCACACTTAAATTTAGTAGAATAGGGGCATTTTATTTATTTTTATGATCTCACAAAAACTCGATGATAACCATGGCCTGTTATAAAATTTAATTATAATCATAACTGTATTTTACAAGCGATTTTGAAGATCAACCATGAAGTACCAATTTCTCCTAGAGTAAATTCTTCTGCGCCATCTCTAGTCTTTTCTTACCAAAAGCAATTCATCACATTGTATATAAAATAATAAGTGTTTTATTGTAACAATTAATTATTATTTTCATTTTAAGAGACAAATCTATTTAATTTTAATATTATACAAAAAGTATTTTAAATCGGTATCATGACAAAAAACAAAAAAATAACAACAACAACAATATAATGAAAATTAAAAGATCATAAGACCCAGTATTTAAAAATAATTAGATTTTCTTTCTCTTTATATATTTTTTCTTCGTATTTTATTTTGTTTTTTAATTCTAATGTCTGTCTTTTGTTTTTATTAAAACAATCCCCTATCTAAATACATTACAATTTAATACTCCATTTTTAAATAAAATTTATGATTTTAAGCACTTTTAAGACATTAAAAAATACCAAAAAAAAAAAAAAAGCAGAACAAAATCGGGAATGAACCAGCAAACAATAACAAACAACTAAAAAGAGTCTTAAATACACCATTGCTACACTACCAAGTATTGGATTTTTTTTTTTTTTCTTCCCTATTTAAAATTGTGTTAAAATATTTCCTTGTCTTGTTATTTAACTGTTAAGTAATTCTCCATCTTTTTTTTTTTTGTTAACCTCTAGTATATTTCTAACTGTTATTTTGTTTTTTGTCTCTTTCTTTTTTATTAAAAAAAAAGTCGAATTCCATTGCTTCTAGCAAATGAAATTTATTTTACCCTCGTTAAGAAAATGTTAAATGAAAAAATTTGGACAAAAAAATAAAATAAAATAAAACAATGAAAAGATGCTACATTATATTGTACATTATATTGTAAGGAAGGCTCTAAATAACGATTGAGCATCGTAAAGTAAATGTTAATTTGGAGAGGGGTGAAGGAACTTCTCGATTAAAGGGTAGTGTAATGCTAAATATTAATAACAAGTGGTGTTTAATTTATTATTAACTACTGTACTGCGGCCACTGTCGACAGATGCTCTTAATAGTCTTGTAAATCTACTACTACCGGGTAGTTCGTGCCGGGTAGTTCGACTGAGAGCATCTGGTTTGTAAGTAAACCACCAAACCACTATTCTGGATATACTTTCAAAGGCCATACTTCCATACCATACCACTTCTGCTGAACTACACAACTCCCAAACTAAGTTTCCCGAGAGTTTCCATCCTGGCGGTAAGGTAACAAAGCACTAAGATGTAACTATCTACACCAACGGATCCAAGATGAAAAAAGGAGTGCAGGACTTTTCGTTGGAAAACGCAATATTTCAAAATCGTGAAACAACTAGCATTTTCTAGGAGGAAATACTGTTATCTAGTCAAAAAGGCTGGACGAGTTTTGAGATAAAATTACATTCAAAAAAACAAGGTCACAGCCATTATCAACACATCGCCTATCAATATTACCAGGTTAGTGGAAGATTTCCAAGGCCACTGGTCCGTTGGCACCCATGCTGCCAAATTGAGAATCCTTTTCAACATCTCCTCCAGGAGTAAAGAGGAAAATGGAAGTGAGAATATTCAACATTTTCTTTGCAGATGTCAGCACCTAGCCAAATTTCTCTTACTCGGTTAACCTCGATTTACAAGCTTTCTAAACACAAAATCATAGAAATTTTTCGTATGTTAACTCTACGAATTGATAAAAAAAAAACATGTAGCAGTTTTTCTATACTAATTCATATTTGCCGACCTTATTTTGCCCCTGATTGTATTTAATTTATATTTCGATATTTAAAAAATTCCAACACAACATCAAGAACCAAAAATTAAATAAAATCAAAAAATATTTGGAGCCTATTTGAATCGCAGTAAGAAATTCAAAATTATTTGGCCTGGCAGTCTGCAAAATTGTTCTGTTTTTTTTTTGTTTATAGTTATTTGGAATCGTTTATGGCTACCACGTTGCCAATTGATGTTTTTTCTTTAATAAAATGAAAAAAAAAAACAAGAAAATACAAAAAAAAACAGTACATGAATTAAAGAACTTATTATATTTTGGCACTTAGCAATAGCTGTTGATGTTAAAGGAACCATGGATATATACTGTATTGGAGAAAAGAAACTCTACCTATCAATGGTGGTAGAGAACAAGTTGATATAAAATAAAAACGAAGACCAGAAAATCTAAAAATTTATGCTCTTCCACAAATTAAAATGTACACATAAAATTGTTTAATTTGGTTTTTTTTTTTTTGTTTTTGATGTTGAAGAAGTGTGGTTTTCTTATTTCCTTGGCTTTCCCTGGGTTTTTTTGTTTCCGTTATGGTAAATTTTATTTGGTTTTATCATGGTGGGTGTTAAATATTGGATACTTAAGTACAGTGACTTACATATTTTTTTAAAAAAGGAAATTTATTTTTACCATTACCAAATTTTAAAATCTTCAAACCTTCTCAAAAATTTGTGTTCCGATGCCTTTCCTCAATTTTTATACCAATGTTTTTTTGAATTAGACAGTAGTTCAGAAATTTTGCTAATTCTTCTTCTTCTTCCGATGCCTATCCACTGCTTGATGTTGGCGTGTTAATTTTATGTTAAGGTGGCTCCAATGTTGGTATTTTCCATTCTATTTATGGCTATATGAACTTAGTTTGCAATTGTGCGTAAACCACTCCATTTCCTAAAATTGCTCAATCATGATAATTGCTTTCTGCCTCTTTCTCATCTTCTTTCTATTCTACCTTCGAGAATAAGTCGAGTAATTTATATTTTGTTCCTCGCATTATGTGGTCAAAATAGGCTCCTTTTTGTTTTTTAATTATTAAAAGTAATTCTCTTTTCTTCTGCAGCCTCTGTAGAGTTTCAATATTCAATCTCCAATTTGTTTCTATTTTGTCCTCAAATGCTTCCAGTTTGTTTTTTATGGCTATTTTGAGTGTCCATGCCTCTACATCATATTATAAAATTGGACAGATGAAACATTTAAGGAATTGTACAAAATAAAGCTCACAAATTGTCTCTATTATTATTATTAGTTTTCTGCTGATACTGTATAGCTCCTACCATTTCTCCTTTATTGTCAAAGTTCCGATTAAAAGGATATTGCTCATAAATAAATGTCCATTATGCTCTAGACATTAGACATCAGTTTTTTTAAATAATTTTTACCTACTTCATTTATAAATTCCATTCCTTAGTTAGTCACTGTACAATAAAATATACATTGATGTATATTCATGATGTTTAACTAACTTTTCTTAAATATATTCCTTAAGTTTTTTTAATGATTTTTGCCTCCTATTTTTCTATGGTTTGTTTTTATTGTTTTTTGCCTGTTCCCGATTTCTTGGCTGTTTTTAAATAACATGGGGTTCGCTGAATGGTACTTTTTCTAACTGTACTTGATGTGTTTTCTTTTAATTGATGTAATTGCTTAGATATGCGAATATCAGTGTACAACGGTTTTGTTTTTGTTTTTTTTTTTTACTTTGCTTCCTACTTTTATTTAAATATTATTCACTTTTGCTTATAACTTCATTAGCATCTCGCGAATATTGAATAGCAGCACCAGCAGTAAACTGCTTTTAATAATACAAGATATTACGAATAAATTATATATAAAATGAAAGAAAAACGTTTTTCGGAGTATGAATGTATGTTTTAACTGTTAATAGTTAAGTCCTTGTAATATATGTACTTTGCATAAAAAAATCAAATAATTAAGAAATGAGAAGAATAAAGTTTAATTTTTTTTTTTGGAGCTGAGATTTTAATGTCTAGCTTTTATTTAAAACAATAAAAAAAGAAATGGAGGAAAGAAAATTCATTTAGAAAGAATTGTAAAGGTCACAGAAGAAGATATAATTTTGAATTAAATTTATTGCATACTTTTAGGGAATATTAAGTAATTTTTTTGGTGAAGATAGTTAAGTCGGTGGTTTATGTTATATTTGAAGGGAGTTAATTTGGGTATAAGAAAGAATACAATTATCATGATCATTGAATATCAATAACGAATAAACTTTATTTGAAAGCTACAAATGTTTGAGAAGTTGCTACAAAGTTGCTACACGAAGTGAATTTTTTGTAGTCAAAGCTTTAACTTCTTTAATATATCATTTTGATTAAGCGGTTTATTGCAAGGCTTCAACAGCATGTGCGCCTATTATACAAAAAAAAATTTATGCTTGGTTCTTGTAATTTCTTCTTTAGCGGAATATAGGGTTTCATCAAATCATCCAGGTGGTTAGTTAGGTAAGGTAAATGCTAGCAACTAGGTAGTTGGGTAGGTACGGTAATTTTTGCCTACTAGCCCGAGGCCCATGAAACTTCCAACTAATTGGGCGATATTCATGCGGGATTTGGAAATCAATTTATTTAATCTACTTTTGTTGTATGTGGGCATTAAACTTCTAGATATAGCGCAATTTTTACTGTATTCTCTTACAGCACCGATTGGACAACCAACCCTCACAGAAGAGTAGAAAAGTTACCTACCAATAAAAATAGTTACTTTATATTTCTAATTGAAATATGAGCAACTCTAGGTTTTCACAATTCAGAATAGAAGAGACTGTTTTTTATTCCTGATCATAACTGTAGAAGCATCATTATATAAATATACGAGATGAAAATTTTTTCATAAGTGTACCCATTAAAGCCACACACCAAATATAATAAAATTATACAATTTCGCTAAGTAAATGGCAACAACAAAAAAACAACAACAAACATTAAAAGGAAAAGAAAATATATTAACAGTTAGACACAGTAGGCCCTTTTGTATAAACCATTTTGGATATAACCGTAAAAAATATCAGTAATCTTTCTAAGTAGTTGTTGTTGCCTTTTCTTTTTCTTATTATTTTTTCCCCGTTATTTCTTTTGGTTTTCTTCTTGTTTTATTTTAATTCAGTAGACTTTTAGGTACTTGGTAATAAATTTTTTGCAGAAATTGGAATAAAATCACAATTTTTTTTTTAAATATTTTTTTCTATTTTACTCATACATTTATTTTCTAAAACAGCAAATGTCTAAAATTAGAAATAACTAAATTAGGAAAAAAAAAATTTAAAATAATAGCAAAACTGTCAAATCAAAACGTCAAATGAAAAATCAAAGTTAAATTTAAAAGGAACAAATTGTTGACGCTTCTATGTGATATATTATGTATATATAATTATAAATAGACCTTTTGCGTTTGAGGAATTATGAAATGGAAAGTTTCCATGTTTTAACTGTTTTAGCACTTATTTATTATAGTGGCAATCTTAATTATTTGCACAGTAGAAATTCGCTTTACAATTCTTGCCTTGTAGACCTATTTATATATCTACAAGGCAAGTATTATGAGTCATTGTATTATGAGTAATTTTAAAGATTCTTGTGATATCTTGTCAAACTTCATTTTGAGTCTTCTACAGTTCTGAGTCAGAAATCTGTTGCAACTTGTGCATTCGGTTATATGTAACACCCCTTTTCAATGAGAATAATGGTCAATTCGATGGATCTTCCAACAACTGTGTTTGTGTTTGGGAACTGTGTTGGGTGAATTCACTTAATACATAATATATTAAATAATGTAATGCTTGTTCTTATGGTTAGGAGTCTCAGTTGGAACAAGTTTTTATAAACGTTCGCTTCTTTATTTATATAAGGAGTCTAAAAGACTCTGGAAGACAAATATATCAAAAATCTTTATTAAACCTAGAAGAGCTTCAATAAATCTTGCGAATTTTAGTATGATAGATAGCCGATTGTTATTAGCTGATTTCCATTAATTTTATGATGAGTTTTTATATATTATTAACTTTTGATACCGACTGTATTTCAATAATAGAATATTGAATGTTAAATTTTGATTCGTTTGAATTCCAACGATTCCTATGACATGCTGTTTTTCCTTTTTTATTTTCATTATTTTTTCAGACACTTCTTTTTATTTAAATTTAATTTGATTATTTTTGGTTTTTAGCCTTAAGATTACTGAAATTAGGGCTTTTAAAAAATATGTGGGTAGGGAAGAATAATAAGTTTAAAAAAAGATACAAACAAAAAAAATTCTAAGATAAAAATCATTAGAATAGAATAATGATCTTAATAAAAATCATTTCACACAATATATAATTCTTCTGTTGTTCCTTTTATTTTTTTGCAGTAATTAATATTTATTCCAAAATTAAAACAATAAAAAACCAAACAATTAAGATACAAAATAAAAGACCCCAATTTTTAACTCAACCCAAAATAATTTCGATGTCAATTCATATTTTAAGGACTACAACCTACAATTCCACTTTGCAATAATTTAGTATTACTGAATATTTCGTTTATTCCATAAAAGAATGTAAATCTGAGGCCGAAGAAGGGGGCAAATTTCTTTTCTTTTCAGAGAAGATGGAAGAGGGAATATCTCTACTTTGTACCACCCCTAAAAAGGATTTATATTTGTATCGAAAATGAGAAGCAAAAGTTCCTCTAAAGAGAGATAAATTTACGGACAAGCGAGTGAGGGTTAATGTCATTTAAAAGGATGTAGATATAAGGGGTAAAAGGGAGAGGAAAAATTCCTAGGGAAAGGATTGATTATAAGGGAAGGTGAGGGAAGTGAGACATTCCCCAAAAAAAATATATATTCGGTGGAAGGGAAACATTCTATACATCGAAATAAATTTGACGACAAAGAGAGGAGCAATATCATAAAAAGTTTGGAGATTTGAGGAGAATTGAGAAGAAAAACGGAGGAGGAAAATTCTTTGGAAAAGGATTGATTATTAGAGAGACACAGGAGGAAATGATTCCTTTAAAAATACATATACAGTATCGGTCATAACTATAGCACCCCCTATATAAAAAAATCAAATAATAATAATAAACTAAAAATTTTCACTGTTATATTGGTCAAATGATAAAAAAATATATTTTATTTTTAAGTTTTTTTATCACTAATTTATTTTATATTAAAATTTAAATCAACAAATCGTAAAAACAATTAAGCAAAATAAAAGAAAAACGAAACATACGTTCATATATAAAAATATTGAGTTCAAAACTAAAGCACCCCACTGTAAAAATATTACAAAAATATTTAAAATACCGCTGTTTTTATAGATTAAGTTAAATGATAAGACTTTTAGAAATGAATTTATGTCTTAGAACAATAGTATAATAATTAAAATTAATATCTACAATTTAGTGTTTATGTAGACCTTATTAAATAGTAGCAAAGCATAAAATTAAAAAAATAACAACTAGATCTCATAATATGGCTCAAAATAAATACAGTGATGAATTGAAATCGAGAATAATTGTTTGATTTTAAAACAGGATTATCTCGCCATAAATTAAGTGAGAAATATTTTTTAAATAGCCCTGTGATATAAAGATTAATTATAAAATATAAATAAACCAAAAATGTCGATTTTAAGCACTCTGGCGGCAGAAATAGAAAAAAAACTATTAGTGAAGACAAAATCATTAAAAAAACCATAAAATGATCAAAAAGATCCTTCAATATCTTCGCGTGATATCCGAAAACATTTGAATTTCGACATTAGTGACAGCTCTATTAAAAGAAGTGCTTTAGAATTTAATTTGCGGAGTTATCGTTTAGCGAGAAAATCTTATATTTTAGACAAAATCGAAGAACTAGATTAAAATTTGCTAAAAAACATCTGAATTGGAATATTTCAAAATGGAACACTGTTCTCTTTTCAGATGAATCGAAATTTGAAATGAAATCAAATGGTATAAGACCACGTCCAAAAGGGCAAAGATTACACCCTAAATATTGCGTGCCCACAGTAAAATTCGGTGGTGGAAATATTATGGTCTGGGGTTGTTTTTCTGGGTTCGGTATTGGTATCACGTAGAACAAATAATGGATCGTTTTGTGTATGTCGACATTTTATATAACGTAATGCTCCCACATGCTGAAGAAGAAATGCCATTGAAATGCCATACAAGTTATGTGGTGAAAAACTGGTTTCAAGAAAATAAAATTCAGGTTTTCGAGTGGCCTCCACAATCTCCGGATTTTAATCCCATATAAAACTTATGGGAAATAGTGGATCAGTGCCTAAATCGAAGAGACTGTATCAATAAAAGTAGGTTATTAAACGTAATAAAAGAGAAATGGCACAACGTATCGTCAAGTATGATTAATAATTTTATTTGTTCAATTTCCAAAAGACTGGCTGCCGTAATCAAAAACAATGGATGTTGGACAAAATATTAACTTTATTTTTTAACTTAAATTTGCTAAAATCTATAAAAACAGCGGTATTTTAAATATTTTTGTAATATTTTTACAGGGTGGTGCTTTAGTTTTGAACTCAATATTTTTATATATGAACGTATGTTTCGTTTTTCTTTTATTTTGTTTAATTGTTTTTACGAATTGTTGATTTAAATTTTAATATAAAATAAATTAGTGATAAAAAAACTTAAAAATAAAATATATATTTTTACCATTTGACCAATATAACAGTGAAAATTTTTAATTTATTATTATTATTTGATTTTTTTGTATAGGGGGTGCTATAGTTATGAGCGATACTGTATATTCGATGTAATGAAGAGGGAAAGATCCTCTACATGGAGATAAAATTGAGAACAAAGACGGGATTGAAGGGAAAACAAATAAGTGTTGGAAATGGAAATTTTTTTGTGTACAATTTTTCAATTTATATTCTAATTGTTGAATTTTTTATTCTTTTCTTTTATCCTTTTGTTGTTGTTGTTGTTTTTGTTTTGTTTTTTTTCTTGAAGTTAATTGGACATCATTAGAAACATAAAAATGACATTTTTTGAATTGTTCTAAAGAATTTGTTTTTATTTTTTAATTGTTTGTTATTATTTTTGTTTTTGAATTTCGGTTTTTTTTTTTTTTTTTTTATGAATTAATTTCATATCTTTTATAATTCTTAAAAAGGTTCTCTCTTAAATGGTAAAATAACAAATAACCATTTTTGTTTTTATTGTGTTGAAAAAAGATGAACTGAGTTAAAAATGTCAACAAAAAGTACAAGAAATTTCTAAATTTATTCTCAAAAAAAAAAAAGGATTTGAAATTCATTTTTGATGAGGACAAATTATATCTTATATTTTTTCTTTTTGTTCTTATTATTGTTTTTTTTTGTTCTTTTGATAGAAAAAGTAACAAATTAGAAAAAAATTTTCTAAACAAACCTTATGTTGAATTATGTGTCATATAAAGTTTATTGTATGCAATTAAAATTAGACAATACAGAGAGCTAGTTTCTTTTGAATGAGAGAGACCCCAAAAATTATTATGTTCAATTTAATAGTTATTATTTATATATTTCTTTTTTTAGAAAAGGTTTTTCTAAGCATGAAGCATGAAAAAACAAAAATTTTTGAAGAGAAGCATAATATTTTAATGAATGTCTGTTTTTAAAAATATGTTTGAGAATAATTTTTCACTAATTATTCAAAAAAAATATGTTTGCCTTTTTGTTTCTTTTGAATATTTTTTTAACAAAATAGTACGGTTCAAAATAAAATATTTTATATATAAGGTACACACGTATTCCTAAATCTTACATTTGCATAAGGATTTCAAATACCTTTTATAAGATTTTGTTTTTACACGAGTTATAATTGCAAAAATTAAAATTTTATATTATTAAATTGACTAATTAAATATTTAAAGTTACTCATCTGAAGTCCACTTAATGATTATTAAATGACAAATTTGAAATGTCAACGAAAATGTCAAATTTAATAATTATTTTTACTCGTCTGCAGTCCTCTTAAAAATTTTTTAAAATAAAATGTCAAAATAAATGCATAGTGATATGAATAAATTACCGATTTGTTAATGAATGATATTAAAATATTTAAATAAATAAATTAAAAATAATTTGTTAAATTTTTAAAGGCTTTTGATGTTTTTTTCATTGCAGAAATAGTTAAATCTGTTTTAATTTCTAGTAAAATTATTATTATTAAAAATCTTCAACGCCTTTGCTCTTGCAATTTATTTAAAACCAATAATCATAGAACTAATTATGGCAAATTTGAACCTATTAATAGAATCCTTATTATAAGTAAAAAACCTAAACTTAATATTGAATTAACACTATCAAGATATTCCTAAAACAAAATTTATACAATCGCCATTATTTGGAATTTTTTTTTTATTTTATTGCACTATAAACTAAATGATTTTTAAATGTAGCTAAATTTGTGCCACCACTTTTGAATCAACTCGGATATTATTAATAAATAAATTTTATAAAAGCTGACCTTCTTCTTGTTTAAGATTGTTTTGTATTTGAAATTAGAACATTATATTTATAAGTTCTGATTTGTTGTACAAAAAAGCAACAAAGCATTAACACTGCCATTTCGAGCAACTGTAAGAGAAGCACATGAAAGGATAAAAAGATTTTCCACCACAGACGAAAAGGCCAATAACGCGATGTCCGAAAAAAATCTATAGTGGCTAAAACAAGTTATAAAGTTATATATGATCTCGTATTAAACATGCTTTTTAAATAATTTTATTTAGATTCTGTTACTCAGTCAGAATATGATTTAAATACACAAATGAGGAATTGTTAAAAAATGTTGGGAGGTTAAAACTATTTCAAGCATTTTTTTCTAGTATTTTCTTTTAAAGAGAAAGGCATTCTATAAAAGTTCTTAAGATAATTGGACCATAAGATTTAATATGAAAAAATTTAATATTGTGATGTGCTTGAAAATAAAATATTCAAAATGTTTTAAAAAATTTAAATTGAATTTTCTAAAAAAATTTTATTATATTACAAAAAAAAACTAGATCATAACCTAGATTAAAATTGAAAATTAAAATTATTTAAAAGTGTAACAATGACATTTAGAATTATTTGAATATAGAAAAAAAAAAGAGTTCAAAAGTTTCTTTGGATGCTTTAAAGTGCTTTTAAGTATGTATTGATAAAATTAATTAGATTGTGCACGCTGTAGTGACCACATGCATAAATCTTTTGAAATTAAACGATTAAGAGCTAAATATAACACATTTTCGAAAGTTATTTTTTTTTAGTTACATTTTATTCGATTTTTTAAAGATACAATCGCTTTACGCAAACTATTAGCGGAAGACAAACATTTACAATAGCATGAACGTTTGGCACTTCGCTTTTTTAAAATTCATTAAATCAGTGCATTATTTTAATTATAGGTAACGTGAAATTTATTATTAATATTATAAAATTTTTTAAAAACCTAAACTGTGCACTATAGCTTGTATCTAATTTCAAGTTTGTAATTTTATTATATTTTTTTTTTGAAAAATTTCTTGTTAGTTTAAGGAAGCAGCTTTTGAAAACCTATACTCCGATTCATCGCACAGCTCAAGAATATAATAGAAATACAGACAGAACCTCCTCATACCGAATTTTAAATTTCTATCATAGTTTTCGGTGATATACCTTTTGGGAGGTATGTGGCTGATACTCGAGCGAATACTCTAATTCATCCTAAAATTACGGGAAAGAACTTCCTTGCACAAAATTCAACGATTCTGTGTTTATTGATTTCGGAGACATGCTTATTAAGAGTACTTGGCGAGTTTGGAGGCTTCGAGAAGGCGAATTGATTGTCAGCCTTTCTTTCACCATTAAGAACCTACAGTATCAATTTCCTCAAGATAGTATCATTATTTTTGAAGTTATTTAGTGAACGATCAAACGGAAGGACGCCGCTAAACCGATTTAGAAGCCGTCACTGATCAAAAATATATTTACTTTTCTATTTCTAACTTTTTTCCTTTCGGTGGTTACAAACACAGTACTGAAGTTAGTACAGCTAATATCCCTATACCTCTGTAATTTCAAATTAAAATTGCTTTGCAAAAATTACTAATAGACAAATAATAATTAAATTTAAACTTTTCTAAAAACAGATTACTTATCAATTAAAATTATTCTATGTGAAGATGACAGTAATTTTTCTTAATTTCTTTTATACTTTAATTAGTTCTACACTTCAGAGATAACAAATTAAATTAAAAAAAACCATTTTTTATATAACATCTTTTATGGAAAATCCCTGTAGGAGAAAATTCAAGATTGTCTGGAGTACAAAATTTGTAACAACAATAAAAACTCTAAAACAAATCAAAGATCTTTATAACAACTTTAACAAAATAATATAATTTCTTAGGCATGTGTGTATCTCAAAGGGAATATATGGAATCTTAGTATTTATCTTCAGACTGACTGGTGACGTAAAATGAAAATGGCATTCCACGTGAATGAAACAAGATAGATGAAAAATAGAATTAGAAAATTTTAAAATTTAAATGCTACAATGTGAAAACATTGTATAGAATTACAATTAAATGATTTTAACTGTGAAAATTTAAATTTTTTCTAAGTAAAAATTTTTTTAATAATAAAAATTTTAATAATCAGAAAATAATTTAATTATATTTTGCAAATTAAATTTGATTTTTTTATAAAAATTTTAGCTTTTTTAAAAAATTTTTACGTTCTTTGAAATTAAGAAAGTAATTGGATATAATTATAATAACTTCGCATCTAAGAATTCCTCGATCTAAAATGATTCGATGATTTTCCAGATGTCCGGTCTGAATTAGATTATATTTTGCAGTACCACAATTAAACCATTTCTTTAGAATCGTTATTTATCGTATGAATAATAAGTTTTTTTAAAGTAATTCTGTCTACACATTTTAAACTACGAACTACTTCGAGAGACCTGCATACAAGAAGAAAATAGTATTTCTCTCTAACTCTGATTAACTAACCCTTACTCATTAAAATAAAACACCTGCCTTAGCCAAAATAATGCGATAAGAGCCCAAATATGCATGCTCAGTATAATAACTGAAACTTTGAGAAAAAATGAATATCAAAGGTTGAATGAAAAACCCAGAAGAAATAAGTTGAGTTCTCCCTTGAATTTTTCTAAATCATAAGTAAAGTGAAACACACAAAGTGATAATGCGATCCACAATTTGGATGTGCGATTTATAAAAGAGTTCCAATATTTTAAAGTTCTAAATTCAGCTTCTAAGTGCGTATTACATCGAGAGAACTGGAATTTTGATTTAAAATAATAAATATAATTAGTAATATTTAATTTGTATTTGTTTATCTGTGAGTTATATGAATTACATTATACTACCCGTATCAAATCGCAGATCTGACCCCCTTTTTAATTTAATATAACTGTGCTGTTCAAATTTTTATTCAAAATATTTAAAAAATCAGACCTTAGGAAATTTAAAATTTATTTTATGACAGACCGTGAATTGAAAACCTTTAAATCAAATAGTCATATCATATTAATAGAAAACATAAAAACAAAACAGGAAATTTAATTGAATAATATAACTCACAGATATAAAATACCATATTATTTTTTTAATTTTTCTTTTTTCAAAATTATTACAATATAAAAAAAATAGAATTGTGTCTATAGAAAATCTAAGACATTTCTTCATGTTATAAGGCTTAGTACTATCTCATGTTTAAATTGTATGTGGAACTCATTTGATCAGTTCTAATAATATGAGTATAATTTTTTCGCCTTCTCCGTCATGCACATATAAGACAGTGGGAGAACTGCAACAAAACACATTATAAGAACTAAAAACTAAATACAAGTATTTGCATAAAAACTCTTTAGGTCTTATACTCTTTAAGAAAATTTTTCTAATAATCACACTCCTACAGATGCACTTTTAAAAAAACTCAAACTAACTTTTCTTTAATGAAATACAAATTAATTTAACCAAAATGAAAAAATAACTAAATATTTTTGAAAATCCATTTAAATTTTTAAATATAATTTTATTTGAAAGAAATGCAATATGTCCTTGCTTCCTTAGATTTTTTTTTTAAAAATTTTATAATTTCTTTAAAAAAAAAAAACATAAGAGTATACAAAATACTTTAAAAACTCTCATTATATACTCATTGTATCTAAAAAAAAACTCAAAAAAAAAAAAAAAACAACTCAAACAATATTTTCTCATTAAATATTAAATTTATTTTTGTTAATTTTTCTCTTTCTTTCTTTTGACTCTCTTTCAACTCTCTTTCAACTTTAATATAAAATAATAATAAGAATAATAATTGTTTTTAAAAAAAAAAAATTTAAAACTGTTTTATATTATATAATTTTTTATTTTTTTTTTTTAATTTTATCCTTTTTTTATTATTTTTTTTCTCTTTCTATCATATTTTATTTGCCTTTATTTTTCATTTGCAATATGGCAATTTTCAACTTTTATCATATAACGGACATTTTTTTCTTTTGACATTTTTATTTTGTTGTTGTTGTTGTTGTTTTAACCCAAGTTCTAAACCGAACAGCTTGACCAAATTTATTACCAAAAGAAAAATAAGAAGAAAAATAAAAAAAAACAAAAACAAAATTCATTTTATTCTAATATATTTTCATTTTTCTCCCTGTCTCCTTGTCTTTTACAGTTTTCATATTTTTTGTTGTTGTTATTGTTGTTGTTTTTTTTCTACAAATTAACAACATAACAAATCTTCTTATATTTTAAAAAAAAGTTAAAAGTAGAAATGAAAAAATAATAAAAAAAAAAATCAAAAAATAAAAATCTTTTTAAAAAGTCATAAAAGTGCACAATATACCTGAGTTGTCCTTCAGGTCAGTTGTTGCTTACAATTCAATATATATACAATACATATACATATGTTTGGGAACTGTTAAAATATAATGTATACAAGCAAAAGACCAATAATAAGAATGACTTATTGGATTTGTTTTTTGTTGTTATGTTGTTTCTATAATTCTGTTATATGACCAATGTTATATTGTATATATACAGGGTGTCTCCAATTAATATACTCTATTTGGAATCAATTTTCAATTCAATTCATATCTCAGAAACTGTTAGAGATAGAGGAAAAGTTATTAGTCACTAATTATAGGATTTTAAAAGTTGTTTCCAATTATATTATAAATTGTTCCTTAAAATACTGGGTGTTTTAAAAGAAAATTGTTTGAAAAATATTTTTTTTTCATTTTAAATCCTTAATAAATAAACACTAACTCATGCAAAATTCTGACGTAATAGAATCTATGGGACTTAGCGAACGAAGAACCCCTTGTAAAGCAAATAACCAGAAGAAGGTGGGTGGTAAAAAGGGCACACATTGAAACAAGACGAAAATGCCAAATCTAGAATCTTATCATGTTTTAACACATAAGCATGTTCTAGAGTAAGTGGTAGACCCAGAATGACATGGAACCGCGCTGTCCTAGAAGAAATAAGCAGATACGATCTGTCCTGGAACATAAAGAAACTTTAAGTGGAAGCACTATGCTCCCTAGAGGAGTAGCTGAAAAGGTGCACAAATCCTAAAGCTGACAGCTGACTTTACTAAATACATTTATTTTTTACTTATCTATAGCAAGCCTTTAAAAAATTTTCAAGGCGTCCCAAAGATTTTTTTTATGAAAAGAGTCAAAAAAATCTTTAACTTCAGAAATCTCGAAAAAGGTCCATGATAGACTCTCCTTCCAAATTAATTTTTCGTTTATTCTCATGCACCGAATTCCTAAGTCCAACTCGGATACTTGAGTTCGGAACACTCTGTATATATAAAAATGTATAAGTATATACCTACATAATAATAAGAAGAGAACTACAATAAGTCAAAAAATTATTTCCACATGACTTCTGTTATTTTACATAACATATACATTCACCCATAAATGTTCATAGTTTTACACACAGGATATTTATACAGAATGGGACCTTGTGTTTGTACAAAATTTGTTTGGTTTTCTGTTTTATTTTTTTTTGTATAAATAACGTTTTTAATGTCATTTAAATTAATTTTTAGTACATAGTTTTTCATTGTGTTTTTCTTATATGCTTTCTATAAAAATGTCCTTGAGCTAAAAATTGAGGATTTTTTTACCTTTTCTCTCTCTTGTCGCTCCACTCTAAGAAATAAGTTCTCATTGAAAACTTTTTGGGAAAAATGATTATTTGCAACATATTTTTACGCTTCAAAGAAGCAAAATCAAAAAAAAAAACCGAACAAAACACGAACAAAAAAACGAACACAATAATAAACTGATAAAATTTATACTATTTTTTTTTTGTCCTTAAAATCTCCTTATCGCCACACTTGTGTCCTGCACACATTTCCCATTTTTTTTTGAAGGGGCATAAAAATATAATTTTTTAGTGTATTTTTAAGTTTCATTTCCTTGGTACTTTCTATTGGGAACCCAACAAAAACAACAATAACAACAACAACACTAACAACTATAAAAACATGAAAATAAAAATAATAAAAAAAAATCGTTTTTTCATTTTCCATTGTGCACAATTGTTATTGTCATTTTTAAAGTTTTGTGTTTTTTTTTGTTTTTTGATTTCTTGGGTTTTTTTTGTAGTTTTGTCTACGGTCTTTGACTTTTCCCCAAGATTTTTCCTGAAAAAAAAAATATAGAAAAAAAACAAAAAATAAAACACAAAAATAAAACCCAAAACTATTAAAGAAATAAAATATAAATGTCGGAAAAACTTCAACTAAATGAAAATTATAAAGAAATAAAAAAAAAACAACAACTAGGAGAAGAAAAACAGAGCAAGAAATGTAAAAAAAAAAATATGTATACACTGGTTCTTTGAAATAATATCCAAAGATATAAAGCCGATTCCGTTTTAATTCGTCTTTAAAGATGTGACCAAGTTGAAATTGGTGGAGCCATGATATATATCTCTGCGAAATATGATATCGGAGTTATTTCTCTTAGAAATTGACAAATGAAGG
Organism: Dolichopus griseipennis; assembly: GCA_963082915.1. NCBI lineage: Eukaryota > Metazoa > Arthropoda > Insecta > Diptera > Dolichopodidae > Dolichopus > Dolichopus griseipennis. The sequence continues at coordinate 99,620,516 of OY720444.1, forward strand.
CTGCAGAGCCTTATTTATCTTAAAATTTATTTTCGACTTCTTGAGAAGGAATACCATCGGCTTAAATTGGGAAGAATTATGAAATTGGATTCGAAATCAATGTATTCCTCTTTTGCAAAAACTCTAAAATTCCTCCTAATTTAGAATATCGCATTTACGTAAATATAATATTCGGATATAAGATCAATCCAAGACCAATTCAACTCCAAAATCCTTCCTAATAATATTTTTTATAAATATTCGTAAGCTACTTTAAAGTTAAGATAAAGGACGCTATATTTTGACACGCGAAATTTAAAAGAACGTGGTTTTAAAAAGCGCGAGATTTAGAGACTGGAAAATCTAATTCTCGAGATTTCGATATGTTCCCGGGGATGATCTACATTCTTTTTGATTCTAACTTTAAAATTTATCTAGAATATCATCTATATATATTATATGAGTGTTAATACCCTGGAGCTTTATTTCACTTTCATTAACAAAAAAAACCGCGGGATCTTATTTTTCATAACCATTTAAGAAATAAGACCACAAAATATGTTATTAAAATTCCGGGATCTTATATCTCAAAAAAGTTAAAGTTAAATTGAAAGAAATTAAAAATTTATAAAGCGTTCAGCTTTCTGTGATTTTAAAATTTAAAAGCCCTTTCTTAATTTTAGTGCGATTTATAAGGAATTATATTATAGAATTATACGCCTTTCAGGACATTTATATGGTAATTATTTACAAAATCTATATTCTCCCAAAAGCCGCAGATTCGGAACCGTTTTATTTTTTGAAAATAAAAAAATCAAAAATGTTCATTATCCAAAATATAATTAAGTCTTAACTTCCACAGATTCAAATGTGAGACTGGATTTGGTGATGATAGAAACGTGGGATTTTGAATACTGTGTAAATAAATTAGAAATGTACAAAAATTTTCAAAAAGGCGCCTGTAAGTATTGTGTAAACATAATTTTTTTAATAAACGCCAATTCAATTTGAGAATAGTATTGTTTCTGTATTCCAAAGAAGGTATTGAATGGGGAAATAGATAGAAAAAGACCAGTAGGGAAGCCGAGAAATCGATGGATTGTTGCGCCAAGTTAGACGCTGTGTTAATGCTCCAAGAGCAAAATTGAATAACTGCTGCCCAAGATCGAGTGAAATGGAAGAAAATGATTAAGGAAGCCAAGGTTTGACAACGGTCTGTAGCGCCATAGAAGAAGAATTCGTATTGTCATTGATATTGACATTTGCACTTAGGTCTTAGGACATTATCTCATGACACCTTTAATATTCAATTCAAAACTTAGTATTTGCCAGCAAAATGACATTACATAAAATTTTATTTAAGAAAAAATAAATTTTTTTTCAAAAAAGAAAAACATTGACTTGTAAATGACAAAAGAAAGAAAGAGAAAGAATGACAAAAATGAAATTAAAAAAAAAAAGCAAAACTTACATAGGAAAATAGTTAAGAAAAAAAAAACAAGAAAAAACATGTCCTTAAACTTAAAAATTTTTTCCTTGGTTTTGGAACAAAAGAAACAAAAAACAAAAAAGAAAGAGAAAGAATAATAATTTAAGAAAGTGTAAAGTAAAAAAAGGAAAAAAAAAAAGTTTTGTATTTCTTAAAAGAAAAAATTGCAGTAAAATTTTGTATAGGAACTGGTGATAGTTAGAAAGAGTAAGAAAAATGTTAAGTTGTTTAAATATGCGGACTAGAAAACCCATTAGTTTTGATGAATTTTACAAAACTAATTTCGTTTTTATTAAGAGAAAAGTTTTTCATTTTCTTATGGTTTTTATTTTGTTCGGAAAATGTTTTTTTTTTTTTTTTTTTGTGAATAATTTTATTTGATAATTATTAAAGTTTAACGGTTTTCCTTTTTAAAATTGTTAGATTTAAAACGCAATGTTAATTAAATGCATTTTTAAATGTTATCTGATTAAAGTTTGAATTATTATATAAATTAGTATTAAAATTATAAATTAGTATATAACTTCAAATTGAAGAAGTAGTTAATAGGAAATGATTTTCTCAAATGGAAATGTTGTATATCAAAGAATCTATTAGGAGAATTTTTTTGAAATTAGGTTAAGAGAAATGTTCCGTTCATTAAATCTTTTTTTTCCTGTTTTAGCATATGGTTTCTATAAAGCTTCTATCCGAGGGTCTATTTGCCTTTCGTTAATCGTTTGTTCACTAAGCTAGATGATTCAGATTGAGATAGGATCTCCTGTAGTTATTCAACATGATTTTCAATCTCACGCTTTGTGGAAAAAACCAAATTCTTCGCAAGATGTCACTTCGTTTTCCTAGATTTCCCGGAAGGTGTCACTGCGATTTTGCATACCCCTATCTCTTGACGTACAGAATAGATGTTTGTTGGGTTATGTCGTGTCGCATATGCATATGTCAATGGTCTCAATTTGACAGATGCATATGTATATACAGATAAATTTCATTTTTAATTTACTATTAAACTATTGGTTATTTTGGGAACACGATTTTGGTAATATTTTATATTTTATTTGTTTTTACTAATTATTTTTTTTTCTATTTTTAGGCAATTAGATATTTAATTATAAGTTATTTTTATATAATTTTATGCTGCTATATACTATGTATTGAGTTTATCTAATCAGGGATCGAAACCGGGACCTTCCGCATGAAAGGCAGGCGCAATAACCATTGCGCCATCAACAGGATGCAGCTAAGCCTTTGCAGTTATGAAATTAATAATAAAGACATTTTAGCTATAATTTTGTTTTATAATTTTGTTTTATTTTTCTTCGGTTCAAGTATTTTGAGATGTAGTTGTTAAAAGGTGAACTGTGGAGACCTTTACTTGTTCGAATATTCAAAATGTTGTGAATTTTAAATTTGCATATTGAGTTTATAAAATTGTAATAGTTATGTTTATAGATTTAGATTTACAAAGATATTTAGATTTAATTGATTTCATTTCCTATCTACATGTTTTCCACGAAGCCTAAATATTTTGCATATTAGACATAAAATTAAGACCAATGGTGTTTTGGTTAAGACGCTGGTCGTTTAAATGAAACATCTCGAGTTCCTACCCCGGTCAGATAATATTTAATAAAAACAAGGGTTTCAAAATGAAAAAATACAAGGAATTTTAAAAAAGCACATTTTCAAGATTATATAATAAAAATATATAGCTTCGTACTGAGTATTTTATAATTTTTTTTTATAAAAATATGTATAAAAATAAATGATAATGTTATAATTTAGTTATTTCATCAAAATATTATTAATTGTGAATAATAGTGAAATCAAAACTTAGAATATAATCCCAATGCAATCAAGAAAACCTATTAGCAATTATATAGTTCGAATTATATAGTTGAAGCTTCAATGTTAACGTTTAATTTTGAAAAAATATACACTGGTTAATAAGTTACTGATTTATAAAAACATGAAAATTTAAATTTTCAAGTCTTAATAGCCCTCTATTAGGGAATGTTACCAAATTTTTATTACGAAAACTTATGATGATTTTCTAGTTTGAACCATTTGGAAGATATATTATATAGAAATATATTTTTGTTAAGCCTATAAGATGAGCTCTCTTCTACCGTTTTTTGATTGACAATAAACCCTATAAAACTCTTGTTATGCCAATTTAAATATAGGGCTTTTTTTTGGAAATTCCAGGGTCTATAGTTTCATCCCACTCCAAAATTAAGAAAAACATTTGACATATGTTAAAATATAATGTTGGAGCTTTAATTTTGTATATTACTAAAAACATTTATCACAGGTATTCAAGATACAGGTGTTTAAAAGTAGCTAAATTTCAATTTTCGAGCCCTTACATCTCCCAAAGAGAGGGTGTGACAAACAAATTTTTAACCGACTCCTATTGAATTCTAAAGATTTCACTTCTCTAATTGCAAAACTCTAGCTTGAACCGTTTAGAAAATATAAGGAGTCAAAAATTTTACAAAAATTGAGTTTTGTATAACAATAAGTTATAGTACCGTATGATAACTCTAAACATTTGCCGTTCCAAACTTTATAAAGCTTATAAAACCAACTGTCTTTTACCGTTACATAACCTGGAAATTTCAATGAGTTCTAACTTAACTTAATACTTAGCAAGACTTAATTTGCTGTTATTTTAGTGAAAATTATTTAACCTAATTGAAAAACTCTATTATAAGACGATGATTTAATATTAAAGCTAATAAGTTTTTTATTAAATTTATTTTTACAATAGTCACTAAAAAATATTTGACATAAATAGTCACCAAATTTTTTTTAAACATAACAATAAAGAAAACAAATAAAAGACAACCAAAAAGTATTTTACTCAGCAGATAATTCAGCAAATCTTTTTAATGGATTTTAAAAACTTTTTCATCTAAAATTCATTAAATTTTGTTTTGTTCTGTTTTTTTTTTTTTTTATTTTTTTAGATCAAATCTTAAAAGACTAGAATTATTAATTCTATAAAATTTTATAAAAAGCCTTTCTTTTCCTTTTAAGAAAAATTTGTATTTAACAATGTCTTCTATGTGGTGGTTATGTCGTAATAGAAAACTTTTAAACGGTATAAATGAAAAGTTTTTTTTTTATTTTTTATTTTTCTTTATATTTTGAGGTTTTCCCATTTGAAAAATGTTTTATTGGCTAACAGAAAAATTCTTAAGATGAGCCCATTTGTAAAAATAAAAAAATAATAAAAAACAAACATAAAATGATAAAAAATTTAATTTTTGAACTTCTTAAAAATTTTCTAACTATTGTTTGGAAATTTATTTTTTATTTTTAAAGACGGATTTGTCTAACTGATCGTCTAATTTGCAATTAGTCATTTTTAAAGAAAGACCTTATATTATTATATCTTCCATTGCTTTGTTTCCATTATCTTAATCCACTGCCCTAATCCATTGCTAATAGAGAACTCTTATAGTAACCGTATCTCTTGAAAATCGTCCTGAAAAGAAATCAGTCTTACCCACTTCCAGAATTCCAAGGAGAAAATATAAAGTGTTTCTGATTTTTTAAGATATGCAACTAAATCAAAAAATGCAATGGAATTACAATATATTTGATAAATAATTAAAAATGCCGCATTTAGTTCCGCTGTAAAACATATATCTTTTCAAAGGATCTAAAAATTATAATTCCTCCTAAATGTATGCAATTAGATTATTTTGAACTATTTTATTAATATTTTAATTACAATTTTGAAGTTTTTAGTTTCAGAGACTTAGAACGATATGGCACGAGATTCAGTAAGCTTTTATAGGAATATTAATAAGTTTTTGAAAAAAATAATACCTCCTAAATGTATGCAATTAGATTATTTTGAATTATTTTATTTATTTTTATTAATATTTTATTAAATTAAAGTAAAACTTGCTTTAATTGTAAGTACAATTTGGAAATTTTAATCAGAGATAATGATTTTAACGTAGTGTGATTCTTCGGAACTTTCGAAAAAGTGCCATTTATTAGACATAAATTGAATGTTCTGTTTCTTAATCTTAATCTCAAAATTTTGGTATACCATTATTGACATAACGGTAGAAATATTATATAATTTTGAGAATTTTTTTTGTTTTTTTCATCTTTTTAAGAAGAAAACTTTTTAAAAGGAAAATTTTATTTAATTTTTGCCTTTTTTATCTTTTCTAAAGTTCTTTTTCTTTAAAAACAAAAATAAAAGCCGCATTTTTATACACACAAAATGAATTGAATCTTATATACAGGTTATATAGGAATGAAAGTTTTTTTTTGCTTTCATTGTTTTACTGGTACATGGTCTCTTTATTTTAGTTTCTGGTCACAAAATACCATAAAAAACTTTCTATTCTGTTGTCTTCTTATTTTTTTTTTATTATATCTGTCTCTTTTCTTTGTTTTAAAGTTAAAAGTAAAAAAAAATTAAAAATATTAAAAGAAAATAAATAAAAAAGTGATATAAAAACTTTTCTAATAACAAAAGAAAGTAGGATTAATTATAAGTATTTGACAATGTTATCTGTGATGTGCTTAGATTTTTTAAAGTTATATTAGTTGTTTTTGTTGTTTTTATTTCAAATTGTATCTGTAGATTTATTTCGTATTCTTTTGGTTTTTTTTTTATTTGCTTTAAAGAAGTTTTACAACATTTTCCTTTTGGAAGATAAAACTATATAAGAATATGTAGGTATATGTAACAATATAGTTCTGTAATGTATGTAGTAGGTGATTATCAAAAGGAATTATTTTAATAAAACATTACGAAATGAAAATAAAGAAGGATTTTTTTTAATTTGTTTTTATTAAGTGCAATAATCAAGTATATAATGAATGAAATTATTTCCGGAAGTTAATTTTAAATGTTGAAATATTTGCATAATTACAGTATATTTTATAATTTAAAATTTAATCTAAAAAATATTAATTGAAGGAAATAAGGACGAAGAAATACATTTAAATTCGCTATTTATCTATTTATTTATTAATATTTCAAAATCATCGGTGAGTGAGTAATTACATTTTCTAAATTTTCATTGTTGTAATTAATTTTGTTTAATTGCAAACTTTCAGGCGAAACATAATGCGCCTAAAGGTATGCAAAATGCTAAGATATTATATAAAATTTATGTTATTTCTCCTATTCAGCGCGTACAATGTAAATTCTATGTAATTTACAATTAAAATAAATTAAATGAATAATATTTCTATAAATTGCATGAATAAAATTAACCTAAAAAATTATCTTAGTGCTAAAAAAGCTATTGATACACAAATGCAGCTAAATTTAATTTTACAGAATTTTATTCAGGGCAAGCTTAATATACAATTATTTATAGGTTAACGTAAATTAAGCAGAATCTTAACATTTCCTTTATACATAATATAGTCTAAACCAACCTGTTATGACAGAATTTACAATTAATCTTTTAATTCTCTTGGAATTTTAAATAATAGTCAAAATGGGATCTGTTTAATATGTTGGAAATTTCCCAATTTTAATAATTACCATTTTTGATTAAATAAACATCTCATTATCTAACAACTTAAAACTTAAAAATTAATCGCTATTAAATTTTATTAAATTTATTTTAATTCAATCAGTATTTTAGTACTTTATATAATTTTAAGATTTACTCAGGGCAGAATTGAATTCTACATAAAATAAAAAATAAAATAAGGAGTATTATAGTTAAAGCTATAAAAACACTTTAACTCATATCTAAAATTGTCGTGCTAAAATCATAATTTCTCCACTTATGGAAAATTCAAATAATTTTCATTTATATTTTTAATAAACTTAAAAACTGCTTTTGAATTTGTCTTTTGTTTTTGTTTTTTCATTTATTTTTTAATATTCTGTTTATGAAATTTTAATCGAAAAATTCAATTCAAATTCAAATTTTGCATAATTTATTGAATATTTATGTAGTCTGTTAAGAATTACATATACATATTACATATTATACCTAACATATGTAGGTATCAGGACTTAATATCCTTAATAGATAATTTTTGTTTTATTGAAGAATGTTTCAATAAATTTCAAATTTTACGATTGAAGTATAACAGAAATGTTTAATTTAAACAGTAACGGTCATTATAATATTTTCAAACAGTGTAAATTTAGTTTTTCTTAAACCTCTGAGACTAATAACTCGTATAATGAATTTCTAATTAAACTTATTTAACTTTTTTGGGGCTTACAATTAACTTACAATCAGTTTTCCTTGAAAATTGCAAAAAATTAACAAACTTTCCGAAGGAACAGTCACGTCAATATATCAGTTACAGCTAAAATTTAATTCACAATAATATAACTGTAATTCCTCAACACACTCCTTTGGAATAAAATCATGTGTAAATTTTGTAATAAATTTTTCTATTTGAATTTTGTATTCTAAAAATGAAAACCTTTAAGAAAGTGGGGAGGGAATTAATGAATATTTAGATATATTGTACTAGATGTTACAAAAACATGTACTAACTCTAGACCAATAATTGCAGATTGTATTGACTACTGAGATTAACTTCGGAAATAATTTTGAATACTTCCATTCGTTTAAGGCTTTAGTTTAATATATCTGCTTTTATATTAAGTATATAGGAAATTCACTTAGCTTAAGTTTCAGTTTCGTTAATTACTCAGTTGTATTAGATTATGAATATACAAATACATTGTTATATATGTGAGTATGGTCTAATTTGATTTTGAATCTGAAACCTTTTTCGGTTGAATGACGCGTGACTTATATACTAAACCTGAGTTGGAAATGCTTGAGAACTATTAAAATTAAAATAAAAATTTATATTCTTAGGCAGCTTAATATCGAGTCGAATAACAAAAAACGGGTCAATCTACAAAAATAAGATTAGGGAGGTATTAGACTATAAAATTATAAGATTAGGAAGGGAGTATGTAAAACAAAAATTATGTAAAATCTAGAAAAAGAAAACCAGATTTGCAATCAATATCTGGGCATGACTAAAGTCAGGCTTTTTAGTCACAAACCATTCTGCCACAATCTGAACTCTCAAATCATAAAATCGAAGAACTGATTTCGTATCTGAACTATCCGATTAATGTGAGTGCAGTGGGCTAAAAACGACCGAGTTTGGTGCTTATTAAGAGGCAGTTTCGTCAAAATTTCCACTTTACCTGCATCAAAAATCTCAATTTACCAGTCCAAAATTTTTAGAAAATTTCTCCTAAGACATGTTCACAACTGTCCAGTTCCTAAATAAACTAAAAATTAATAAAATTTTTTTTTCAAAATCTATTTATTTAATGCACATACAATAAGTAAACGTTATTTAACACTGTTTATAACATGCTGTTTTTTTTTGCAAACTATTATTTCATATATTCGATGTGAAAATCTCTTTAAAAAAAAAAAATCCATTAACTTCATAATTCCATTCATAAGGGGATTGAATGAATTTTAGAATAAAAGTTCTGCATTGTATATAATAATATATATAATGGAAGAATATTCTAATAATAATAATAAATATATACTCGTATACGTATACAAAAATTGAAAATAGGAAAATATATTTTAAATTTTCCACGAATTACTTCTATTCGCTTATACATTCAATACAAATAACATATTGTTTATGAATACCGAGTTTTGAAAATAATTTAGAAATTATTTTTGCAAAATTGGTAACAAGATAAATTGAACAAATATTCATGATATACGTAAAATAAGTAAAATCAAATGGGGAAAATTAAAATCTATAGTTACTACTCGTATATACACGAGTATAAGCCGCCAGTACATGCATTTTAATATTTTTAAAATAATTTTTTCTTAATAATATGTTTTGTGAATTTTCATTTTTGTATATGTATTCGTTTTTGAATGTGCTAGGCTTTTTATATTATGTAGGTATATACTGTCTAAAATATAAATTATTTCCAATGAATTAATATTAAAATAAAATTCTAAATTTTAATACTGTTTGTCTACATTAGTTCATTATTATTTATTCTTTTATTCATAACATAAATATTTAAAATATTTGGAATTTAAAAAAAAAAAATTTGAAAACTAATATATTTGATAGGGCCCTGAAGAGGGGGTTGTAAAATTTTTAAGTGAATTTTGTAAAGTTGAGAAAATTTTGTTGTAATATTCATTAGTTTCTTGGTATCTTAAGATTTATGATTTATGATCTCCAGAAACTGCAGGCCCAGATCCGGATATGAGTAAAAAGCATCCCAATGTATGGTACAGAGTATGGTACCTGGCTAATTTCGAGTACTACAAACAGGAAGCTATAAGGATTCATAAATAAATGCCTTACAATCATATGTAAAATATTCTAACTTAGAAACAATTACGAATAGAGATTTATGGAACTTCACTGAAGAGAAATGGATAGTGCATCAAATAAGGAAAAATAAATGAAGATGGATAAGGTACACGCTACGAAAACACTAAGGATACATAGGGTGAATTGCCGTTGATTGGAAACAGCAAGGCTCCAAGACAGGTGATTGCCCAGTGATCTGTGGCCCAAAATAAAAATGATGCAGCTAAACTCAATAGGTATAATCTGGTATAGTGCCAGAACAAAAGCCTAACAGAATTCGATAGAAATGTCTAATGAAAGTCTTATACATCCAAGAAGCGTAAGGAAAAAAAATTTGCATAATGGCTCGTTAATTTTTCAAATTTAAAAAATTTGAATCCTACATCCCTTCAATGTTTTCATTCCCAGTCTTGTCTTCAACTTGTGCCTGTTTCATAGGTGATAAAGCCTTGTCCTGATTCCACAGGTTTTTATCTAGCTAATAAATAAATGAAGTTTGGTATTCTACTTAACTGCTCACTAATCAAATAATTTAAAAAACATTTATAAACACTATAGAATTATTACATAATATAGTTTCACTGGTACACTTTTCTTAAAACAATGGTAAGTTTTTGGTGCAATAGAGGCCTGTAAGAATTAAAAGATATTGAGGAAGGACACAAAGAATTAAAAGTGATCTTGTATCTAAAGTAATTTAATTTTTAACCAAAACATAGAAAATTAATATTTTAAAGACTCTAAAAGATGAACACATTATTAGTTCCTGGCATGAAAAACTTAAAAATTAAATTGTACTAATAAGGTAGTTTGTGCAAATAAATTGAATTTAAATAGCAACCATCTAGGAACTACAAAGTTTGTTTTAAAACCTAAAACCAACTTTTAATAAAATATTAGCATCAAATCAATATGAAAAACAAGAAGAGAAAATAAAAGAAATTAAAAACTTTTGTAAGTAATAAATATTACCACAATCTATACGCAGGAAAAATTATAATAATCTATACGCAGACTGCATTTCATATATTATATTATGCGAATTTATAAAATCTTTTTTTTTTAGATAAATTTATTTTATTATTTTGTCATTTGAAATTTTTTGTCTGTTCATCTGTTCCATCGTCGATTAGGTAGAGGTTTCAGGGATATCAAATTAAAAGTTGATTACAAATTATTCCAACTCTAGACTCTTTTAACTAGGAAATTTTTTATTTTGATTTCCATCGTCATGGAAACTCATTTTATGTGAGAATTCCGAAACATAACCAGGATACCTTGGTAATATCTAAAATTGATGCTCGTTTTTAATTGCTAGTCTAATAGTCCAGGCAGTCTTAACTTCTTTTACCACTCTTTGGAGTGTTTGAGTAATATCTCCCTTTTAAAGCTAGCTTATCATGGAAGTATTAGAGACTTATCACACTTAGTTGGTTCTCTAACATTCCCAGGTAGTTTTAATCCCTCTAAGAACTCATTAGAATTAAAGCATTATCTATGTTTTATAAATACCTTCAAGGTAATAAAATCCTTATTGGACTGACTTCAATTAATAACGCATGCCGAACAGTTCATTCTCTATACTAGAGAGCCTTCAGATGCTAATTGCTGCACTGTTGAAATTCTTAAAAGCTTTAAACTATTTTATTGCAGGACAATCAAATTTACTCATTGTTCGGGTTTATTTTCGACGTACCTTACATTTAACTTCTAACATTAAATTTTCCTCCTAATCCTCTGCCTCAAATCTAATCCTGAATTCCATTCATCCTGGATTTTTAAAATTCATAACGTAATGTGCTCCATCAAGAACCTCGTGTTTTACATAAAACCTTGTGTCCTCTATCTTTCTAATAATGTTTTTGAATTAAATATACATGCACTGCTTTAAGCTTTACTGTATGCTTTTACTCTATTCCAATATAATTTATGTAAACACTGTACTATATATCGATGAATATATCTAAAGTATATATATAATTGATATATGGGTATAAGAGAACATAAGTATTCAATAGAGTAACACACAAAATCAAATGAACACAATCTTTTACTACTGATAAGTTTTAGTTTTGTTTTTACAAAATGTATTTGTACCATATCGCATACCTAATATGGTATGATATATATACATATATATATATGTGTTTATGTATTTGTTTAAATGGAAAAAAATAATTTTAAATTCACAAAACTTTTCTAATTCTATAATTTTCCTATATATAAATTTGGAATATTTTAAGTATATTATCTATTTTTTGTTCTTTAATTCTATTAAATTTTTAGATTCTTATTCCGTTATTTTGATTTTATATTCCGTTATTTTCATTTTTTACTCCGTTATTTTTAACATTTTTTTTCTGTATTTTATCTGAAATATTCTAAAAATAAATTCAATAGATACTTTTATTTAGTATTATTATCATTATCATTATTTAATATCATTATCAACATCAAGTATTATAATTATATGATACCGTTATTATACTGTTATCGTTATTGTTGTGAAGAAAATTCATGATAGTCGTTTGCACCATTATGACAGTAAACCAATCCAATGAAATAGAAAATACATTGCGTAAATGCAGTTTTGTTTTTAGATATTCGCGATAATGCATTTAGAATAAGTACGTGTAAGTATGTGTGTATTTTAATAAACATATATAATTGTATTATTAGAGATATTATAAGAGATTTGAATTTTTTTATAATTTTGGAACAGTGGAATTCGTGGGATAGTGGAATTCGTGAAATAGTGGATTCGTCCTTCAGGTTCCGAAGATCAAGCTGTAATGAAAATATTTAAAAGAGTTTAAAAAATGTTTAAGAAAGATATTGCTTGTTATACTATTGCTTTAGTATAAATTTTAGTATAAAAAATCTGGTAAAAAGTTAAAGACGATCATTGTGCTTAGAGCAATTTTGGACAATCTCTATTCTATAGTTGCAGAAGCTATAAAAACCAAAAGAGTTCAATACTAAATTAGCAATTCGAATGTGGTTCAAGGAACGGGTTGGTTATTCAAGAAATATCTGACTGCAGAATAATTGCCTAACTGTACATTTGTATCATAGGTCCTACCCAAAATTCAAAAAGTTCCTGTCATTGGTGCGTCAAATTCGCAAACTTCCAAAAGTATTACCGCAAAGTTCCAATTGGTGGTTTTTGAAGCTTTCTACTGACTCTCGTTCAAATAAACGTCATATTCGTATTCGCGAATTTCTTTCTTCGTGCGACGCTCAATAGTGCATTAGTGTGCGTTCCACAAAATTGTACATTTGGTTGTAAAGCTGTAAAGGCAACATATCATGGAAAATTCTATAAGTTTAAAACATATTGTACACATATAGAATATAAAATTATATTCCAATTCTAATACAAAAACATCATTTTGTAATCCATTTTGTGATACTTTTTTTGCGTGACGTTTAGAAACAGAATTTGTTGTGAATATCAAAATTTAACTATATAAAAACAATTATAGTTTCTAATTATAGTACACATACACAAGTTTCTTTATTATATCCATAACCATATTATATAGTATGTTCTATTCATATATTATCAAGTTTTTCTATTGCTATATTTTGTTAAAAATTTTAAAACTGCTTTTCTAATAATGCGAAACAAGTAAAACTAGGAAGATTGTAGTAGAGTAGACTGTGTCAACTCTAGGATATCCGTATGATCGTAATATAAACATTAAATAATCCGATTAATTACTTTTGGCAAAATTTTAAAAATACAACTTATGAGTTGAGTTAAGTTGCATGACATCTCTTTGAACCTTTTCCACTTCCACGACTATATTTTATTCAGACGTTGGCCATTAAAGTTAACCACTATTGACATAGAGTATTGCTCAAATGGAAAAAGAAGTAGTATGGCAACTGCTCGAACCCACTACACTACCCCAACTAAATTTTACACAAACAGACACCCAGCTTCTAGGTTAAAGAGTAATGCTTACATAAAGAAAAAAGCTGGGTGGCAGCTGCTAGAACCCATGGTGTGAGCTGACTGGATTCCAGTAGCGAAGACGGTTTTTGCATAAAATTCAATTTGTGAAAATTTCATAATCCTAGCTCCTTGTTTTTTGAGTTATCGTACGCGCGGACCTACGGACGGACATACATAGTTAGATGGATTTGCTTTTCGATTCTGATTCGATGCCCCATCCGCCCCCTCTCTCCTTCTTAGCGTCACAAACGCAATGGTAAATTTAGTATACCTTTTTCAGCTATAGTCATACGAGTATAAAAATTTCTCTGGTACCCGACATGGCATATTTTATTCCTAGTTCATTATTAGCAAGTGCGTGTTCCAAAAGAAATAATGCTTATAATGATATTTTGTTTTTGTTATTGTTGTTTTTTTTTGTTTTCTAACGATAAATGATGAAAATTTCACAATTTATAATGTGATTGGATACAAAATATTCATGCAGTATTGAATATTGGGATGAAAATGAAAAACCTGAAAAGGAATGAATTAGAAAGAATATTTAGAAAAGCATTTTTTTTTAGGGTAATTTTGCTCATATGTATGTGTGAGAAGAAGAATGAACTAGAAAAGGCCGGGAGATAATTTCATTTTTTTCTACAAATTATACAGTATACAATATTGTGTACAATATTGTGTACTAAATAATAATTTGTTTTACAAATGATATTCGAATAGTCGATTATTGGAGGAGCATATGATTTGATAATTTAGATGGGGTAAATATTTAAAATGTTAAATTATAAGTGTATGTGTAAATACATTTTCTTGTAGGTCGTTTTTTTGGGTGGTAGAAGAGAAAATTTATATTAAATGAATATGAGAAATGTGAAATATACGTAATATATTTAACAGATAATTTACAAGCCGCAAATCTTTTTATTTTGTAAAAAAATGTCTTTGGAAGTGGGTTTATAAAGGATAGTTTTTATAGCCGTATGAACGTTGGTCAAATGGTACGAACTTGTGGTGCTGTAAAGAAAGGGGTTAGATATATGTGACCGACTTTATGGTTACCAAGATAATTCAGAAACTAAACGACTTGGAAGCTTTACTGGGAACTAGAGGAACTTTGCACTCTTCCTCGTTCTTTTTTAGTCCTGCTTGTTAATGAATTTTTTCCTCGTTCATTACAAAAAAAGCGGAAAGTGTTTAAAGTAACTAAGCAAGGTTTCTTGTAATACCTACTTTTTTTTTGTTGAATTGTTGGGTTTAAGTCAATTTTATGAAAATACACTTTATTTTAGCCAGAGCATTTCGTTTGGTTCCATGCTAGATTGATACGAAGGTTTGATTCATTAGTATTTATATAAAAAATGGAATTTGAAGCCAAAAAAAAATTCTGCATTTAATCTGTTGTCATAATATTAGTTTAGCTGCGTACGTCTTAGGAATTACATCAGCTCCAATAATAATATCCCCTCGCTTGATATTAGTTTTAGCAATGAAGATCTCTTTTATTTTTATATATATCCAGGAGGTAAAGACACTTGATCCGTTAGAATAAAATCACTAAGGCATCGTTTCAAAATATTGCAACGTATGGAAAGAGGAGTCACAATTATGCAAGTTTTGAATGTGGAACTTCCAAATTGGTAATCCTCTAGATATCTTCTAGGTATAGCAACTGCTTTATTTTTAGAACTGCGTTAGCTAACTTAAGTATGACAAAACTGATGAGCATATTATCAACCTTTTCTCAAACTTTGTACCTCCCACCCTGTATGACTGAAGTTGTTGAAAACGTACTGACATAAAGACAAGTATATATAGATATTCAATTTAACACTGCACATAATCTTCTGGTTGGTATTAAGATGAAAGGGCTTTATGGCCAGGTAGGATATAAATATTGAATAAATATGGAAACATATTGCATTTCACATAATATGTAATAAACAATATTTACAGCTTTCTTCATACAATCCTCCCTTATTTTTAATTATCCATCATTTTGCAGCTTTCTCTCTTAATACTTTACCACAAAACCACCCAAGTAGAAATTTGTGTCTATTATAGTTACAAAATTAGAAGTTGAAACACAAAGTAGTTAAATTTCCTGATTTTTAAGTAAATAAAGTTTTTGTGACATTGAACTAGCACTATGACTCTTATTTTACTACATATAGTTACTTATAAATACAATTTGACTTTATGGTGTCAATTCCGTAACTTTTGTGACTTAATTGTTACCAAAAGGTAACCTTTTTAGTTACGATAACTTAATTGATACTACTAAATGTAACCGTAACGCAACCGCCTAATTAAACACACAATATCGTCTTTGTGACTGATATATGTGATGTTAAGATTTTTTTAAACTTTAATGCGACCAAAAGGGAACCTTTTTAGTTATGATAACTGAGTGGATACTACTAAATGTAACGGTAATGCAACCGCCTAATTAAACACACAATATGGTCTTTGTGACTGATATATGTGATGTTAAGGTTTTTTTAAACATTAATGCGACAATTGTGACTGTCACATTTTTTTTTTATTATTATCAAATCGTAAAAGAAGCACCACCATAATGTTGACTCTTAAGAAAAATAAAAAACCCTTTAAGTATACTTCATCGTATTATCGGAAAGTAAAAAAACAATTGAAGTTATCAAAATTCCATATTCAAAATTATAGCGAAATTTCAAAAGAAGTTTCAAAAGATTGTGCCCATTCAATTAAACATTTTTTTTCAAAACCATCATTAGCTTCTTTAAAAGCTGTATCTCCAGTGGAAATAAATAGTGGTTTTGACAATAAAGATGATGACAATGATGATGAAGGATCATCAAGTTCTGCAAATGGTAATAAATTAAATATTTCAAGTTTTGCAAAGTTTTTATAATTCAAAATAAGTATTCAAAAATTTAATTTTTAAAGTTATAATATTATACTTTAATTCAATTTCCACCTAAAAAAATTTCACTCAAAAATATTTTCTAAACAAATTTTTTTCAAAATTTTTTAATCAATAAATCACCTACAAAATATTGACATAGATGTATATTTATTAATTTTTTATTTTTAAAATTTTTTGTTTATATTTTTTACTGAAAAGTATATTATTGAAAATTGATTCAATAATATTAAAAAAAACCAAAAATATTAATTTCACACTTTTTTTTTGTATTTTAAACGGATTATTTTGAAGAAGAAATTGATGAAGAAGAAAATCAAAGTTTTGAAAAAAAGATTTCTTTTATTGATGGTTTGAAAAATTGGGCTCTGTTTTATCGTGTAAGCCATACAGCCACAACTGGTTTATTAAAATTATTAAATGAATATGGTGAATTGAACTACATTCCCAAATGTAGCAAAACATTGCTTCAAACATCAGAGACCGTAAATATAATTCGTATGGGAACTGGAGAGTACTGGCATAATGGTTTAAAAAATTGTTTAAAAACGCATTTCATTCTATAGAAAAATCAATCACCATCGCACTAACTTTCAATATGGACGGTTTACCTATTTTTAATAGTTCAAAATCTGAATTTTGGCCTATTTTGTGCGCCACAAACAAGCCAATAATGCAACCAATGGTAGTTGGAATTTACTACGGCAATAGTAAACCGGATTTGCAAGATTATTTATCAAAATTTGTTGATGAACTTTTAGATGTATTACAAAATGGTATAAATATTAATAAACAACACATCAAAGTTGTAATAAGATGTTTTTTATGCGATACACCAGCACGTTCTTTTATTAAAGGTGTATACATACCCAAATTATTAATAATTTTTAATAATTAATAGTATTATATTTTACTATTTTTAAGGTACAGTTAGTTCAAATGCTTACCATGGGTGTACCAAATGCACTGTTATTGGAGAATTTTATAACCATGGACGTCATATGAGCTATTCAAGGTTTGATATGCCATTAAGAACAGATAGCTCATTTCGAATGAAAATTGATTCAGA
Organism: Dolichopus griseipennis; assembly: GCA_963082915.1. Lineage (NCBI taxonomy): Eukaryota > Metazoa > Arthropoda > Insecta > Diptera > Dolichopodidae > Dolichopus > Dolichopus griseipennis. The sequence continues at coordinate 99,638,256 of OY720444.1, forward strand.
CCACCATAAAGTTGACACACCGCTTTTGAAGCTTCCAATCAATATGATTGAAGACTTCCCAGTGGCAGACTCTTTGCACTTGCTTGATTTAGGTGTGATGAAACGATGTATACAAGGTTGGGTGCATGGCAGTTTTAACTTTCGTTCAAAGCTATCAGCCAAAGAAATCAATGAGATTTCCGATTTACTACAAGATTGTAATAACAGAAAGCCTACAGAAATACATCGAGCTTTTCGTAGACTCGATTGTCTCAGCTTTTGGAAAGGTTTAGAATTTCGAAGTTTTTTATTGTACCTTGGACCAATTGTATTAAAAGATTATCTTGAAGTGGATATTTATTATCATTTTTTGTTACTAAGTTGTGCCACCATCATTTGTTCCTGCCAAAAATATTTGGTATTCCTAAAAGTTGCAGATACTTTACTACAAGAGTATGTTGAAAAATTTATAGAAATTTATGGCATCGACGCGATTAGTAGTAATATACATAATTTATGCCATGTTGTCAAAGATGTGGAGAAATTTGGACCCCTGCCGTCATTTAGCGCTTACCCATTTGAAAATTACTTAGGCCAATTAAAATACTTAGTTCGTTCTGGAAATCGTCCGTTGGCACAAATAGCAAAACGTATTAATGAACTTTCAAAAATAGGTAGTGGGACAGAAAATAATATCTCTGAAATTCCATTTGTTAAAATGGAACAAAATTCATTTGAACCGAAGTTCAAAAAAATATATTAATTCTTGCATATAACAAATGGATTTGTCTTGAAAAAAAATAAAAAAGACAAATGGTTCATGACAAAACAGAAAGATATTGTTGCAATGCAATTTGCTACATATTATGAAGGAATTTTGCAAATATATGGTTCAAGCATAAAAAGAAAGTATGATTTTTTTAATCGACCAATCAGTTCATCTCTCCTTAATATATATGTATCCCCATCTGAAAGCGACCTTAATACTCCAAAGCTATATGCAATACCAAACGTTGAATGTAAAATGATATCTTTAAAATATAGAGATAAATTTGTCTTTATGCCTTTGATACATACACTTGATTTAAATAATTGGTCATTAAAACTAAACACAAAAGACAAGTTTTATTAAGATAAGTTTTTATTTGCTTTTTTTTTAATTTTTAATATTTTTGTTGTCACAATTTTCAATTTCATATACACTAGTAATATCTGGATATTCACCAACACGATCTTCAGTAATGTTATTAATACTAATTTGACATTCATCATCAGTATTAATTACGACTTCAGTAGCACATGGTTCAATATTAACTCCGTCATCTATTTGGCTTTTTTCGGATTCATTTTTCTTGCTGTAATAAAAAAAATTCATGTATATAATTTGTAACTTGTATTTAATAAAATTTTTAAAATAATTAAAATGTATTTAATATAATATATGATCACTAAACTGTAAAATATAATTATCTATTATCTGAAATTAATATAAAATATAATGTGCTTATTTTACCATTTTCTACTAAGCCTGAGGCTACTGTGTTTCAATACATTCATTTTAAAGAAATTTTCACATTCCTCATTATTAAATCTGTTATCAACTTTAGAAATTACTTTAATAAAAAAATCTAGAATGTTTGTGTATTTGAGGAAGGCAAGTTTAGGTTCTTTTACAGAAGCCGAACGACCAGTCCATGAAAATTTGGTTAGTAGTTCTAGTGATATTACATTTTCAACTATTTTGATACCGATTTTATTGGCATTTTTTCGCCCGGATTCGCCACCAATTACAGTAAATTTAGCAACCTATTATAAATATTTATTAAAAATATATATTTTTACAGATAACTATGATATTTAGTTATTTACATACCAATTTATTTTGATATTGTATATTACTTAAATTTTCCTCCAGTTCATTTAATTTTGCAATAGTGTCCACTGGAAATATCATGGAATCGTCAACTGCTTGTTGTGGTAGCACTGTTTCTGATTTTTTATTACTTAAAAATTTATTTAAAATTTTTTCTACGTTGTCAATTTTAGTGTGTATTTTTATGTTCTCTTCTATTAGGTAGTTTAATTTTTTCTCAATTGCTTCCAATTGAGAAAAATTCCAATTTTCCAATGTTATTGTTTCATTTCCATGTTCATTATTAGTAAGAAAAATGCTATCTTGGTTTGTTGTTGATAATTCTAAAAAAGATCAATATTTTATAATGAATGTAAAACAATAGATTTATTACTTGTAGGTTCGGTCAATCCAATTTCAATCTCTGCTATGGTGGATTCCGAAAATTCTTCGCAATTTTTTGATAACTGTTGTTCATCTAAAGCATTTTGAAATTATCAGAAAAAATTTTTATTAAAATATTATAATCATAAAATACAATATTTTACTTACTTAAATTATCAACTGCTACACAAGAAGAAGTACTGGGAAAAAGATGGTGGTAGTTCGAAATTTTCGACTGTTGTTGAAGGTAGCCTGGTCTTTCCCTTTTTGTTTTTTTTCTTCTACATAAACTTGCTCAGCATCAGTATCTTCTAACTGAGCAAGCATTTTTTCCAATTTTGTTGCCATTATAAAGTCTTCGGCGGTACCTTTTACTTTACATGTTTGCGTTATCCAGTTATTGTCTGGTTTCGATAACGCATTTTTCCTTATCTTTGCGATTTGATGATTTGAGCGATTTGATGGCCAATATAATATCCCATTAAGCTCCCAATCATTTGGGACTGTTACAACTGCAACAGTCCCATTTTTTTCTATGGTTGTTACCACTTTAAACATCATTTGTTTTTATTTATTAACTTCAAAATACTTAAACTGAATTTTCTAATTCAATATTGAAACTGAATATCAATTCAAAATTCTTAAACTGAATACTTCGTTTTCTCTTATGAATTTGTTTTGTATTTTGTTTTTATACGTTTAGAAAAAAACTAATTCTGTGGCACAAGAATTGGATAACAAACTTAACTTGCATTATAAAAACTAAAACTTAAAGTTCCAATTTGAAATAAAACATAAATCGTATAATGTAATTATGATTCTTATATACTAAATTTGAATAATAATTGTTAATAATTTGGAAAAACAGCAGAGTAAATATATGTTTTTATTCCAATTTCAAGTATGAGGCAAAATGATCTCAATTCGATCATTCTTTGAAATATGTTGTTATTCCATTTTGCCACAGATTTATAATTTGCGATTGACAATTCATTCAAATTTTTAAAAACTGTATAATAACAAAATCTACTTTGTGTACTTAGAGACACTTTTTTATAAACATTTGTGTAGATAAAGTAATTTTACTTACAATGTGTAAATACATACACATTATAAACTAATTATTGTTACAATAAAGTTGTAAAATACGAATTTATGTATTTGCAGTAACATTTTGTGTACTTAGTGATACATTTTTATAAACATTTGTGTAGATAAAGTCATTTTACTTACAATGTGTAAATACATACACATTATAAAATAATTATTGTTACAGTAAAGTTAAAAAATACGAATTATTGTATTTATAGTAACATTTTTTTAAGAAATTTGTGCACATACAGTCATATTAAGGGCAGTGTGTGTATTCGGTTACATTTTTGGAAAACGGATACTTAATTTTGTGCCAGTGTGGAAACAGGGAGTCACAGTCGGTCACAACAAACAATAAAGTTAAAATAAAATTAGCGCCATTTTTTATGAAAAATTATGGTATCCATCTTGATGAACTAATTGAAATAAAATTTTAAAAGCATTTATGTTGCTAATATATTTCTAAATTTTAGCTTAAAACCCTATATTATTGTTTTTTATAATATAAGGTACTTATTAAACACGATTTAAAAATTTTAAAAAGAATTTTAATATTTTTATTCTTTTTAAAAAATCATTTTATATTGTTAAAAATAGCATATTTTTGAAGCGCATAATTTTTTTGCTTAGTAGAATATAACATTTCATAATAAAAATGGTGTTCGTTTTATTTTTTGAGCCTTTTGTATCGAGAAAAACAAAAATTAAGTTCCATATTTTTATAAATGATTTCATATAGATAACATTTTATTTGTGTAATATAAATTCAAAAATATAGTTCGTATAACGTTCATAAAATATCTTTCTATATAAACGTTCAATAATATATTTAGAAGTATATGTATACACATAATTCAGCAAGAAATATAAATATTTTACATGTATTTATTTAAATACGAACAATTTAATACACACCCAAACCAAAATGTGTAGTTAGCGTTACGAAAAAATAGACGTTTCTGTAACTGATAAATAAACTTCCCAATTTTAGTCACTAAACAGTTACAATCTTAGTTATAAAAACTACAAATTACCTACAATTTAATACACCCAAACCAAAATGTGTAGTTAGCGTTACGCAAAAATAGACTTTTTTCAGTAGCACATAATACGTTTCTGTAACTGATAAATAAACTTCCCAATTTTAGTCACTAAACAGCTACAATCTTAGTTATAAAAACTACAAATTACCTACTCAATCTAATATCCCCACTTGGTAACTGATACGTGCCAATTATAAGAAATATCGGAATCAAAGCCTTTAAGTACGCAAATACTAAACCAACACATGACTCAATTTTGGTAACATTTCAGTAACGCTGACCAAAATTTCTGCTTGGGCAAATGTTAAACTGTATTGAAAATTCAATTCTAGAGATTAATTTTAAAGCTAGCAAGTTTCGATTGACAAAGTACAAAAGTATCAAAAGCATACTCATATTAATAATAAAATATTAAAAATTTTATAAAAACTATTAGAATATATCACTTCCGATTCAAGATATAATCAATGCAATAGGAAAAAAATAGCATACCCACATTTAAAAAGTAATCTATGAAAGTAATCATAAAAAAGTAATTATTGAAAAAATATTGAACAATTAATAATGTGAGTGAAATTAAAACCTTAATACAATTTAAGTGTTAAATATGAAATAAACAAAGGGCAATATAAATTAAAACCACAAAAAGGATATTAAAAAGTCCTTTTTAAAAAAAAAAAAACGAATAACAGAAAACAAATTTTAATTCTTTTGTTTTATTTTTGGTTTTTAATTTTCAGCTTTTTAAAACATTGACATTTATTTTTAGTTCAACTGTTTTTCTAGTATTAAATCGGATATTGATATAAAATTTGATTAAATTTTCTAATGTATTTAATTATTAGTCTAAATTGAAATTGGTTTCCATCTGTATGATGTGAAAATTATATTCGCAAAAATTTTCAATAATAAGAAATTATTAAAATTTCTGTATTGTGCGGTTAATTGTCATTTTACCACAAAATCAAAAAACTTATAAAAGAAAAACAAGACCATAATGGAGAATAAAAAAAAAAGTATAGAAATTGATTTTAAAATTGTTATGTGGAACTAAATAAAGGTAATTAAAATCATTTTAATTGTTAAGTGCAATAATTAATGTAGAAATGTGGTTTCTGTATGACGAAATTGTGGTTAACAGGTGTAGTATATTATTTATTTAAACTTTATTTTATATTCTTTAAATTAGTACTTGAGAAAATTGATTTTAAATTTACAACAGAGAGAATTATTTTACTTATATATGTATGTATGTGGTTAAATTTATTTAAAAATATATATTGTTTTTTAATAATGATGAAAACATGAATTTAATAATTATTTAATTGTATTTTAAAGTACATTATAAGTTTTGTACAATGTTAACCTAAAAGTATGCAATTATTTTAAATTAAATTAGTTTGAGGCCGCGAGCCGTAGTGGTTTAGTACTTAGGGAGTGCGGGTTTGATCCCCACTATCCCAAATAAATTTTTGCCATTCAAATCTTTAAACTCAATTTTAAGGCACTTAGAAACGTTTTTCAGCGTTTTTAGCTGATTTGATAAATTTTTTTTTTCAAATATCAAATCGATTTGATATGAGAAAATTGTGGAGCCTTAAACTGAAGCTGTCATCATATCCTATAACTTCAGTTAGTTACTGATACTTAAATGAATTTTTCACAGATTTCAAAGCAGAGTTGAATTAAGTTTTCATTGAATTCTCTATAGGATAGAAGCTTAGGATACGAAAACCTCCTCAACTTAGCTCCCAATCATATGAAAAATAACGTTTCCGTAAGACTCTATACAATAGTGCAAAATAAAACACTTGATTACAAGACATTCTGGTATGTAACACTTTAATTAAATTAAATTTGTTAAAAGTTATGAATTGCCAAGACTTTGAAGAGCATGAATTTAGGTCATAGGTAAATTCTTGCATTAATACCTCTTGAATTTACACATAATTTTAATTTAGGTCTGTCAGTTCCAGCTAATTTAAGTAGAACTGAGACAAATAAAAATAAAAATAAAACTTTTGTTATTCCTATTGTAATGCATTAACTTGTTTTACACTTTTAACTCATTCAAAAAATGTCAGTCAAAAAGTACGAAAAAGAAAATACATTAAAATATTTCGTTAGAAAATCACTCAATTTTTGAGTACTTGTTGTTTTTAATTTGCTAGACTTGTTGCAATTATATTACATACGTATTTTTACTTAGAATTGTCTTTTTTACTCTAATAAATTTAATGAATTCTTGTAAATGCTTCTTTAATCAGTTTTTCCAGTAATACCATTGTGTTAGTAGGCATGTATAAAGAAAAGTAGATATACATATTATATAACACTTTGATTTATATTTTTAAAATATTATGTATTTTCATATTAAATTTAATATTAAATATAATTTTTTTTTCTTATACTTCTTTAAAATTTAATTTATTATCATTGTGGAAAATTTTGCCTTTTTCGGAAAATTGTATGAAAAATACAACAATAACAAAATGCTAAATAACCTAAAACGCATTTTATTTTTATAAATATGAGATGAGGTTAAAATTTATTTTTTTTTTTCCTTCATCACTTTCACTCGTTATTTTAAAGAAAAGTTAAAGGTATATTTAATCCTCAATCTAAAAGCTATTAACCAAAAGAAAATGAGCAACACTCATCACGGTGACAAAATGAGCAATAAAAGACGCTCGGTGACATAAGGGAAGCCATTTTTCATAAAAGAAGCTACCAAAATAAAAAAATTTCAATTGGAAACAAAAAATGTCACGAACATAATATTTATGATAATGTACATATTATGTACGTATGTGTGTATGTCTTTATATTTTGGTAATATAGTATTTATGTACCTTTCATAAATAAATAAAATTTATATATTTATATAATAAAATTATATATAGTTATTATATAAATAAAGTATATATATGTAAAAAAAAAAAATTAGATTTTTTAAAATGAAATTTTACTGAAATCATATTTTTTGTTTGTTTACTTAAACCCTGTGTTACAGTGTGGGTATTATTATTATACGGTGTTGCCATACATATACATTGATATTGTTTACAAATAAATATTATAAGAAATGAAGAAATTTATTTTTATAATAAATATTGTTGATATTTTATATTGGATAATAATTTTCACACTGATCAAAAAATTTAATAAATATCTAATTTTATATTTAAAGTTTTTCTTTTAAAGATTTGATTTCGCATTAAAAATTTAAAAGAAAGAAATTTCAAAGTACATTTGGTCGATAAAATTTAAATTATGTGGGACTTTAAAATAGTCCCATTTTTTAAAAGTCAATGGCAAATGAGAAGGCCGAATACTTTAAATGAAAATTGATAATTAATCTAAATCCCTATGGCTCTTACAAATAACATTTTCTTAAAATTAACTTAATTTTAACAGAAACTTAAGTTTCATTTATTTGTTTTTATTTATTTTGAACTAAAACAAGGTTTTTACAGGAAATTCTTAAAGCTAAGGCTTAGAATTAACATGAAATTTAATTACAGAGCAAAAATTTTAAATAAATTAAAATCAAAAGTTTATTTATTTTTTGATTTTTTCAGAAAATTCATACATAGGTAAAATACAGTTAAAATTCAATTTATAAAGTTAAAAAAGTAAGTAAATTACAAAAAAATTTGAACTTAAAGTGTAAATATAATAATTTAGCAGAGACTCTTAAAAATGATAATAATGACAATTTGAAATTTACCTTTAATTTAATTGTGACAGTTTATCATGTCAAAAATAGATATCATTCTACACATTAAATTTGGCGCTGTAAACAATAAATATATATATTTTTTTTAATAAAAAAAAATTATTTTAAATAATATTTTTAATTTAGAAATTTTTTTGAATTAAAAAAAAAAAACCAAATAATTCCTACGCCTACTTCTGACAAAAACAAAGAATGTTTATAATTTACAAAAAATTTAAATGTTTGTCAAAATGAAATATCAATTTTAAAAAATCAATTTTACAAATGTCATTAGTAAGCAATTTTTGTTAGCAAAACATTAAGTTAGTGTTAGCTTATTATAGAAAGGACAGTGTTTTAATGCACAGAATAAGATAATTTGTTATTAAACGACTTTAGACATATTGCTCTAGACTAATTCAAATATAGTATTACTTAAAGTCATTCCTAATCTAGAATGAAAATGAGGTTTTAGTTTCGTAATTCAGTATCTGCACCTTTTTATTGATCTATTAAATTTTTAAACGTTTTTCTTCTTTAGAGAAACTAAAGAATCCTAAATAAATTTTAATTCGATCGATGGCGCAGTTGTCAAGAAGACGGCTTTTCAAACAAATTGTCTTGGATTCAAACTCTCGTGAGATCATATGAAATAAAAAAAGTATAATTTATAATTTTTATGAAACAGAGTCTACAGCTTCCTGGTTCATTCCTTTACAATGGTATTGCATAGATAAAAATATAAATAATTAAACTAAATTTTGATCAGATATCATTTACCTATGAAATGAATCAGTTTCTGAAATTTTCCTTTTTAAGTCTTCGAGGACGTTGGGTTTCATGACCTATTAATTCCTTAAATTTAGATCTAAAATTAATAAATTGGAAAATAAATAGGCCATTCACTTTTGTTCTAGAATCTTACAGTCGCGGTTAAAGGTTATAGAAATTCAAGGGTCTAAAAACATGATCCCTTCATTTATTATAGCACCGCTTCAGAATTTAAGTGCCTTATAACTGAAATTAAATTTAGATTTTTAAAGTCGTTGAATAAAAATACTTTAACTCAATTTTCAACTCAAAATTACCCCGTTATTTATTTTTTGTGTACAAGAAGTACAACAACTTTCTATTGAAAATTATGACAGCTGTATTGAAATAAACATTAAAGAAAGTCTTGTTCTTCTTTGACTAACTAAAAAAGAATGAAATACATCTTGTCGTTTAACATAACCTACTAACCTAAACTACCTTTTGAACAATAGCAATATTGAGTATAATAAGAATATTATCCTAGTGAAGCATAAAACATGATGGATAAGTTTTTAAGTGGCACGACATGACTAATATTTTTTTTTCTGACTTTCCTGTTATTCCCGTTTTATTCCTTTTTATTTATTTTCTCTTTCTTTCTTTTTATTACAGTTATTTTTATTTTTATTCTTTTTTTTTGATGAGAATTCAATGATTTATTTAATACTTTTATAAAAAAAATATTTCTTTTTTTTTTAAGTCAAAATAATTTTATTTTTTTGCACCTCACCCGCCCACCTTTACAATAACATAATAATATAAATTGGTGTGTACATAATTTGTATTTTGGTAGGGGTGGGGTTAAATGTGTTATCTGATTTAAAAGAAAAAGGATTTTCAATAGGAATTAATAATAATGGAGGGAGTATATAATATATGTCATTCAGTTGATTGAATTTTTTTTTTTGGAACACCCTTTAATATTTTTGGTATTGAACATTAAATTTACTTAATTTAAAACTTGAAAAAATCAATTTTAGTAAAATTTCGAAGCGTGTTCTTTAATGGGAAATGCCAAAGTGTTATAAAATACGAATATTTAGTTTTAATTAATCTCGTTTTTTGTTTTGCGAAAGATATGAGTTATTTAAATACTTATTTAGTAAATTCATATTTTAATGGTATAAATCAAAGGATTTTTTAATATTACTAATAATCTAGGCAAATAAGGTGATTATAAGACGAATTGTATGGAAAAGACTATGACGACTGGTGCAGACTTTGAACCGACACTTCTTCGGTTAATAAGCCATGTGCTCATCCACCAGGCCAAGCAGATATGGTATGGAAAAGACTCTGAAAACTGGTGCAGACTTTGAACTGACTCTGCTTCGGTTAATAAGCCTTGTGTTTATCCACCAGGCCACCTAGATTTTAGTATAAAATATTTTGTATTATATACAATTGAACGATTTTACTTTTTTAATAATTACTTTCTAGTTAAAAACTCTTGTGATATATGCGGGGTTCGAACTTGCATTTCTTACTCTTGCTTAATAAAAATTTTTGTGCGAAACGCCTAGCTATTGGATTTCTAAGGATGTGTTTATGTTGGAGTTGCGATAAGTGATAAGAACGTTGATTAGAGCGTATAGTCTAGAAAATTTTTGTTGTTTATGGATGATCAAAGCGATGCTCCAATATAAGCATCTCTATTTAAATTATGTATATAGTTTTTTATATTATACTCTTATCGATGCTCTTATCACCTATCGCAGCTCCAACATAAACGCTCTCTAATACTGCATAAAAATTTTAATTAATGTTTGCTTTACTCTCAGCTGCTAGGAGTATTACGAAACCATGTATTGGAATATTCGCAATTTATAAAATTAATTCATCGTAATCAATTGCATATTTTTAGGGAGGAATGTTTTTGTTATTCGTTGAAACATTCTCTCTAACATTAACAGAATATTAAAATTTAGTATGCAGAAAAACCAATTGATTTAGTTGGAAAATTATATTTTAACCCTATTATTATATGTTTCCCTATAGGAATTCTAACAAAATACTTTCTATTTTTTAATTTTAAGCTTTAATACTTTGAAGATGTTCTTACCAATAATTAAGAACCACTTTTAAAACAATTTGAATAATTTTGTTAAAAAAAATATACGTAAATTTAAAAAATAAAAAAAACTCTTATATACTTTTTATTAAAATAATACGAGAAAGAAAGTTTACCTATTGTAGAATAATAATAAAACATTATGAAATATTTCAATTAATAATACCCCATAGTAATTTAAATGTTTATATGAAATTGTGATCGGTTCCGCAGACAAATTTTAATAAATTTTAAGACAAATTATTTTGTAAATTATGTTCTAGTATTGAGCTCTTAAGTAATTAAAACTTTTAAAAGAATTATAAAAATTAATGGAAGATGTTTCAACTAAATAACATTCGAGCTATTCATTCAAGCTTTAAGCTTCAAAAATTATAAGATCGGACTGATTCACTATACCAAATAATATTTTATCAACCTCAGAGTTGCGCTTTACAAATAGAAGGTTCCAGGCATTCATAAAAAAATGTATTAGAAAGATATGTAGGATATTCTGATCTAGAACAATCCCAAATGTTGAGACTTATGGAACCGAAATGGAAAAGAATCAATAGCATATCAATTAACGAAAAAGAAATGTAGGCGAAGAAGGTGAGGTGAACAGGATACATAGCAAGAATACATAGCGAGAATGGTTCCTGAGTGGGATCTGCAAGCCTTCAAAAGACGTGATCGTTCGAGTGCCAGATGCATATGAATAATTATATAGTTAACTCAATAGGTATAACCTGGGAGAGTGCAAAAATAGCAACACCTAACACAGTTCGACGGAAATGTATTGTGCAAGCTCTATTCTCCCAAAAGGATTAAGGAAAAAAAAAGTAAAGTTGCATTTAGGGTTGTAGGGTAAGGGTAGGATTGCACTCTTACAAAAAATATATTGTATGAATGACTATAAGCTTTTTGTTAAGCTAAATTTTGAAGAACAGAAGTATTTTAGAAGTTAATGGGTTTTTAAGAGGGGGAGTATTCCGTTGATCTTAGTTGTTGTTAAAGTTCACTCAAAAAACATAGAATACCTTAATTTTTCAAAACATCTGCCATATGCTTCACTACTTCCTCGTAGAATCAATAAATATTCTTCTCATAGAATAAAAATTAATTTTCACATTTTAAATGAATAAAAAAAAATGAAACAGAAAAGAAAAGGACAACAATATAAGAAGAAAAAAAAAACCAGCAACATTAAATGGTATTTTAATAGAACATTATACTGATAACAGTTGTAAACTAAGCTTTAATTGTATTTTAAGTGGTTTTTTTTTGTAACAACACCATCATCATCTTCAAAATAATGATTTTCATTAGAAAGTAAAGGTGTTGAAAATGCATTAAATATTATTTCCATTATACTTAAGAAAATAACGAAAGAGATGATAAAATAAACAAAGAAAAGAAAGAGTAAAAAGACTTTGAAAAAAAAAATGTTGTAAATGTACAATAAACATGATTGCAAAAAAAGAAAGGAAGATGTCTCTAGTGGTATTATAACTATAATACCATTGCATTCTTTTCCTTTTTATTTTTTTTTTTAATATTTAATGCTTTTTTTAGTTAAAAGACTGTTACATATATAGTTAAGTGATAGCTCTTTTAGATTATTAATTTTATTTTCTCTTTTACACACCCAACTTAATTTCACCTATATAAAAAAATAAAAGAAAAAAAATTAAATTATAAGTGAATTTGGAAAGATATTGTAATTTATGATGATATTTTGGGAGTCATGAAATAAGGCCTTGCGGAATAAAGTCCTCGAAGTGCTATTCCTCAAGCAATTTAATTTGGGTGTTAAATTCATATTTTGTTGGACCCCAACTATCGATCTCGTATGTCTTTGAATGTGTCCCGGATTGTTAATTTAGACTGAGAATAAAAAACAGGAAAAATATTGCCCTTTTCCAGAATCCAACTTTAAAATATTTTCTAATTCAGAATCAAACCTAAAGTACATATTCTGGAAAGGAGAGTATCCGGCTGATTTCGAATGCAATTCAAAAGTTTCTAAGTATTCAATTCGAAAAGTCGAAGATTTAATGGGAAGAGAAATAACACGCTGAGGCTTTATTTCTCAATCAATGTGAGAAATAACAACCCAGGGTTTTATTTAGCTAGGCTTTATTTAATGGCTCCCCTATTTTGCATTCATTAAAAAGGTTTTTTTGAAGAAATATTTAATTTTAATATAATAGAGTCTTTAGGTAATTAATTTCCGAACTTGTTGATATATTTTTTATTTTTGTGGCATGTACGGTTTTTGAAAAGTTCTATTATAAATTCACGAAAGAAACTCTTAATTAGATTGTACACATAAATCTTAATGTTATTATTTTATTTATACTAGGTATGATTTATTATATAAGATTAATTATATCTATTTTTTATTTATCATATATGTTGTAAAATACATAATGGTTCGCTACAAAATTGTCTTTAGAAATTTTTTACAATAAAGTGGGTAAGGAAATAAGACATCCGATCCAAGACAAAGATTCTAAAGTAGGAAAGGAAACGTTGTATTTAAGTTAAGGAGAATCCCATTCCATACCAATGAAGTGCAGAGTTGCGCTTGTTAACTATCTGACTCCTGATATTTATTTTACAACTAATGACATGTAAACTGACTTCATAAATCTCTTTGGAGCCATAAAAGTTAGTATTATTTTGCAAAAGATCTTCTCATTTAATTAAAATAAATAGGCTCAGTTTTATTTAAAACATGCTGCTTCTATTAATTTCAGAGATATTCAAAATGGTTCCAGACATTTTTGTGTAAACTGCCGAAAGGCGTTGTTGAATTGGAAGTAAAACAATGGGTAATATACAAGGGAATAAACAGTATAAATATACTTTCACTTCCCGATGCCGATTAGATTTTGAGTGTTAATGTACCATTGATAACAGTAATGAAGCAATTTAAATATACTTTAAGAAACATGCCTTTTCTTCTTTTATAATTAATATTTTAATTATAAGTCGTATAAAGTAGAGTCGTATCTAATTTTTCCCTCCTGTACTACTCCTACGGTTTCCAAAAAACCTTTCCATATACTTCTATTTTGTGCAATGACTTTCATTTGTAACCGTGTCATTTGTGTTTTCTCCTTCTCTATTGTTTTGCGCCATGTATTTTTACTTTTGCCAAAATTTCTTTTTTCTTGCGGGTTCCATTCCAATTCCTGTATTTTATGCATCTGCAGGATTTTCTAAAAATGTGAACCACCCAGCTGTACTTTCTTTTCTTGATTGCTAGTTGTATTGATTCTGGACCACCAGCTTTTCAACGTACTTCAATACTTACTCTATTTGGCCAGTGTTATATAGAAAACTCGAAAGCATTCTGTTTATGATGATCTCAATATTTCCATTTTCTCCCAAATGTGTCTCCAGTTTTCGTCAATGGGATGTCAATATATTCTTTTGTACCACCTTTCCCGGTAATAATACGTCCTAGATAATTGAAATTATCTACATCTTCAATTGCAGTATTTTTAATATTAATTGGTCTTTTATTGTTTGTGTTCCCTCTCTTGATCTTTTTATCAACAGTACTTGTTGTAGGTTTTATATCTGGCGATGGATCCACTGATATGTAATTCCTAGTATGAATACTTGGGTGCCTTTAATTAAGTTTATATAGACATTCCGATTAGAGAATAATTCAAAATTCACCTTTAAAATAAAATATTCACCTTTGAAATAAAATATTCACCTTTAATTTTCAATTTGACCCAATAACTTTAAAAAGAATACCCTATACATTATAGATCTGAATATTTTATTGTTAATATGAATTTAATGAACTTTAAATTAACAATTTTATTTATAAATATTTAAAAAAATTTAAAGTAATTTCCAATAAACTCTTGAAAATACTTGACCTTTATAACAATTGATTATATATTTTTTTTCAATTTCTTCAATTTAATTTGAACTTCCACCACTCCATTTTTCCATATTGTTAATCCTAAGAGAATAATTTATTAAAACAACAACTTTTAAGTAATTTTCAATATAATTTAATGTCTTTACAATAAAAACTAATTTACTTAACTGTCATTTACCTGTTCTTATTTTATTTTAACCATCAATTTAATTTTTTTTCGTATTCTTGTTTTGAATAACAAATGAAAATCAATTATTTTGTCTTCAAGGTCATTCAACATGTCATACCCATCTTTAAAAATCAATCGATTTTTAGTACACAAAAATAAAAAACTAAAAATAGCCAAAAAAAAAAAAAAGAAACAACAATAACAATAAAAAAAGGGTTTAAATATTTTTTTAACTGTTATGTTAAGTTTGAGGAAGAGTAAAAAACGATCCCCTCCTCCTTCTTCCGAAAAAAACTTTAATACAAAAACATATTCACCCGTATAACTTAAAAGTTCATCCCTAGTTTTTCTTCATATTTTATTTCTAAATTTTTTTAATTTGGAATCCTTACAATTTCTTATAAGATAATATTCTCTGTTTCACTCATCCCTTTGGGATATAAAACAACTTTTTGTCTGTTTTTATTTTTTGTTGTTGTGCTTTTATTTTTTTCTTATTAAAAACAAGGAACAGAAATTACAAACATGAAAAAAAATAAAACAAAATTTAAACACAATAACAACAAGTAAATTACAAGACAAGAAAAAAAAAACAAAAAATAAAAAATGAATTTTTAGATTGCTTTCCATGTCCTTAAGTGATTTTAAGTTTAAAACATGATAATAATAAGAAAATTATAATAAAAAATTAAAAAAACAGTTAAGCTTTTTTGATGATCGTTAGTGTGATGACCGTGAATAGTTATTAGAATCAAAATGCTATAATATGTGTCGCCTGAAAGTATGCGTCGCCTACAAGTATGCAAATTACTAGTACCGTTTAGTATTACAGATTGGTGTTCTTGTAATAGAAACTTTAATATAAAAAACCTAAAGTTAGCATAAAATGCTGTCAAACTTCATATACACAATGTAAAAATGCACTTCCTCTATAAGTATGCAATTTTCATATTTTGATAGATGGAAATTCCCATAAAATTAAAATTATAAAATTGTAAATAAAAATTGTAAATTAAAACATGATATCCAAATATGCAAAATATAAAGTTTAATTATAACTAATAATATATATATATATTCCCAAAATGGCCGATGTAGTCGGGGGGAAACACTAATATTGCTTAAGATCCTTATTTGTAATATTAGAATTTAAATAAATAAATAAATTCCAAAAAAAAAATATATGAAAAACAATATTTGAAGATCTTGTCAGCCCTTAATAAACCCATTCAAGATTTCTGTGCTTTATGGAACGCTTTTGAATCGTTGAGAGAAATTATAGAGGTTATTATCAGACACCATTTTGAGAGAATTTGTATGAGATTTTGATATGACTAATTACATAATTTGTGTACTGGGCCATAATATAATCATATATACCTGCAATAGCAATTCTTATTTAGTTTAGGTTTAATTTCACACTTCATCAGTTGCTTAGATTTGATTTCGTGACAGATCAATAGCCCCATTTTTGTGTCCGAAAACAATTTGCATGGTTTTACTAATTTATTATTTATAATTATTAATATATTAATTATACAGTTCTTAATTTTCGTGAAAAATTTTCTTATGCAATATTTCTTCAATTGACATACAATCGGACAGACATAATAAGCCCACAGTCTATTGAAAATGGCTTAAGAAAAATATAAAAACAAAACATAATCAAGAATGAGAAAGAAAAACCCATTTTTTTAAGTATATAAACACACTCAAATTCATGAAAAAAAACAAAAAAAATAAAATATAACACTAAAATTTAAATGGAATCCCGGAAAAGTAAAAAAAAACACGAAAAAAAGAAGAAAATTACATGAAAATGAAAATTATTGTTAGCAAGCAGTAAAAGACAGTATAATGGCCTTTTTTTTTGAAATATATGCGTTAAAAAAAACTTTTATAATATTAAAACATAAATAAACACACATACATGCATTTCTTAATTTACCTAACCTGGTGTTGAACTGATCTTGAAATTAAAAAAAGATATATAAACAGAAGCGTATTCAATTACATGTTAAAGAGCCAATAAATTAAATTGAAGCAAATTGAATTTAATCTGTAAATACGGATAGGAATATGTATATGATCTGCAAATTATGTGATTGTAAAATTGGTGTCTAGAAGCTGATCTAAAATGAAAGATATAATCTTGGAGAAACGGACTTGCGTTGATTCGGATCTGAATTGAAAATAAACGGATCAGAATTACTGAGCTTGATGGGAATTAAAAAACTGAATCATAGTGTCTTCACTTGACTGTTTTATTGAAACTGCTGAATCATAGAACTTCTTGATGGATTTCCCTTTGACATTTGAATTAAAATATTTATACATTGACCTCTTCATTATACTGTGCTAAATTCACTGAATTAATAATTATGACTTTTTTATTTAAAATATCCTAAGATTTAAAAAAGTCCCAGCTTCTATTTCACATAAACAAACTGTTTAGAATTTTTTTTTGAAATTTTTAATTTGGTATAACAGCATTGTCCAGGATTTTTTTCTTCTCGTAATTTAAGTAGATATCCCCCATGAAAGATTTTGATTTCTTAATTACCTGATCTCAATATTGTGCCGGATATTCTATAGAAGTATCAAGATTATTCCATAATTACTGTATAGTATATCCTTTTCACCTAAATGTTTCCTATTTTTATTTAATTAAAATTTAAAACCAATCACTTCGAATAAGGACGATTAAAAATGACTCCTCTGATCCCTTAGGCCCTATTAACAACCGAGATTCTTAAAGGAAAAACACACACTATCACAGAATGATTTAGGTTCTTCTAAGAATCGAGATTCTTAAAGGCCAAACACACACTTCAAGAGAATACGCCTAGTTATTATTTTACGCGATAGATACGTTCCGGAAAAATCCGGGGAAAAAAATCATTTTTCTTATTAAAATTTTGTTTATCAAATATTTTGAAATATCAAATCATTTCAATTTGTATTCAATGATATTTTTTAAATCGTGTTATTTCAAATCCGATCGCGTACAAAGAGAATTAAAGCAGTTTTTCAATTCGCATTATTTAAAAATCGCGTAAATAAATCGCGTAAAAATGGTATTAGATGTTTATGAAATGAATCTTCAACTACCACCTTAACTACCGCATTATCTACAGACCCTATATAATATATGCATGAAATGAAATACAGCTACCTAATAATAATTGCCAACCTGTATAACGTTCTTTAAACTTCTACTAACACATTCAAAATAGAAAAAAAAACAAAACAAAAACAAAAGAAAATATGTGAATGAACATAAAATAAAATTATGTCTTTCAATTTCCTGTTTAAAATACAAAAAAAAAAAAAAAAGATACAAAACTCTTGTAATAAATGTATCTTAAAGCAAATTTAACTGTACAAAAAAGAAAACGTATAAATAAAAAACATAACAAAATTATACCTTTAATACTTTATCTATCTTATATACAGGGTGGCGCAAAACAACCGATATGGTTTGAATTATTATTATTATTATTTTGTTATACAGTATATTAATTGGGAATATATGCTTAAGTAGAAAAATTATATCCCGCACTATGGCTTCGCACATTCTTGCTCTTTCCAGTACATTTTCCATAACTTTTCGTAATTTTTGATCGCTGTTCTGCTGTGTACTGTTCCATTTCCAATTCCCCAAGTTTTCTGCACAAAATTCTGAAATAAAAATAAAAAATATAAATAAATTTAAAATGTTATAAAGCATTCAAAACATATTGGTCGTTTAGCGCCACCCTGTATACAATTTACAAACACCTTAATACTAACATTTACATCAAAACATAGGAAAAAAACAACGTACGTAGAAAATGTTAGAAAGAGAGTTAAAAAACTGTTGCAGAAGTAGGTTTTAAGTAAAATTTAAGCAACAAATAGAACACAGATGGAAATAATTATTATGTTTTCCAAAAAAAAAAGCAACAACAACAAAAAAACAACCAAAATAAAAACAAAAATAAAGGAGGACATTTTTCATTATTATGTTACATATAATTTCGTTTTTTACTTTTTTTCCTCTTTTATTATTTTCCTTATACATTTTTTTTGTAAGAAAAGTTTTGAAATTATTTTATTTGTTGTTATCTCTATTAACCGTTATTTTTTTTCATCTTTTTTTTTTTTTATTATAAGGTGCAAAAAAAATTTCCTTAAAATTAAGTAAAAAACTTTTCATATAAACATTTCATGTCCAGAACATTGTAATAAAATAAAAAATACAAAATTAAATGTATTACCTGTGTATACACATCTCTTTTACTCTCATCTTTTGTTTCTTTAAATTTACTCCACTCTTTACTCTACACAATTGAATTCACTCCACTCTTGACTCTACACTCTACTGTACAGCGATCATCACTCTCTTCTAATCTAAAATAAAAATATACATTTAATAAGGGAGAAAAGAGGAGAACAAATAAAAAAAACAAAATGAACATTAAACTGACACCTCTATAAAATGTGACACAATATAATACCACCCCTTTTTTTTATTTTGAATAAAACTAAATAAAAACAAAAACAACAATGAAAATAAACAAAACACCACACCAACAACAACAAAAAAGAGAAAAAAAGAGAAAATAAACAGAGAGAAAAAAATTTGAACTCTAAGAAAGTTGTCTGTTGTGTAAGACAAAAAACAAAGTAAAAGGGATATTATTTTAATAAGAAGAAAAAGGATAAAGTATACGTGTATACAGTTTGAAAGGATATTCTAAAGGATAGTATAATGTGTCTCCAGAGGTAGGAGTTATAGATGATATTTTTTTTCTATTGTATTTTTCAATATACAAAAATTTCAAAAGAAAAACAAAAAAACAAACACCAAGTTCAGAGAGAGAGAAAAATGCTCTCAAGGGTGCTATAATAGTTACAAAAACAACAATAACAAAATTAAAAAGAAAAGAAACTAAAAAGAAAGAGAAACAACAAACAAAATTTTATTAAGAACTTTTTTGTAAAAAAGTTGAATTATGTTTAAAAAAAAAACAGAGAACATGAAATAGAAGTCATATAAGAAATTAGAGGAAGTTATAAAGATGATAGGAGTAAGAGAGAGGAACAATTGAATATTATAATGTAATAAATGAGGTTATATGACAAAAGACCCCAAGTCCATAGTCTCATGGAGATTAATGACTATAAAATAGCATAGTAAAGTAGGTTTCAATATTAAAGTTGTTCCTTTTTCCAATTGATTTATGATTTAGTGTTAGCGAAATTTTGAATGAGTTCCTTACAATATTTGAGTCTTAAGAAAAAGGGGAAATTTTCAATTCCATAAATTTTGGAAATAATCAAATGCTTTGATACTGAGTTTTAAATATATCAGCCTATGAAGTCAAAAGTAGTCGAGGAACTTTACGATCACTCATACGAACTATTTTTCCCCGAGCTTTTTTGGCTCTATTTTTTGAGTTGTAAATCCACGGGGTACTTTGGGCTCCGGGACTTTTTTCATTTAACCTAGACATAATATTAAATATGCATAAAGAAATTGAACTACAAGATGAGAATTTTTGTTAGCTTGTTGTTGTACTAGTTGTTGGTTCAGAGCACATTTTGCAAAATCTAATAATATAAGGTTTCAAAACTCTTTTGTTTAAAATAATCAAGTTCTACTTAATAGAATAATAGATTTTTGTTTTTATTAGAAAGTTGTAAGCCTAAAAATAAATTTTAATTTAAATTTTACTTGGAGATTTGATTAAATTGAATATGTAATAAATTGGCACTAGAGTTGAGTCTTCGATTAATACTAAGCAGTGCGATATTTCCTATTAGAGAACATCTGAATAATTGACTTACTAATCAATATAGTAACCATAAGAATATAAGGCTTAATACAATAGCCTTATTAGAATATGTTTAGGATAATATTGAGATTTTTAATTAGATAATATAGAAACGCTGAGATGAGAATATCTGCTTGATTGAAAGATTTTCAAATCGTATTAAACGATATTTATAGCAGACCAGTATATTTCAAGTATAAGTACAATCGCCATTTCAAGTACCAGTACAATTACCAGTACCATTACTTGATACTCATTACTTTGTGTAAGTACATGTAATACATGGATTTCGATACTTGAAAATTTTAGTACAAGTAAAAGAATCAAGCAAAAGTAACAATGATTCCTAGAAAGTAATCAAATTTTGAGTTTAATTACTTTTGTAATTATTTTTTGATACTTGAGTATTTTCGATTAATTAAGTACAAATAAATATTTAAGTACAATTTCCAGTACTATTACCTGTTACTCATTATTTTGTATAAGTAAGTAAAAAATACTTGTAGATCCTAGAAAGTAACTTAATTCTGTGTTTAATTACTTTTGTAATTATTTTTTGATACTTGAGTATTTTCGAGTAATTAAGTACCAAAAAATATTTAAGTATCAAAAATTCAATTATTTTCCAAGTATTCAAGTATTTTCCAAATATTTTCAATTCTAAAGGGAAAAAGTAATAGTACCTACTTACAACTATACTTAAATACAATTTTATTCAGTATTTTACAGGAAATTCTGAAAACCCAGGGAATAACTTTGTAAACTCTTTTGTAAAACCTGAATGAAAAAAAAACCGAAGTTAAAATTTTCAAGAATTGGATCCAGATCATCTGAAGAGACCGAATCGAATAAAATTATGTCATAGTATTCAAGGAAAAGTAATATTCAGTATTCTATAAGGAACTCAACTTATAATTTTTATTTACAAAAAAAGTTAATGAACTTGTACTCTTTGATAGAATAAGATCATAGAACTTAGATTTCTTTTAGAATATTTATGATTCAGAACATGAACAGACTATTCGAGCAAATTAAAACAAATAGTGGTATTTAGCATCACCAACTCAATGGCTTATAATAGAGTTTAAAAATACGAAAGAAAAGTTTTGATGAAAACCCAAAAAACAGTATAAGACATACAAATGCACCATATCTCATTTTTGCTTTTAAAGAATCCTGTATAAGCTGTTTAAGGATTTCTTCTGAGAAACAGTTAAAAAAAACCAAAAAAAAAGGAATCAGAAAAACCAAAGAAGAGAAATAAGACCAATTTCTTACCAAAAATTTAGTTAAAAAATTTAAGTTTAAGTAATATTTGTTCGTTAATTCTTTTGAAATCGAAAAAGTTTCTTAAAAAGAGGTAATCTTAGAACGTTAAATTGTTTTTTAAAATACAAAAAAAAAAAAAATAAAAACAGTAAGTATACAAGAATTTGATATATTGAATTACTTTTTAAAATATTTTGTTAAAATAAATAAAAAGATAATAAAGAAAAAAAATAATCAATTTACCTGCCTCACTGTATTTTATTTTCTTTTAAACTTTTTTCTTCAACTTTTTGTAAAAATCTAAAAATTTGCTTGGAAGACTATAAAATAAACAATACATGAAACTTTGGAACTAGGTGAATATATAACTTTGTTACTTCTTTTTTTAGCACAATATTTTGGCTCAAATTAATCAATTCTTCCTAAATTTAGAGACAAAGCATCACAAACTTAAGTCTTTATTTAAATGTAGTGATTCCTCGTTTAAGACTGTGAATAATATGGTGCAGGAAATACCGTTAGATAGATGTTTAAAAACATTTGAACGATTCTGTTGTAAAAATCTCGTAAACTACAAAACGAAATTTCCAAAATTTGTATCAAGGGTTTAAATTTAATCTTGACATCCGGCAAGGTCGGCACTGTCCCACCCATCTGATAAGTTTAAATGACTCAGCCTCAGAGGCACAAAATGTTATAAAGGTGATGGTTTTTAAAGCGTATGTTTTGATGTAAGAAAAGGCAAATTTAAATATTCACTCTAACATTGAGACGCTGATCAAGTCAGATTCTAAATAATTGCATCATTAAGAGAAAGTATTCTTGGTAATTTTTGCCTAGTACAAACGGAGCTTTGTTGTTGTTGACACTTTTAATACAGCATGGTTTTTCTTTTCCATTTTTTTACAAGGGAAAGTGGAAAGCTTCAAAAGTCACCAATTAGAAATGTATGCAGTTCCTATATATTGTGGACGATTTTTACACACAAAACCCACTTCCCTTTTTGAACCACATTTTGAGGCGGAAATCGAATTTAGGAGATTTTGAATTATAGGATTATGGGAGATTAGAAAAATTCGATGGGATATTTAAAAGAAAGATGCTAATGTTCTTATTAAGGTTTTTTTAATTCTACACATAAAAATTACCAACTGGAGGAATACTTTTAATGGAATGTGATTCCAAATCCGCTATGAGCGTCTAACGAATTTTCGTAATCTGTGTAAAATACGCTGTGCTAAATACTATGAAACGCCATTCCTACCGTTCTTCAACTTCTTATAAATATTTTGATTTAATTCCAATTAATCTGAAATAATTCTGAATTTAACTTTTTTTAATCTTTTTTTAATATGAATTTCGTTTAAAAGTTGCAAAAATTTCAAAGGTAAGTGTTATAATCTTAAATAAATACAAATTCATATTATCGTATTGGGGTTGATGCAAAAATTTTAATTTCAGGTATAAACCATATAAGATTTCAAGATAACACTATAAATTTTATAATTTAACTTTAAATATGCATAAAAAATTGCATGTATTGCATTTAAATTAAACATGATAATATAAATTAAAAAAAAAAAAAAAACAAAAACACAAAAAAAACACAAAAAATAAATAAGAGCGAATATATAAATTGATTTAATTCAAAATCGTCGTGGTTGTTGGGTTGGCTATTAATCTATTTGATATAAATTTTCATTATTTATTAATGTCAATTAAAATTATTTTTATTGTTTTTTTTTTCTTTCTCTTTCTTTCCCATATTTTTTTTTTCACCAAAATATTTTAAGTTAATCCTTTCGTTATATCATGACTGTTTCAACCTTTCATATTAATATGTATACAAACATACGCTCATACATAATAATATGTGACCAAATAAATACACAAATACCGAAGGCATTTTCCAATATACTAAATTGAATATATACACACATCTACTCTTATATAAAAATATCAAGGAAATAAAAAAAAAACAAATAAAAAAAAAATAAAAAAGTCAAGAAAAATATTTGATACGCCGCAGGACGATTTTGCAAGCCAGATATGATTAATGATGATACAGGAACATAAAAAATAAATCAAAAAATTTAAATAAATAAAAAAAAATAAAAAAAAAAAAATATAATAAAATTAAAAATTCATCAAAAAAAAAACAAAAACAACAACAAAAAATGAGAAATAAAGAGTGAAAGAGAGGAGCCGAAGAAACAATGAAATGTGAAAAAAATACCATGGAAACAAATTAAAACAAAATAAATATACAATTAACTCAGCCGAATATATTTTTATGCTCGTAGATGGTGTTTAATATGTTCTATATGTGTATAGGTATAATTTGGATATTTGTGTTTGTTTATTTCACTAGTGTATATGTTTATTTCAATATGAACAACTAGTTGTTGTATTTGTGTTGTATTATTATTTGACTGCCTTAATCAATTTTATTTCATTAAGTTAATTTAAAAAGTTTCATTAAATGTCACGAAGCCCTATTGGGTAGGATTCATTTAGACCTAAATTTTTTTAAACGGAATTTTATTTCAGTTTAGTTGGAAGGATTCCTTGAAGATATTTGTTAATATTTATAAGACTATAATATTATTCAGTCTAACATTAAAAGTAGGGTTGTCACATACAAATCCGTCGACGCTATTTTGTAAGCAATTAAAGCGGTGAACTATTCAACAGTGAGTGACGAAGTATATAACTATAGTGGTCCTGCCAAAAAAGCTTCTGTGCTTATGAAAAGTTTAAATCTTCAATTTGTTAAAATGCTGAAAAAAATTAGGATTATGGTATGTTTAGTACGTTTAACATAGTCACTCCCCCAATTAAGATCTAACAGTATTTTGGAAATGTGATTTTCGTAAAATAAATTATATTGATTAATCCAAGTTCAGAGTCTCTCAGAGTTTCTGTTTCATTTGCTGTATTAGTTACATCTAAATTAATGCTGGAAATCTAGTATTCTTATTGGTTTGGGTCTGAAATCTCGTTTTCAGAAAATCTCGTTTTAGAAAATCTCGTTTTAGATAATCTCGTTTGGGAAATCTCGTTTTTAGAAAATCTCGTTTTAGAAAATCATGATTTTAGAAAACCCCTTTTTTATATTCTGAAAAAAGCTGATAATTCTGGTTTTGTATTAAACTCGAAAATCCTTAAAAACCAGATTTTTCAATAAAAAACGAGATTTTCTAAAAACGAGATTTAAAAAAAAAAAAAAGATTTACTAAACCGATATTATGGAACGCTCCCATTCTTTTATTGAATAAAATTAATCTTAAAGAATTCGCAATTAAATTAACACGGGATAATAGAAGACTCTTATATATTAAAATTTCAAGCCGGATCCCTTACAATTTATCTTTCGTCTAAAGAGATAAATTAAAGCTAGAGATTTAATTGTGAATCAGAACTGAATCAAAAGATATATCTATTTAGCTACTTGAGTCTGCCTGTCTCTCAGTTCGTTTTTCTTCCTAAACTATATTTCTAATGCTTCTAAAAGAAAAAAAAGCTATGGTTTTTCATTGCAATTTGTAGGGAAACTATCTAGTTAAAATAGGACTATCGGGCTTTGGGTACATATATCAAATAAAATTTTGACATTGCTTATCTATACTTTGAAACCAATTATTCTGTGAATAAGATATTAAAAATTGCCACATAAAGTAACAATGCATTTCCCTGAGCAGATATAAGTGTAGCTACCATAGAGATTAATAGAACTAGAGTATATCAATATCTTTGCAACTTAGAAGACTAGAAAAGATGAACACCATTAAGGGTTAACACGTGTAACTAAAATGTGAGAAAGGCAACTATAATCTTCTTCGTTGGATTAAACTTAAAAGGCATTAAATTATCGAAGTGGAATTTCCCAAAGTTAAGTTTAGAAAATTGTTAAAGTTCCATTAACATCAAAAGACAAGAGATAAAGCAAATTAAAGTCAATTAAATCAATCTTCAATACCTTTTAGAAAAGTTTCTGATGCTAACCCATTGTAAGGATATTGAAGTGCTTTGAATCCCTATCCCCTAGGTCATAAAATAAATCGTTAATAAATATCGAAGATAATCTTCGACTTAGTTCCATACCTAATTCCATAACTAATTCCATACAAAGCTTGACTTAATTCCAGACTATCTTTTACCTTACGAGGCCTCCTTGAAAAACTTCCAAATATTATTATCTTTGTTAAATCACCCTTCTTCGAACTACGTATCTCTTTATAATGCTGCATCCCGGCATTGTTCAGGGGAACAATTTTTACAATAAACGATTTATGAATTTTTAAATATTCTTAAACCATTAAATGGTGACAAAAAATTTTCATATTTAAACGGATAGAATTATTTTTATTTCACAAATTTTTAATCTACCATTTGTTTTTAAATAAAAGATTTTTTTTAATAGTTAAAACTCTTTAAAAAAATTCAATAAAGTACTTTTAAAGTACTTAGCTTTTATAATAAAAATTTCTTCCGCGCTCCCCTTCTTCAACCACTCTTTAAATATATTTGTTTCTGTCTCTCTCTCTCTCAACATCTACCTCTCCCTGTCTCTCCCAGCCTTAATGCAATATTTTTTGAATAAAATTTTATTTAAATAATCTTATTCCATCAATTAATTCACTATCATTTTAATACGAACGCATACTTTAGGTACGCTTTTTTTTTAACTTATGTACAAATTGGGAACTTAATATTTAAAGATCATTTAAAATATAAAAACAACAAAATCCATTAAGTTTTTTTTATTATTGCATAACAAATATTATAAAAAAAAATTTTTGTTAAATTTTTCATTTATAATCTGTAAATCCTTATAAGGATCTGGTAAAAAAAAAAATAATACAGTGATATTAAGTTTTTGAACAATAATTTCTCATTTTTTTTAACTTTAATTTTCAAAGTTTTTATTTTTTTCATAAATGTGAATTTGTATGTGTATTTTTGTATTATTCATATTTGATTTTTATGTTGATCCTTCCATTAATTTTACATTTTGTTCCGCTTATGTTTATAACGGTTTAAAAAAAAAAAACACAATAAAAACAAAAAATTCAAATAATACTACTATTAAAGCCTCTAGAATAAAATAAAAATAAAGACAAAAAACAAAAAACAATAAAAAAGGACAAAGAACTAAAATATCCTTGATTTCGTATTGTTGTTGTTTTTCTGGTATAATCAATGTAAATTTTCATATTACTCTTATTATTCCGTTATTTTTGTATTGTTTTTTATTTTTGGATTTCTTATATGGACTGTTTTAAATGGACAATAAAAAAAACTATATATATATATATATATATACACAAATACATATACATAAAAGATGAATTAAATAAAATTTAATATATGTATGAAAAGTAGGTATACCAAATTAAGTTAAAAAGAGGAAATATGTTAAAAAAAACGGTATCGCCAAGCATAAAAAAAAAAAATCATTCATATGTAAATCATTATTAAAATTCAGTGATCCTGAAGTCCTGTTGAAATCATTCTGTTAACAATTTCACTGTGTTCCAACAGTACAAACCCAACTTTATTAAGAATTTTGCAAAGGCAAAATTAAATGAAAGGGAATGTTTTGAAGAATAATGTGATGTCTAGCAGAAATGAAAAAGAGTGGAAGGGAGGTGTGTAAGTGAGGAAATTAGTAAATCACATCTCATGTTGGAGGTATTTAAATTTTTGTTTTTGTTTTTTTTTTTTTTGTAAAAGTTTTGGTAAAATTGTGTTGGAGGGATGAATTTGATTTCATATGAGAATACAAATTTTTTGTATAAAAAAAATCAAATTAAATTATCAAAAAAAAAAATCTGGTATTTTGTATTGTATTAACATATTTTTTTGGGATTTTTATTGGATTTTAATTAGGGATGAACCAAATGGTTGAAGAAATGTTTAAAAGCTTGAATTAAATATCTTTAGTTTATGTATAATTAATGGTTTAATATAAACTAGTATCGCCCTGTGCTCGAAATTCGAGCTATTTTTGCTTTTAAGTTAACATATAAAATTCGTTTTGTGTAAATTATATTAGACTATACATAATAAAAATTATGCCAACAGTGTTGTCAACAATTCTTGCGCTTGAAATTTGCTTAAAAAAAATTTATAATTTTTCTTAATTATTAAAACGTTGTTAAGTACCGATTTTTGAGTTTTATTTCTATAGCTTAAGTCCCTTTAAAGAGAGGATAAATTGGTACAGTTAAATTAAATTAAAATTCTAAATACATATAAATATTATTCTAATAAATACATATTTCTAAACATATACATATATTTATTGAAGTCAAGAACCCAATGCTGTCCTTCATATAGCGAACTGTATTTTTTTCTAAACATTTTAGTACGATATGAACTATGTTGTACGTATTCTGTATCCTAATTAAAAAACTCTATGAATACATAATATGTACAACAAAATATAACATATCATAATTCATAAGTTTAGTAATTAGTATTATATTATATTGAAGCTGCCAGAAGTACAAATAATAGTCAAGTTGACCGAAGTCCTTTTTTAAATTTCAATCTTAAGATTTATAGCAAAAAAAAAAGTTTTTCAATAAATCAAAGAATAAATTTTTCCTACCCTTTTTTCATTTTTAAATTTAATAGCTACATAGGTAAATTTTTACTACAAATGTATGCCTATTTAAAAATAAAAAATCTGAAAACATGCGAAAAATGATTCTGAATTGCTTAATTTACTTTATACATTTTTGTCTAGTTTATTTATTTTATATTTCCTAAGTTTTTTATTGACAAAAATATATTTCTATACATGGTCATGAGCCATGACTCATAAGTTTCTTAAAACAAATAAATATTATTGCTTTTATTCCTTTAAGAGGAGTAAACTCTTTTCTACTCTCAACTATTGCCAGCTATTTCAGCCCTTGTAAAAGAGTATATGACAGAGTAGATAAATAATTTCCGGCAGATGGCTTTAATTAAAATTCTCTTGAATAGGTTATGTTAAATCATATTTTTTATTCGATAACCAATAAGCACTTACCGCCTTCCATATTAAAAAATATTCTTTATATTTATATCAGCAATAAACCTTATTTTTTTCACTTTATTAATATTTAAATACTATTAAATATAATTAACTTCTCAAATGACAGGTGGTTTTAAAATGTCAAATATATATATGATGATAATCTGACAATTATGTACTCCTGAAACAAAAATTAGCGTTCCATTTACAAACTACGCCTATCTAATCTTCATGTACACTTTTTGATATATAACATTCGTTCGTTTTGTCAAAGTAAAACTAAAAATAGTTTTTTTAATTATAAAAAAACATTATTCGATGTTTTGAAAGTGTGAAATAAACTTTTCAATTATTAGAATGAAATCTAAAACATACGACTTACAATTTTTATACGGCAGTACGTCAATACGTCTGTCTACATATCCATTATCGGTAAACCGATACGCGCGTACAATATTTAATTTTGAATGTTTTAATTTAGTACCTACAAAAAATATTTTTAATTTCATATTATAGGTATTTTGAATATAAGATATTTTTTAATAAAAATTATTGTAAAAAAATATTACTTTTTAAAACATAATATTAGAAATATAAGAAAAACCAATAATAATATTTTTATACATTTTGTCAATATTTGTAAATTTTAAAAGTTCGAGATACAGTACATTGCGTTACGCGTATTTTCGCTGCTCTAATGTAAATTTATGAACCTATTTATTTCTCAATTTTTTGACAGAAATTATACGCTGCGCGCTTTTATTTAGGTTAGGACCTAAGAAAGAAATAACTTTTTTTGAGAAAGATAATTTTTTTAGTTTTGCAAACATATTGTACCTACTGTAGGTATTTTTAATTTATTTGAATATTTGTATGTTTTAAACTAAATTATTTAAAAAAAAATGTTATTTTCAAAAATATTTTATTTTTAAAATTTAATCGCAGCAGCATAAGAAAAAACAATTACAATATGTATTTTTATACACTTTGTCAATTTTAAAATTTTAAAATTTAAAATTTAAAACGTCGCGTATGCTTTCATGTAAATTTTTTTACGTAACTAATTATTTCAAAATTTTTTGACAGAAACTGAATGCCGTACATGCTGATTTTGGCTAATCCATAAGAAACAAATCATTTTTCTTAAGAAATATTATTTTTTTTTTTTAAGTTTCTGCATATTTCAGAATTCGGTTTTTAATTTTACAAAAAACTTAACAAAAAGCAACCACAATTTACAATTTACAAAAAATTTTTTTTTTAGTACCTACTGTATTATAATAAATTGCAAACAAAAACAAAATACAGTATTTTTCGGTTATAACGACCATTATGGGACTGAAAATATTCGTCGTAATAAACGAATGTCGTTTTAAAAGAATGCTGTGAATTTTGAAAAATTAGTATAAGACTTGAACATTGTAGAATGTGCTGATTCTAGAATGGGCACTTCGAACTCATTTGCTAACATTTTATTTGATGTGACAGCCTCAAGCCTATGTATAGTGCTTTTTCTTCTATTGATATTTTTTTTTGTATTTGTGATGCGTTATTATGATTGTTTTTATATTCAAAACTAAATAAAAAACACTTAATTAATCGCCAAGCAACATTATTAGATATAATAAGTTTAAATAAAAGAAATATCAATGTAATAAAAAACTTACATTTTTAGGTAAAATTTAATTCTTTATCAAAAAGTGTAAAGTTTATTATAATTAAAATTGAACCGAGTTCGTTATAAATGAAAACTACTGTATAAACCAAATGTATTGCTTTCATTTCGAACAGCTCTCATTTAAATTCATGTACCTATTTATTTGTAAATTTTTTGACAGAAATTATACGTCAACTTTTATTTCAGTTGAAGATTATTTTTTAGTTTTTTTGCAAACATATTATAGCTATTTTCAATTATTTGGAATGTATGTTTTTTAAAAAAAAAATATTATTTTAAAATATTTTATTTTGAAAACTTAATCGTAGCAACATCAGAAAAAACAATTATTACAATATTTTTATACGCTTTGCCAAATTTTAAAATTTTAAATTCCGAAGTACAGTACATAACATACCTACTTATTTTTTTAAAAATTTTTTGACAGAAACTGCACGCCGTATGCATTTATTCTGGTTAATTCCTAAAGAACACATAATTTTTCCTAAGAAATGTAATTTTTTTGTTTCTGCAAACATATAGCAAAAAAAAAATACAGTAAAGCTCGCTTAAAACGACCATGAAGAGACAGAAAATATTCGTCGTAATAAAAAAATGTCGTTTTAAAAGAATGCTGTGAATTTTGAAAAATTAGTATAAGAATTGAATATTGTAGATTGTGCTAATTCTAGAATGGGCAATTTGAGCTCATTTGCTAGATTTTTATTTGATGTGTCAGCCTCACCTCTATGTTTATAGATGTATATATGCTTTTTCTTGTAATGAAATTTTTTTTGTATTTTTGATGCGTTATTATGATTTTTTATTATATTCAAAAATACATATAAAAATACTAAAATAATCACCGAGCAACATTATTAGATATAATAAGTTTAAATAAAAGAAATATAAATGTAATAAACAACTTACATTTTTAGGTAAAATTTAATTCATTGGCAAAAAGTGTTACGTTTATTGTAATTAAAATTGAACCGAGTTCGTTATAAATGAAAAGTACTGTATAAACCAAATGTATTGCTTTCATTTCGAACTCATTTTTTTCGTTCACTTTTTATGATAAAGAAAAAACAAAAACAAAAAAAAAATTTTAAAAAAATTTAAATCTCCTTGTTCATTGAATATTGAACTAAACAAAAAAAGAAAGATATACATAAGTCGGCGCCTATAATCTTTTGATTTAGATTTAGCTGCGAGTTAAAACCGAAAATGAATTACTTTTACACAGAAAGTCGGCGCATAATATTAGAGTCATAAGCCTCAACTTTTAAAAGCGTGACCGTTAAATTCAAATTTACGTTAAATTAAAGACGGATTTTCACCTGAAAAAACGCAATATTCTAAAAAAAAATATCATTGTCCTATGAAAACAAAAAAAACCTTTATTTTGGTTTTTGTTTCATTAAAATTGGTCAAATAGTTTGCTCTAAAAAAGGATGTTTATATTTGTATGGGAAAAAATAAGCCGATTAAATATTATGATAAGAATTTAATTTTTTGTTCTATAATGTGGCTTTAGTTTCCAAAATTTTTGCCTAGTTTTAGGATGAAATAATTTTGAAGTAATTTTGAATTTGTAATTTTTGCATATTTTTAGGATTTAATATTTTTAGTATATGTATAATAAATGGTTTTAATTTTAATAAGAATTTAATCTACTTTTTTATAATGTTGTTTTAGTTTCAAAATTTTTGCCTAATTTTAGGATGAAGTATTTTTAATTTTGTAATGTTTTGCATATCTTTAGGATGATTTCTTTTCACATAAATAATATTAAAAGATTTATTTATACATTGTGATTCTTCAGTTACTTAAATTTGTGTATTGGTGTAGAGTTTTGAAAGTTTTGTAGTTAATATTGTTTAATATATGTTTATTATTAATGGTTTAAATTAAATAGCGCTATAATAGAAAGATTTCTTCTAATGATTATCAAATAACTTTAAGATTATCAAGTAATACAACGTATATTGAATTTTGCAATAATAAATGCAGTGCTAAATTGATCTATTTTGAGGAATCATATAAGAATAGGTTCTGTGGTTTTTTGAACAATTAATAAATACATATGATATTGCATAATCGATGGTTGTATTTTGACATACTATAAAGATATGCTGAAATTTTTTTTCGAAAATTTTTATCAAAATTTTGTTGAACAGAGAAGGTCTTTGTAAATTGTCATTTCTTTTCTTCTATTATGTAGAAATATCATAAGAATTATCTAAGCTGTTGTGTTGCCGAAGATTGTATATTATTTTAACAATTGATTATAAGTCTAATAACTAATCTAAATCTACTTTTTGTGAGTTACATTATTTGATTTAGAATAAAAATATTAATACCTACACAAAAACTTTTTTCTGATGTCATAGCGCCTCAATATACAGGGAAATCGAATAACATATTAATTAGATAAATTTAATTACATAAAAAAATGTGTTAGTAAAAAACACCCTCTAGAAAAATTAAAGAAAAATTCGAGATTTGAAAATATAATTTTGAATTTAAAAAGAATATTATTTATTTTGCGCCAATTAAATACAAAACAAAATCTAAAGTTTATTATTTTAACTCTAGACTCTAGAGTGAGAAAAACTTAAACATTAATTTTTGAAATCTTAATTTTATTTAAAAAAATTTTATTTTGTAAAAAAAACAATGCAATAATCCTAAATCAACCAACTCGTTCAAAAAATTTATGTATGCTCACAATTTTACTAAAAGCGTTACATCCCTGTTCAATTAATTCAAATTTGAAAATAAAAAAACAAAAAAATTTCCCAAAATTACACAAAGAAAAACTAAAGAAATTCAAGTAAAAAAAATTAAAATTAATAAGTCAATATATTCAGTTTTTATGCATTAAAAATAAGGATAACGTATAAATACCGTAACACACACGTAACTTTTTTTTTCATATGTTAAAAAAAAATTTTTAACAGTAAAAAGGACTCACATGTAAATAAACTGAAATAATATACACAGAAAAAAATTAAAGAGTGAGAAAAAAAATCATGTTTTATACGTTTGGTCATGTGAAAATAAGCTCTTTTTTTTTTATCTCATTGTAAGAAAAAAAGTGGGAGGAGGAGAGGAGATAACGAAGCATTGGAATTGTCTTTAATTTTCGAATTTATTTTTGTTCTATGGAATTTTTATTTTTTAAATGGACTGCAAAGTGAAAGGGATGTAAAAAAATATGGGTAAAAAGGATGACTATAAAATGCTTTTAAATAGGAATATACGTTTCGATACCGTTATTGTGTTCTTGTTTTGTGGGATTTTTTTTTGGTGTGTGTTATCATCCAGGAAATATTTCGGTTCTTTTTTTTTTTAATAAAAGTTAATTGAAGAATGAAAATTAATGAAATAAAGACTGGCAAAAATGAAATAAAAAAAAAAAAAAAAATTAATGAAATTATTCATTGCTTTTAAAGGTAAATAGTGAAAAAATCACAGAATAGGGAGAGAGGGAAAACAAACATTTTAATATCAAAAGTAAATTAACAGCTTTTTTTCACGTTTTAATGTTAAGTTTAAGATCATGTTCATGTAATATTATGTTTTATTGTAAATTATTATTAAATTTGTGGGCTTTTATCGGTATGAATAATCAATGCATATGGTGAACAAATTATAGAACATATTTAATAGATAACGTTTTTTTGAGTTCTCGTTTTTTTTTGGGGAATTAAAAAAATGGATTTAATAATATTTTATGTAAGTTTGACACGTGAAAATTGGGTAGTAGACTTGTAAAATTTGTAGAATTTATTTAAAAATAAAATGGTGAGTCAAATGTTGTATGAATTTAGTAGTAGTTTTTCTTAACTCACTTGTTGCCTATTGAATTTACGGAACCTAATAATATTTTAAAAATTAAAAATTGAATTATTGGACCTAATTATACTATTTTAGTATTAAATCGTAAGGGGGAATTGTAATGAAAGTTATACTTTTTGTAGCAGTTTTATGATTATGATATGTGCGAGGTTCGAAAACTCCCTTGGTTAGTATGCCAGGTACTTAATTATTACGTTACTGAAGCACCATGAAGAGCTTTATACTCTTTTACAACGTGATTTTAAATTTACAATTCTTGCCTATTTTTAGGATGAAGTTTTTTTTTTTTATATAATGAATTTGAAATTTTTGCATAATTTTAGGATGATTTTTTCTATATTAAAATATCGTTCCTTACATTTTTCCTTACGGTTTGGCAAAAATTTTTCAGGAAATCGACACAGATAACTACTGTATCAAAGTGTCGGATTTAATAAGGAACAGCGTGGCTTTTTATAAAATTAGAAAATTTTGGTTTTAAAGTCATGCCACATGGTTAATGCCACTTGAGCCAAAATAATTAAAAAATTATTATAAAATTATTATTGCAAACAAAAAACCAAGGTAACGATAATTGAGCTGTTGAGGAAATTAGGAGAACGAATACTAAGCACTTAAAACTAGTTTTTCAGGTATAGCTACAATCAAAAACTGAATATTATTGCAATCATTTTTTTTCTCGTTTTGGATCCCCTTTTGGAGCATAAGATTTCCAAAAATTCATGCCATATTACTTTTTTGGCTGTTTTGACTTGACTTCTGATCATATTTTTTCTGCTCTTCGTATTTCTTTTTCAGTTGTTGTCTCCAAGTGTTTTTGGGTGTGCATATTCTCCTTTTCTCCGGGGCTTTCAATCTAATACCTGTTGGAAAAGGAGTATTTTTTCGATTTGTATATCTCCTATCCGTCTGTAATGATTTATTTTTTTGTAGTTTTTGAGCAGGTTCTTGTTGCGTTATTAGGGACAATTAATTATTAGTTATTCTCCATGACTAGAAGAGTTTTCATATAATGCGAAGACATATGCTAAAAAAACCTGCAATTTGTTTATATGGTTCATCAGCCAGGAGTCGAAAATAGCTGAAGGTTATTAACTGATCGGAAACTCTTAATTAAATATGCTCAAATAAGGATAACCTACTTATATGTTTAATTAAAAAAAAATACAGAAAAATGCCACTTTATAAAAAACTTTTTTAAACCAAAGTCTCTTAGCAAAGGCAAAAGTTTTATAAATTAATTTTGATGGAAAATTATAAATGATAGTTTTCTTTTTTCATTAAATAATCAAAAATAAAAAAGGAATAATTTTTTTAAAATTAATTTCAAATAAAATTTAATTTTTTTTTTTCAGAAATAAAATCTTTTAATATGTGTTAGAAAAGTTTAAATTCATTTTGATATTTTTCATCTTAATTATTCATTTATTAAAAAAAAAAAAAATTTTCATTTTAAATATTGTATTTTATTTTAAAAATAATTTTTCCTCAATGTTTTTCCTTTAACTTGTTTTTTTTTTTTTTAAACTTCTGTCTTTATTGATATTTATTTTTCCTTGTGTACATTTTTAATAATTTAGTTTTCAATTTTCAACAAGTTTTCTTTAGCTTTTAACCATCTCATAAAAATAATAACCTTGCAAAATAATATTAAATGAAATTTTGTTTGGAAATGCTCAAGGTTCGTTCATTTATTCCTTTTTTTAACTTGAGTCTACTATTCTTGATACTATTTTTTCATTTGACGTTTGTATTATTAAATAGTATAGTGTGATTGATTAGTAGAAGGTATTTGAAAATTGGTTCTCAGTTTGTAACACACTGAATTAGATATGATAGATATGGGCGTAAGTATTTACATGGGATCGGAAACCAAATTAATCAAATTTAATAAATCTATCCACAAGACTATCTCACAGCTCTAAAAATTTATTAACTGAGATTCTTTCATTTCACCCGAGGTTTAGTTTGCCTACAGTATACGTCTTCGGAATATTTTCGTTGAAGTTTTTAACACCGATTTTGAAAACTCAGTAATTGCAATATCATACAAGCTCCTATGTGAAGATTAAAATTTATTGGGCATTATTTTCCCGTTAGTCGTAGGTGACATACATATTTTAGAATACCATATATCTTCAAAACTATAATTACACTAGGACATTAATTCAAAAAGAGGAAGGCAAAGTAGGCAATTGTATTTGCCTTTAGACTGCAATAAGAATTTTTGAAATACTGGTATATCATTATCATCTTAATTAATCGGCGTATTCAGTTACAAAAATTGCCGGTTACAGTTTAATTATTTGTTTAAAAATATAAATATTTATTTAAAGGACACAATCGCTCGAATTTCGAGTGTTAGGCGGCACTTTTATCTTGAAAAAAACATGTGTAGAAGACTGAAAATTTAAATAGATTTGTATCATATATTTTAATCGGCTTTTTCGGCCGATTAAAATATTGTTAAGCTGCACTAGAGCAGAAGACTGAACATTTAAATAGGTTTGTAATAAAATACCGTTAGAAATATTGCAAATTTAAAATTTTTAAGGCCATCTTTTCGAGCAGCCACCATAAAGTTGACAACAAAAATGCTATAGGCAAACTTTGTAGTTTTATTCATTTACAAACTGTTGGAAGTTGAAATTGAAAAAACCCGTATCTGGTAATAGTAATAGCTAATAATGGCATTGAAGAAAGTATTTAAAGTCTTACTTTCCATTACTTTGTTACCAAATTGGCGACCTTCTTGTAATGCAGGCCTCAGTCTAATTGAAATAATATTCTGTATTAATAACTCTAATGGATATGTATTGATAGATATCACATAGTTGACAAGTGCAACTATATACTCACTTTTATTTGATTTTTCTTTGATTTTCTTTGTTTTTTATTTGTTTTTTTTTTTTTTAAATAATTATTTATTTTAATTTTAATTTTTTAGTTTTATATTTTCCAGTAAAAAAAACGCTATAAGCTTTCATTGAGACAAAATTTTTTTTTTTTGTATAAAAACCATAGAAAATTTAATGAAATTTTTCAATTTTTTTGTTGTTGTTTTTATTTTTTTTTAACGAAAAACTGAAAGAAAAGTGTAATTTTTCAACTGAAAAAATGGTTTAGATGATGGGTTAAAGTGAAAGCGGGCTTGCTGGATGTTTTAAAGCAAAAGCGGGTTTAGTTACCTCTCATAATATTTATATTTTCTTTACTATTTTTCAAATTTTTTTTTGCGAAAGAGTTTTTCCTTTAAAAAATTAAAGAGTTTCCATTTTTTTTGTTTTTGGATACAATTTTTGAAGGATTCTGAAACAATTTAAACCAATCATCAGAAGTGAGTTTACAAAATTAAACAAAACGAAAGAGTGAAAGAGATAACAACAAGAAAAAAAAACGAAAAATAAAAAAATTTTAAATTGAAATAGCAAAGTCATGGTTTGCTTAAATAATTTATATTTCTTTCTCTTTCTACTTTTATGATTTTAACTTTGAGATGGTAAAAAAAAATTAACAAATTTTTTGTTTTAAAAAATTATAAAAATGAAAAATAACAAAAAAAAGGAGAAAAAGAACAACAAAAAACAGATGAAAAAGAGAAAAATGTTAAAACTAGAAAAGAAAAACAAGAAAATCATCCATCCTGATGATGAATTTTCTTATTTCATCTCTTTCTTTCATTTTTAGCTTTGGTTTTTTTATTTATAAACATAAATATTATATCTTATATACATATATATTTTATATATATATATTTAAATATATATATCCTTCTCTTTTAGTATCATCTATCTATTTGTTTCTCATATTTAAAATAAATATATAAAACATAAAAGACCATTATTTATGTTAAAATTTGTGCTAAAAAACAAAAAAAAAAAAAAAAATTACAAAAAAAAAAGTAAGAGTGAAAAAAATAATTAAAATAAAAACTGTAGAAAAGGAAAAAAAAAAACATTAATTTAGATGGCTTTGAAATATCCTGTTGTTGAAAAGCACAACAACACCAATAACACATTTATTTTGGTTTAGAACCAAAAAAATAAATTAAATAATAGTATAACGTTAATGTAATTAAAGTAGATGAATGGGTTCAAAGAATATTATGGATAATACTTTAAAGACCCTGCACTAAAACAAGCGACGATGAAAGTAAGGAATTTCGTATACTATGGAACGATTCGCGGGAAATTAAAATTTAATGTATTTAGTAAAGTCACAAACCTTATTCTTCATCCTTGTTATAATTTTTGTTTGTACTTCAAACGTCTGCTAGTTTGAGCTCTCCTTATTGCAAAACCATCACATTCTGTCACTGGTTTGTCAACTGAATTACCGTAAATCATTTATTCTCAAAAGATCATTATAAATATTGAGCTACAATCCAACTTCTCTGAAGTTCATATAGGTTAAGAAATAAGTTATAACTTTCTCTTAAAGGTTCTTTTGTGAATTGAATTTGATTCACTCAATTCCTTATTTGTTGCACTAATGTGTACATTTTCTCAGTTGCACTTTTTTTTAATACGAGTTGGTAACCTTAACATTGGGATAATTAGATTAGGTAAATCTAGTACATAGAACACTCAGAGGTTAACTGGGATAAAAAACACTTCCTTCGGGATATGAATTATTTGTCTGTCTTTTTTTCAAATCCTTAAAAACCGTTATTTCAAAAGACATTAAGAAAGTTAAAGATTTTAGCAGCAAGTGAATTAAATTCAACTTACCTACCCAAAAATATTGGACCTCATTAGCTTGAATAAGAAATTTAGAATTTATTTAAAAATCCAGCATCGGCATCAAATTCTGGGGTCCCATTTGCTCTCCTAAACCCAATTTTAGAAGAGATCAACAAATGATCATATTCTGACTTAGTTAAAAGCAACTTTAAAACTTTTTCTCTCACATTTTACCCCTTATTTGGAAACCAATTAACACTTAAACTTCCAATTTATCTTCAAATTAGCCAATCTTATCGACAGTTACAATAGCAACAAAAGGATTAAAAGACTATTTCCTGATTTAAAAAACAATAAAAATAAAAAGTGAGTTAAAAAACCCACTTTTATTTTTCATTATTTTTTTTTTTTTGTTTTTTTTTGTGTTTTTGTTTTTATTTTTAACGATTTCATTCAGAAAAATGAAATTGAATTTGCTTAAGAACATCTGAGCACACAAATTGTTTTGTTTAGCAACATAACCTTTAAATCAGCAACAACATTTTTTGTTGTTTTATGTTTGAGGCAAAAAAAAATGAAACAAAAAACAAACCAATTTACAGGAGAAAAAAAAAAATATTGAAAATTAAAGAGAAAGAGATAGACAGATATGTATAATAAAGAAATTTCATATAAAAATTATATATTTAAATAAATTATTTTTACTACATTCAAGACAACTATACAGGTAAAAGGTATAATGATATTTACCTGGGATAGAAATGACGGGTAGGTGTGAAAAATAAATTAAAATAAAAAAAAAAAAAATAATTAAAATTTGTTTTTAATTTTAATAACAAAATCTAAAACTCTTCAAAAAACTTTTTTATAACTTTGTTTCAAAATAAGAAAAAAAGAAAACATTTTATGTTAAATGTTGCAATTTTAATTACCTTAAGGCGCTGACTGTACTAACTATGAACTTTTCCGAAAAACTTTTAAAAATAATAATTTTTTTTTTGTTAAAGACAAACTAATTCTTCGTTTTTTTGGAATTTTATGTTAAATTATTTTGAAAATTTTCTGGAAATGTTAAGTGTTGTAAATGTTTTTTTGAAAAGTTTACAACTTAAATGAAAGTGATACGATTAAATTGGTGTTAGAAAATGTTGTCCTCGAAAAGAGAAGTTCTCGAAATTGACAGGAATGTCAGTTGAAATGAGTGTCTATGAGGGGAATTCTTGGAAGCCTGAATTAAATATTTGAAATTCTAACAGTTTTTTTTTAATTTGGTATGTGGTTTTGATCAATGACCTTTTAGTATTAAATGAAATTCTTTGGATCATCAGGATCATTCACTTG
Organism: Dolichopus griseipennis; assembly: GCA_963082915.1. Classification (NCBI taxonomy): domain Eukaryota; kingdom Metazoa; phylum Arthropoda; class Insecta; order Diptera; family Dolichopodidae; genus Dolichopus; species Dolichopus griseipennis. Next base: position 99,678,922 of record OY720444.1, read on the forward strand.
TATCATCTGGTTTTTGAAACGTAATTACTTTTATCCTTATTTAAATCATTTTAAACTCTTATTTTACTTGCTCCTCACTTTCGCTGAAGTTTTCATCTTCTACATCCAGAGCAAACCTCGGTCCCCTACCTAGCTATGTTATTCAGTATTTATGTCCAGTCATATTATCGTGGAGATAATTTCAAGTTATCAAATTTAAAATATTTTAAAGCCTTTGTTCTATATCCTATTACTTTTTGTCGAAGGATATCCGCATAGAAAATCGACTTTTCCCCTATATTTTTCGCAATGATTTCCATTCCCACCCACGAATGCCTACGTTTTCCTAAATCAGCCGTTACTGATCGACGAATTTTGTGGTTTTATCTACTATGTCTTCGGCTATTTAAGTGGTTCCATTCTAAGCCGTAAGACAATTCTAAATGATATTGCTTTGTGGTTTTCTCAGAGTGTGACCTATCTATTTCCATTTCCCACAATTCAATTGCCTAATTACCGGTTCTTCATCTGTTAGCAATTCTTATAATCTTATTGACATATACTTAGTTGAAGAAAGCAACTTAGTTGAAAAAATCCTCAGTTCTGATCTCCCTGCAATTCTACTTTTAAAAATACTTCTACTCATTTTATATTATAAACCTAATTTAACTTTTATAATAATTTATTTATATAGTTCCTCATTTATTTTAAATCTTTTTGCATAACATTAATAAGATTTCCTTTTTAAGAAAGAAGAAAAAAAAAATTAAAAGAAAATAAGTTAAAAAAAATATTTAAAAGTTTTTTAACTTTAAAATTAGGGCAAGATGAGATAATATCAAAACATTTGCTGCTGTTGTTATTGCTGCAAAAAACATATTTTCAAACCCAAAAAAATAAATTTAAACATAAGGAATAAATTTCTGGTTGAACTGATCTATTCATTTCATTTATCTTTTCATCACATTTTCATCTCACATTTTCTATTGTTATTATCCTGTTCTAAATAAAATGAAAATTTCGTTTGAAAAACAGCAACAATAAATTAAAAATCAAAAAAATTAAATTTTAAATTAATATATAAAATGAAGAATATTTATCTCTTAATTCTTTCAAATACGATAAATGAGATGGAATATACCTACCTGAAAAAAGAACAAACTGGACCAAACCGATTAATCTCATTCTTAATTTCTTTTATACTCTTATTTAGTTGTTTCATGTTCTGGTTCTTCCCAATCTATCCATCCATCAGTTCATCACTCTTTTAAATCTAAAAAAAAATTCGGATTTTAATATTTAACATGCAAATGAAATCATCAAAAAAAGAAACGAAAACAATTGAAAATTAATTGGAGCAAGAGGTTTTTAAAATGGTGCTTTGAGTTATGGGTATATGAAGCAATTTTCTTAATAATGAAAATTTTGCTGTTAAATTAAAACATTATTATTTTAAAAATGAATTAATTTGTTTCAAATTTTATTTTATTTTCTAAATTTATTACATTTAAAATTTTGTTAAGTATCTCTAGTTAAATTTATTTAGAAATAATGTTATAGAGTTTTTTTTATTTAGAAAAATAACATTCTTAAAATATATTTCCTTGCACTAACGGTATTTGCTTATAACTTCTCCTATTAATATATGTGAGATAGAAAAGAAATGGTGGAATGGTAGTTCTTTGTGTATTTCGGTGGGATTAAAGAAATGAGGATAAGTAGGTGTAAGAAAATAGGTTCGTAATAATTCTGTATAAATTCATCATGAACATAGGCACATTGTAAATCAAGTTAATAGAGCATAATGGATTATAAAGGATTCAAAGTTTTTACAGTGCTGACAACAAATTAACTGCTATAGTCAGAATAAGTTATGAACATAATGTGGTTCTTTTAAATTTCAGAAAAATAGAAAATTTTTAAAATCATACTTGCAGTTGTGAAAAAAAAGGAATTTTAAAAGAATATTTTCCATTTAATACGAGATTAAGTAAATTAGTAGCAGATGAGCAGTGGAAATCATATTTAGTACATCGAAGACTAGCTTTACTGTGTAAATAGGGTTTTACAGTTATATCTTGTAACAAATGATTTAATTAATTAAGGATAATCACGTTTTATACATAGAGGATTCGCTTAATTCTGCTAAACAGGTTATACAGTTATATATTGCTATAATTGATTTAATTTGCAAGATTTAAAGAAATCTTGCTGTCCGGTAGGTAGTAGGATTTTAACACACATTTAAAAAATTATAATTAAAAGAAATAATCTTCAGTCCACTTTTTTGCTTCGTCTTTTGTTTGTAAAAGCTTAACAGTTTAAGACAAAGAAATCAATTAAAGTAATCATTGAAATAAATTAGTTGTCAGAGTCTTATTTTGCATATTCTAGTTTTCTAAGAGTTTTCACGAGTTTTGAAGTATGAAAAAATTAAAAATTTTATTTAATAACAATATTACCTGTTGTCTTTATTCAATAAGTAATTTAAGAAATATGAAAATCAGTGTCGTCAACCTTAATAGACTTTTTTAGTTATCCCGGGGCAAAAATTTTTAAGTTTCTATTGAAGGTCTTCCTCATCCATTGAATTATTTATTTATTCTTCAAAGAATATAAATAAATTCTTTTGAATTTAGAACACGCAACAGTTTTTATCTTAAATATTATTACAAAAAAATAAAAATTGAATGTATTTAAAGAAAATAAAGTAATTTGAAGATTCGTTATTTACAATAGATATCATTCATTAGTTATTTAAGTAGCATTAATATATTCTATATTCCTCTGTGCACTATTTAAGATACTTCCATTTGGTTCAAACAATTTGTGACACATGTATCAGATCATTTTGTATTATAATAATTTAAAATAATTTTGCAAGAGATTTAAATTATCTAACCAGACCATTGATATAAATAAATCATAATAAAATGTGTAAAATGAAATATTATAAATAAAATCATATAATTCTGTCTTACAAGTACTTTATTACCATTGACTTAATGTTTTAAGAGATCTGCTATAAGGGAGGCAAAATCTGATAATTTAGAATTTTATCAAATTATCAATTTATTAGAATAGATTTCGTTGTGAAACAATTGATTGTTTTTTGAAATCTAAGAGAGGTTCACACTTGAATAATAATCAAGAGGTTGATGGAAGATGCAAAGAGCTTTCATGATTTTGGTAAAAGTAACCTTTTAGTAGAATATTGGAACTCAGGGCGCTTTTCGAAGATTTTCTTCTTTTCGCAATCTGAATATTTACTAGTTAATTGAGAGTGGTTAATAATTATCCTAAAAACAAAAAGGTTTTCCAAGTTCTACAACTGCAGCTAATTTGCTTCGTCGAAATTATGTCAGGAGGTTTAATTGCCATATCACATAACTTCCTTATTATTATGTGTTAAATATAACGGTAAATCCTGCGCTGAGGATCCTACTGTTGTAAGAACACTACGATTTCATTTTCTTCCTTATATGTACGTCAGAAGGTTTGAAGACTATATTTTACAACTTCTCCTTTTATTGTGAATTAAATATAACGGTAAATGCTGTGCACACTAAAAGTGTAAGTAAATCTAATAAGTTTTTTGCTTTATAAAATTCAATTCTGGAAGTTTCAAGTTTATATACCTCTTTATCTATGTTCTCATATTAAATATAACGGTAAATCCTACACTCAATGGATTAAGTGGATAAAGAAAAATGTATGTGTCTTTAACCAGGTTTTATGAAGTGTACAAAATTAATTTCATAAAAAAACTACCAAATACACAGAAAGTATATTGTAAAATATATCTAGTGAATTAATGTGGTTAAATAAAATACTATTATAAGTAAAATACTATATAATACACCATCACCATACAATTTTTTTTTTTTTTTTGTATTTTTAAAGATATTTATCTAAACTATAAAATATATCACCATCACCATACAATTTTTTTTTTTTTTTTTGTGTTTTTAAAGATATTTATCTAAACTATAAAATATATTTATAATAAATATAAATTTTTTTTTTGTACTTTTAAATAAAAATAAATTTTAATCTGAAGATAATCAATTGAATTTTCATTCTTAATTTTTTTTTCTAAAGTATTTTACCAAAGTATATTTAAAGCTTTTCAATTTTGTTTTTTTTTTTTTTGCATTGAACAATAAATAAAGTCCTGTGATTTTAGGATACTATGACTTTAAGGATTCTGTAAAGATTTTTTAATAGGTATGAGTATTGTGGGGTATTGGGTGGGTATGAATATGTTCTGGCAAATGGCAATAAGATGGCAATATATTGTTAGATAAATTTAAAGTACAAATATGTGTGTGTGTATTAAGGATTGTGAGTAAGGTTTTGGGTTAGTTGGTTGGGGTATTTGGATGGGGTATTTTGGATGGGGTAGTTGGGTTGAATATATTGTTAAAGAGAAATTTTTTCAATATTAAATGAAATATATTGTATTGGGTGTTGGTTAAGATTTAAGTTTAGATATTTTTTTAGTTAAAATTTTCAAAAATACTTTAAAGAATATAATAAATTAAAAATCGAATACAATGTTAAAAATTGAATATAAAATTTGAGAAGAAAAGTAATATAAAAAATATAAATTGTTTTATTTTGGCACCATCTGTGTTATTAGAGTGACAAATAATTTTCATTTAAATGGATATTGGTTTCAAATTGGTTTTAAATATTGGGGTTTTTTTTATCTTTTTTTAACGAAATTTTTAAAAGTACATTCTATAGACTTCTGTGCTTTCTTACTTATATTTTAAGGTTTTCTGATGAATTTTTTTTGGAAATAAATTATTAGAAAGAAAATATTATTTTTTTAAAAATTTATTTATTTCTAATTTTTCCATTTTTCTTCTCATTGTGTGATTTTTTAAGGAAAATTTATTTTTAATTTATCTATTGGTAAAATTTTAAATATTTAAATGAAAATTAGGTTTTTTTTTAAATCAAAATTTATATATTTTAATTTTGTTTTTTGCTGAAATTCTGAATTTTTGAAATTTCTGGAAAATTTATTAAAAGATTTTTTATTTAATTTTAGGTACCTAATTGTTATATAAAATTTCGTAATTTATTATACGGAGAACAGAGATATTTTAAAATTGGTTATTGTATATAATGTGTAATATAAAATGGGTTCAATTGGAAAAATTCAGTACTCCAGTAGTACTACTTATTGTATTTTTAGAATTAAATTTATAAAATATTTTATTTCCTGATGAAGAGGATGGGTGTTATTTAATATAATGTATCCAATTTCGATTTAAATTCAAAGAATTAAAATAACCATCAATTGAAAATGTAATTTTTTAGGTAAAATTACAAATAAAATTTAAAATGATTTTTAAAAATTACCAGTTTCACAAGATTCCTCTGTCCATCCGGGGCTAACAAATTTTCTACACCATTTGAAATAAAGAAATGAAATTTTAACAGTAGTGATAGTGGTTTTTTTGTTACAGTCTGTAAGGTCTGGATAAATATGGTAGCTCCGCCACCACAGAACTTCCCAATTTGGCGAATCTGTGAAGTCGCTCTTTCTTCTGGAAAAGAAGCGTTCATTAAAATGCGTTGAGGTTTTAACAAATTAATTGAACTTGACCAATCCTGAAACTCCTAGAATTTCTGGACCCCGTGTCACAAGAATCAATTTATGAAATCCACTCTTCATGGGTGCCCACCAGTCTATGTCTATGTAAAAAATATAAAATCATTCCGATGGATAGAACTCTTAGATTTCTTGAAAAGTCTGCTTTTTTTATGGAAGTCTTACGAACCCAAGTTGACTCATCGATGAACTTAACCTTGTCAATGACAAAGAAAGCATTCATATTTCTAGAAACTTAAATAATATTAGAATTCTTAGAACTTCTCTTAATAATAAAAGCAGAATGCTTTTTATTCAAAAATGATTTTCCATCAAATTAAGTTTAATTTACCTAATAATTTACCCACCAAATTATTATTTAAAAGTCATTTAATTTTTAAATAATTTTATTTGGTTTTTTTTTTTCTGTTGAAATAATGGAGAACCATTTTTAATTCGAAATGAAATTTAATTGCTCGTAATGGTTTCCAAAAAAATAAATAAAAAAATTGAATTTCTTTTTTTTTTTTGATGCCCGTTAAAGGATTTTAGAAGGCTATTTTTTTAAGTGGTCAGTGCTGTCCAACTAAAATGAGTAATGGACCACTTAATGTGACCCGTTTTTTATTTTTTCATTAATTTTTTAATGCCCACAGATATCTCCCTCTTTACGCATCGTTCTTCGTTCATCTTCGATTATCAAAAAAAAAAAAATTTTCTTTTGTAGTCATAGCAACCATTTATGATTTTACTGTAAAACTTTGTGCTGCATTTTGAATGGCATTTTATTGTAATTTTGTGAAAAAGAGTTAAAGTTTTAAAAGGATTAGGTTAAGTTATAGATTCTATTGCACTCGATCTACGGGCCGTAGGTTTATCTGACCCGCTTTAAATTTAAAATTAAATTAAAACAAAATACTAATTACCTATTAAGCCTTTTCCAAAGAAATAAAAAAAAAACCAAAATAAAAACTGGATTATTAAAGGCTAAATTTCAAATTTATTTGTAAAACCTTTATAATTAAGATTTCTGTTGAAAAAATGGGCTAGAAATAAAATTAAAAAATAAAAATAACAAAATTTTTCCAAATTAATATCTACGTAAATTTAAAAAATTTTCTAATTACCAAAATGAAACCAAAGAATAAAAAAATGATGCATAATTTTTAAATAATATTTAATAATCTCTTAAATTTTTATTATTTTGTATTTTTATTGTACAACTCCTTTTGCTCCTTAATGATTTCAAAGACGCCACGAATTAAAATTGTACCAAAATTTTAATAATAATTAGGCCAATATTACATAATATTATAATAAACCTAGAAAGATAAAAATTAAATATTTAAAATTATTCTGTATATTTTATTCAAATATTTAAAAAAATAAAAGGAAACGTTAAAGGAAAACTTATCAAGATTATATTATACAAATAAATGAAGTCACAGGAGTAGGTCTGTAGGTCCTGTAGAAAACAAATGAAAATTGCCCAGAAAAAGACATATTTAGGTGACGTGTCAAAAGTCCAATGATCAGAGCTCCTAATGAGACTATTGGCTTGGGACTCAGTATCAATACTAGAAAATACTAGCGAAGGTCATACGTTCCTCTGTAAAAAAGAAATAGAATTTCCTCTGTCATAATAAAAGTTTTCCATTTTATCGGGAACGCGTAAATCCGAAACGTGTGTTTGTGAGTAACTCGGCTAAATTTCAACCGGTTATGATGAAATTTGGTATGAAGACTTATGGAGGCTTATTGAGGAAGTTCTATAGTAAAATTAAGTTCGTAGATGGGCCAAATCGGACGACGGAATTGAGAGACCTCAATTAAGAACACCAGACTTTTTAAGAAATATCGAGTTCTATTCATCAGAATGAGTTCAAATTTGGTATATTGACCCATTAGTTGGTACTCGTGAAGAGTAGCTTTCATAGTATTATAGGATCAATAGGTTCAAATAGTTTCGAGAATGTCACGATCTAATAATTCATCAAAATTTCAACAGATTTTAATGAAATTTGGTATGAATGATTTTTTTGTTTCCAGAACGAAGAACGACTTCGCAATTGAACAAATACGAACACGGGATCGAGGGTCCAACTAATCAAAATAACTAGACTTTACAAGAAATATGAACGGATTTAATTTAGAATCTCCCAGGCAACATAAATATTCAGGATAATTTAAATTATCTTGTGTTTCCATAAGACTTCCAACCTTTGTATTTTAAGATTTCTATCTTGCAGTGGTAAGCTAGAAGTTCCATAAGAGACTTTTAACTAACTTCAAAAAGGGCTTCTGAACATGGGAGCTCCATCACCCCACGAAATGTATATATGCAGTAGTTCTACATCTTAAGTACATTTTATCCAAAGGTATTTGGTAATTATTTTAATTTGAATAAAAATTATTATAATAATATTATAGTATCTGATAAGATACTTTTTGTATATCTGATAGAAAAAATTAAAATTTATTATATAATTTCCTATTATCCTGTTTTTGTTGTTGTTTTTGGTTTTTTCTTTGGGTTTTTTGTTTTACCTTATTCAACTCACTAATAAATTATTTTGCCTACTTATTTTTCATTTCCATTTTCCATTTAATTTTTCAAAAAAAAAAAAAAAAAAAAAAATTTATTTTATTTCTATTCGAAATTTTACTTTGAAATTTTTTGAAGACACTTTTGCGGAATCCAAAATATTATCCAAAAACTAAAAGTCAAAAGGAAAAAATATTAAAAAAATGTAATAAAGCAACCGCAGAACAAAAATTAAATTAAAACGGTAAAATATCTATAGAATAAACTTAATGAAATAAAATCTCATAAATCGTCTCAATTATCCTTAATAGTTTCATACTCCTTCCTCTCTTCCAGCACTTGATATTAATTTGTATGCAAAATTTGTACATTAAAAATATTATCGTACAAGTTATCTAACCCATTCCTTTTTTTGAAATGGCTTCCTTATCTCTAAAATTATGTTAATAATTATGTACATACATACATACGTATCTATTGTTGTATATATAGATACATAGAATTTATAATTATGTCCTGTTTTTAATTTATTTATTTAATTTTTAAGCGAAAAAGAGAATTTTTGAACATTCAACTTATTTCAGGACTAAATTCTGAATTTTAAACTTTTATTTTATCTGCGCTTTAATATATTATGTACAGGGTGTTTGGAGCTCATTGATCCGCAGACCTAGGGATGATAGAGAAGTTGGAAGCAAACACGAAAATCTTCCACAATTGCTAGGATATGTTTCCTCCTTCTCCAGTTTCAATAAAGTCGCGCCAGAAGTACAGAATAGATCAAATCATATAATTTGAGTCATTAGCAGTTCGAAAGTCAAGCAATTTAATAAAGCTTTGGACTTCATGACTTTGAAGCTTTATTAAAGTTAAAGAAGAAAGCAATATAAACCCTCCTCCTTTAAAGAATGTCCTTCTTTTGTTCTTCTGTCGACCTCGTCTGTATCCTCCAAGTCTAAAGACCACTGTTCTCTGGACACCTTGTACTTATTTGCTTGTACAAGATCTACTACACCATATACTTTACCTCATGACCTCAAGGTAAAATAAATTCCAAAATTAGACTAAAACAGTGGAATAGCAAACCACAATACAAAAAAAAAAAAAATACTTTAACAAGGACACGGTTAAAAACGACATAATCAAGGAGAACAATAAAAACAGGATATCATTAATGCAGAATAGAAAAAGACAAAAGACAAAAAATAAAAAAAAAAAAATTTCCTTGAACTAATAAAATAGAAAATGGAAAAAATTAAAAAGGATTATGCAAATTATGTTGATCTTTGCGGCCAATTATATTACTATATATTTACCCACAAATTTTATACTATAGATACCCAAGTTACGTATATATACAAATTAATTTGTTTTATATTAAATATACCTGCAAAATACATACAAAATCTATATATTTCTGTCCTTGTCACTTTCTAATTCTCACTTTTTTTTTTTAATTTTTTTTTAAATGAAAATTAAAATGAAAGAGAAGAAACAAAAAAGTTTTCCACTTAAAAAAAAAAAAATTATAATATTTTTCTTTAAATTTTTTAATTATTTTTAAATACGTATATAAGTGTGTGTGTGTGTATATTTTGGTATACTGTTATGTTTTAAAAAAATTTTCAAAAACTAAAGTAACAGTAATAAATAACAACAAAATTACATTGTTATAGTGATTTTACCTTCAATTCTATTCTTTTGCTGCATCGAATGTTCATATAACGGTAAATGCTCATTTCTTAATATCCCCATTTCTGGATGCTCCTATATGTCCAGAAGTGAAACCAGTGACAAATGAAATGTAATGGAAAAGAGGTGAAGAGAATGAAAATGTACATTTCCTACTTTGAACCTTGATTTTGATCAGAGAGAGTACCCTTCTCCGACCTTTTTTAGAATTTCCGTCAAAATATTACAAAATATCTTAGAATTCCCAAAAATATATTTGTTACTTTATATAAAATCTCTTAAATTAGGAAAATGTAGATACCAGAATTTGTGAATATCTTATTTGTGGTGAAATACATAATTTACTTTAAAATAATGTCAAAATATAAGGACAAAAAAAAAAAAAAAAAAAACAACAACAATAAAATTGATTTTCATAATAAAAATTCCTTCTTTTAGTTTTTATTACTTCTACCGGTATATTAAAATTTCATTCAAAATTTTTTATATAAAAATATATACATACATTTATACAAATATAAATTAATAAAATATTTACATACATCTGTACAAATATAAATTAATATATAAAAGGAAGAATTAAAACCGCTTAAAAAATATGCAAATATTTTGTTTTTCTATAATTTTCTCTTGTTGTTGTTCTTTTTTTTGTTGTTGATAATGAGATAGTAAATATCCTTTACTCCTGAGCTCTACTTTTCCTTAACTATGTATTAAAAAAACAACAACAATTATTAAAAATAACTGGAAAAGAAAGGATTTTTCCAAAAAAAAAAATAAAAAACAAACAATTTATGTATTTTCTTCTATTGTTGGCCACAAATGAGATTTAAAAAAAAGTGGGGGCATCTTAAATGTCACAAAGTATACAGAATACTAAAAATATAAAGAAAAACAATAATAAAAAGTATAACGGTAACCATAATAAAAATAATGAAAGAAAATTTTACCTAGATATATTTACCTAATAATAATAATGGCTTACTTAATTTCCTTAAAAATTCAATACATGTATAATGTATATATTGGTTTTCATTCAATTAGTATTATATGTATGTATGTGTATATTATGTATAGAAATACCTAGTAAAGTAGTTGAAAAAAATTTTGAATTAATTTAAGTCTTCAAAATGGTAGTAATAATCAGGGATGGTATTTGTGTCGTCGAATTTTTTAAAAAAGAGGAAGTACCGTTAGGTCAGAAGTTTAAAGAGTTTCGAATAAAAGCAATACAATTCTTTCAATTGTTCGTATCAATGAGCGTTCTTGCATAGCTACAAAGAGCTTTTAGTATATAATTACATATTTCAAAAATATGTTCGGAATGCTTCTAAGTAGTCAGAGGTATTTGAATAAGCGCGACGACGAAGAGTTATGTCGTCCAATTTTTTTTTTTTTACAGGAAATACCGTTAGGTCACAATTTTTATCAGGTTTGAATAAATTAAATATTATTTTAAGAGTCCCTTTTCATTATTCATTTGAGTAGCAAATTCTACTGCAGTGAGAACGAGCTTTTGAAATAGGATTATATTTTTCTCCAAAATATGTTAGGACTACTTCTTTGAAGTCAGAATTATTTCAACATAGGACCGCCTAGCAGAGTTTCACAGATAAAAGAAAGAATAGGGTAGGGTTTTTTCTAGCTATTTTTTTTTTTCTCTTCTTCTTCGTCTCCAGATGTTCGATTTTGTTGTACACACATTTTTAGGGTCTCACCTGGAGCTTCGGTTATTCACATGCTCCTGCTTCGCCAATTGTTCATGTAATATCTGTTAATATCTAATCAAGGAATGAAATTTTCAAAGAACGCTAATTTATTATTAGAGAATTATTTTACATCTTCACATATCATATCGTCTATAAGAAGTCACCTCTGTTTTATTCCAACTTTAGTACAGGTACAAAAAACCTCTAGATAATTGAAATAGAAATTTATGTCATCTTTTGTTTATGTGTATTGGTTTATAGTATAATAGAATTAAATTATCATAAGAAATATCTTTTTTTACCATAATCTGTATACAGTAAATATTTTTTTAGATATTTTCAATTAAATATATCTACAGATATATCTGAAGACCAAAAAATTAGGATGAAATATACTCCATCCCTTATAGAATAAATAATCAGAAAATGGAATTATTTATGTTCTTAAAAACTACAAAAAGGGGGGAAACAAAAATAGGTTTATAATGTTCTATTTTTTGATATTTTGAAATCTACAGATAATTAATTATAATTGTTGTATGTTGGGTTGCATGTAAATTAGATACAAAAACAAAAATAAAATTAAATATAAAGTTAATTATTTATTTATATGTGTACAATTAATAAATAATAAGTTAACCAAAAAAATGAAGAAGAATTTGTATTTAAAAGATTGTGGGGGAAAATTTAATTGTTTTAAGAATTCTGTTAGAGAATAAATTCGAGAAGACAATGTCCTTATTTGTTCTTTTTTAAAACTTTGTTTGGTTTTTCTTGGAAACTTTTAGGAATATTTCGTGGTTCTTATGAGTTTTATAATTGTGTACTAAAATATTTGTAAATTTGTTTTGTCCTACTAGGACAAAAATGTGGAATTTATTACTATCTTCTGTATTTCCAAAAGTTGCGATTTTGCTATTTATAATCTGCTCAAATTTTGAAAGAATCCTAATGGATTCTTTTCGGATTTACCATTTAACTCCCCATTATCCTAATTTTTTTTTATACTTATCCCATCCCATTAAATCACAACTGCGTTAAGTGGAAAGCATCATAGTCCTAGTTTGTGGTACATTGGATTTAAAATGGAATTCTTAAAAATTAAGCTCTTCCTAGCTTTTTGTGGACTTTTTTTAGACAGCTTCATAAGAAATTGGTACAAAATGTTTAAAAGAACGGTTTTGATACAAGATAAAGTTTAGAACTATAAAAAAATAGAGGTCCACTAAGAACGTTAAATTAAAATATGAAAAACACTTTATAAACTTTTGTACCTTACTAAATTTTGAACATAGTGTATTCTGAAGCATAACGGGTATCTAACTGCGTAGGTCTAATTAACTATATCACAAGAATACTTGGCTTTGCGAGTTTTCTAAAAATGGCATGTTATACAAAATGGCATGGCATACATTCTGAATATAAATAGGATGATTTAAGATATATTCATGTGGCTTTACACAGGTACCTCATTTGCTTGAGAAGAGTCCATAAACGTAAGTATATGGCAACTAGAAATTTATTACTCTTAGTTACCTTATTTGTAGCTTGGTTACTCGTACTTTTTGTCTTGAGTTCTAGAATTTATGTCGATTTAAAAAAAGGTTCCTTAAACCATAGATGGAAGCTAGTAACTTAAAATAAGATTCTAAAAGCAGTTCCTGAAGCTTTTTTAACAAGCTTTATTTTAAAAATTAATTAAAAAATAAAACAAAATTCGTTATGGAAGTTATGTGAAAACCCAAAAGCTTGTGTATGCTAGAGTACCTCTATATAAACTAACTTATAAACGAAAACCTTGTAAAAATTAAAAATCAATATAGCAGTTAATTAGTCTCTATGACTTCTAAGTGGAACGAGACTAAACTTTTAAATAAAACTTTTTAACAAAATGTTGTATTCATCAAAGAACTTTTAAAAAGCAACTAGGTGTATGACCTGTCTGGAACTAACCAAATTTATCTTTAAAAATGTCGGGAAAATTATATTTTGTAGAAATAATTGTGTCTACATTTAAAACTAATCAAAAAATCTTATTAAAGTTTATCTATAGAAAGTAACTAACTTATTTTATAATTTATACTTCATTTGAAATAAATAAAATTCTATTTTGGTTGTAATTTTAAATGGAATTATTAAACCTAATTAAAATAATTTTTTTTTTCCATAGAAATCCTAAAATTAATTTTTCTTTTTAATTATTATGACAAAACTATAAATAAGTATCTTTTTGATGTCAGATTAAATTTTATAGAGTATGAAATAAATTATAAAATTTGCCAATGGAACAAATTCTAGTGAAAAAAATCAACTTCTATTTTTAACTAGAAAAAACTTATTTTAAATGTAAAATTTTTAAAATAAAAACGATTTTATGAAATTTTCGGATCATTTTTTGGGATTTTAACTTGTATTTTTGTAAAAAAATGAAGAGTATATTACTCTTTCTAAATTTTCATAGATTTCTTGGAAGTTGATTGGAAGTTAAGTTGATTTTCTGAACAAATTTTTCAGGGGATTTTATAAAATTGACCTTATACGTTTGGATAGACTTTAAAGCAACCTTTATTATTACATAAAAAATACTAAATTAGAAATTGATGAAGAAAACTTACAAAACTACCGATAGTTGAATTGATATTTTAAAGAATTTGCACGTGGCTTTACTTGATAATTAATTAAGAGTAAGAATATTATACCAAATAATATAAAAGCCTAAATAATTATATTAGTTCTAAGCTTATAACAGAACCCTCTGAAATAATAATAAAAATGTAAATTTTTATCATTTTTACATCTAAAAGTATGCAATTAATATTAATTATTTTTTTTTTTTTTTTTTTAACCTAGAAGTATGCAATAAATTTATATAATTTGTGCTCCTACATTTTTTTTATTTTACAATTTGAAGCATGTAATTTAACTTTATAATTTGGGTACCTAGGAGTAAGCCAATTTTATTATTTTTTTACGCCTAGAAGTATGCAATTATTTTATTTGCATATTTTAAGGAGTGAGTGAAAAAAAAGAAGCTCTTAAATTAATTTTTTTTTATTAAAGTAACGCTAGGTAAAGTAAATTCTATATATATTTTTCTTCTGCAATATAAAAAATTCTTGAATTAAAAACAAAACTAATATCTCTAGGAATTATTTACCAAATACATAAAAAAATGCTAGTAAAAATTTATATAATAAAAAAAATATATAATAAAAACTGTAAAACCTTTTTAAACTCTAAAAATATGCGATGCCAAAAAACAATATTTAGAATTTAAGCCTACAACAAAAAAAAATTGTAAATGTTTTCGGTTCTTTATCTTTTTATATATTTCGGGACTAAAATCTTTAAGTTACAAACCTTTATAAATCAATATTAGAAATATTTTTTTTGTTATTTGACCCCAAAAAACTGTTACAGAAGAATCCAAAAAAAAAACAAAAGGGACGCCAAATAAAATTTGGAATAAAAACTAAAACAGTCACAAAAATAATAAAAACAGAAATTAAAAGAAAAAAAAAACAAACAGGAGTCTAAAAATAAGGAAATAAATTTAAAGAAAATAAAAATATCCTTGTATTACACACCTATTCCTCTCCCACATATATACGCATAATATCATTCTACCTGATCATTAAGGTCCTCTTTTGTTTCTTCCTTCATTTAACTTTTATGTTTACCGATCATAAAAATAAAATAGTATCTAAACAGTTAAGAAACATAATATACAGTTATATTGTGTAGCTATCAAAATCTTAAAAAAAAAATTCTCCAATGTAAAATGGATATACAGCAGCTCCGAGATCAAACTGACCGGCCATCATCACACATATTATAACTATAAATTTCCTTTTTGTCACCTTAAAAACTTTTATATAATATGTTTTTTTTCTTTTTGGAATACGAAAATCTAAGGAAAAGATAAACAAAAAAATTTATGTTAAGAAATAAAATTACGTTCCCAACATGCTCAAAAGATACCTCAAAATTATATATATGTATCTTATACTTACCATATATGGGACATTAAAATAACAAAACACAATCATTCAAACAGTAATACAAGAAAATTTAAAATTCCTATTAAGGAAAAGAAAAATTGGAAAACCGAATTAATAAAAAGTAAAATAACTTGGCTCCAGCACACCATAGGTTGAAATTATTTCAAATCAAAATTCACTGGGACATCTCGATAAAATACGGAATAGATCAATCTGTAATACGAGTGTTACCTGAATACTCACTCCTATTAACCTTCCATGGAATGTCTATTGAATAGAGATTTTTTTTGTAGATATCTTGTAGAGACGACTACCTGTTCCAAACCCCTGTTCCAAATTCAACAATAAATGCCACCGCTCAAAATTTCCCAAAGTGGAACCAAAGTTTTAAGTGATACCAATCCCTACAACAGTGAATTAGAAAAATGGCAAAACACGACTAATAAAACCTCGATGGATATGCGTACGTCGAACCAATTACTATGTAAAGCGGTTCAATATATGTACGATTCTAAAAAGTTTAAAAAGATCCATAATTCCCAATAATATCCCCTATTTCCTTACCCAATACCGATCCTGAAAACTAAAAGATACATATGTATTCAAAGTTATTTCCAAGTTTAATTTTATAAAGATAGTTCGTTTGAGTTAATTAAAGTCCACAACTACCTACATATACCCAGTACAGTAATTCCGGATGGCTTTCAATGCTTTTCATCAACCCTCATTAAAAATCGTGAAGGTATTTAGTTGCCGTTATATTCAGATGTAATCTTTATACTTCGGGAGTCGATATAAGAATACTTGTAAATATAATTCAATTTGTGACAAATCCGTCATTTATTACATATATTTTCATAATCGTGATATATTCAGTTAATGTTATTGGAAGACGTCGTTCTAAGACCTCGAGAGTCAAATTACCTAAATATAGGGAAAAATACATATATTAAAATATTAATCTATTTCATTAAAAGTGTCTATGCAGTTCGATAGGTAATAATAATTTAAGTAAATATTGTACATTACAAACATGGCAGCAAAATTATAATGCCATTTGAAAATTAATTCATTTGTAAGTGTAATAATGAAAAACAAACACAAAAGTGTCCTTTTGATAAAAGGACAACAAAAAATAAAAAAAAACACAAAAATAAAAAATTGTGTTAAGTCATCCTATAAAGATTATTATCATTATTGTGTACCCAAAAGTTATTTAACTGGAACAATAAAAAACAAAACACAACACTTCCAACAACAAAATTCTCAAGAATCTTTTTTTAAAGGTAGGTAGATACTTTATAAGCTATATATAAGCTAAAAATACAAAAAATAACTGTAAAGAATAAATAACGGTATTTATCGGATATTTTCTTGAGTAACGTGATATTTTGTGTTCATAAGTGGAAGTAAAACATCGCATTTCAAAACTTAAAATCAAAAACTAATATTTAACTGTTATTTTGAAAATTAAACCGTTTTGTTGCGGATCTTTTATATTTTATTTTTTAAGAAAACGGGATTTTTTTTTATTAAATGGAATATTTTTTAATGGAATAGTTTTGTTTTACATTATTACAATCTTTAAACCTATTTATTTGAAAATTACATTTAATAATAGTTTGTTTGAAAAGTGGGGCTATTGTTCTGCGTTCTGAAGACCATATATATAACGGTCTTCAAATATTTAAATTTTGCTTGGGGATTACATATCAGTGCCTGTCTTATTATACAGTTTGCAGATCTTCTAAGAATGTAATATATTCATCTGTACTTCTCTTCTTGTTTGCTATTTCTATTGGTTCCTGATCAGCTGCTTTCCAAAGACCTTCATTACTTATTCTTCTTAGTCATTGTATTTTGCATATAATTCGAAGGTATTTGTTTACGAATAATTGTAGTTTGTGGGTTTTCTCTTGAAGTTTCGCCAGCATCCCATAACCATATTAGGCCTATGGATTCTATGAATGTTGGAAAATATTCTTAGCTTTATTTTTCTAGCTATTTACGATGACCTCCTAATTTTCCAAATTTTTCTAAATAAATTTAATATAACAATGTGCCACAATTTTAAAGCTTCATGTCCTTGCACAGTTTGCCTAATGCTTAAGATTCCTGTAGCTGCAATACAAAAGCTTTCGTTTTTATATGAATAACTCAGGATTTAATTAAGTTGTCTACGGCAACACATAAAAAATCTAGTTTTTTGCCAAAGATATTTCTGATCAATTTTGTTAGTTTTTTTAATTTTTTAATTGTTAATTTTTGTTAAATTTTAAACTGAATTATTATTCAGTATTTTATTATTTCAGGCGCATTTTCCAGAGTTCATGTTATAGGCTATCCTACTCGCTTCCTTGTTTGCAACTAAACTGATACTTACGACTACCATAGCAATTGTTTATATATTAACAAAACAACAAGACAATCTTAAATATTTTTTTGATTTTTAACTCAATATGCCATTTGAAATATATCTTGGGAGTATTCCATAGATTAAGCTTACAAATAAATATTACAATTGCCAAAAAACTGGAAAAAATAATTTTCCATCTTAGAAAATTATTTAATAATATGTAATCCTTTAAGAATCTCTTACAATTTTTTGGCATAAGAAATTTCGATTTTAATCCTTTAAATTTTAATTTAAACAATAAAATAATTTGGTATTCTTAAATAAATTAAATAAATTTTTCATTTAATTTCTAAATTTTTTTTTTGCATAGTAATTTTAAGAATACTTAATCTTTTTAAAAACATTCATTTGGCAAATATTAATTCAATTGTATATAGAATTTATTATCGAGAGACATTTTGTTGGAAAAATTCCATTTAAAAATTTAAATGAAAATTTTTTGAATTTTGAAGTGGAATCAAATGTGAATGAAATATAGTATAGTTGAAAGTTTGGTTTGAAAGGCATATATTCGGACTTACAAAAGTAGTTTTATCTGAAATATTGTAATCGTGCTTTAATTTGATCATTAGATTAATGTCTTTATTCGACCCAAGATGGAGTTCAAATCTCACATTTAGACTACCACATCTCGAACTTCTTTGAGTTTCGTCGACATAATTTAAGACCGACTCTTACGTCTAATAGGCAATCCTGTCAAACAAGTAACACTTACTACACTTAACTCTCATTCAAATATTGGAGCGTTTTCTCTGTTATATAGATACCTTGTAGTTTATCTCTTTTATAGATATCTTGTAGGTATTGACACTTGCTCTTTTGAATTAAAATCAATAATGCCTCCCTTTAAACAATTCCAACGCAACACCAGGGAGGCCTCAAGTGCTACTTCTACAATGTATAATGTATTCCATCCTTTCCCTTCTGATAGAAATAGATCGTTATACAATTTGCAACGTTTTAAAAGAAACTTAAATAAGTTTGTTACTAACACCCAACTCTCCTCTTCCTAGCAAAGCAAAGTTTTTAGATATATATAAAGGAATTCGTTCCTAGAGTTTGCCTAGCGTGTAAAAAAAAAAAAAAATTGCACTTGCTCTATCGAACTAAAGACAATTATGCTTTCTCTTAAACAAATCCTACTTAACACGAGAGGAGCAGCAACTGTAACCCAATTTGAAGGCATTGGAACATATAAAAGATCAAGTTAATATAAGTAAAATTAACCAACTGGAACATTTACCACCTGTATTTGATGTTAAAATTTCAATTTCAAAAAAAAAAAAAAAAAAAAGAGAACTTAAAGGATTAACAGTAATAAAAAAATATAATAGACTTCTATTTTAATTGAAGAATCATTCTATCTCTTTCTTCCCACATATGATGCACAAAGTAATTAATTAAAAAGAACGGAAAAGAAAAAATAATATTTATTCACTATATAACTCTTTCAAACATAATAGCCGTAAAAGATTGATAGCTCTTTAGGTAGGATTATTTTTTAACGGTATTTTAGAGTATTTTTAAAAAAAAAATTTAATACAAATATGCTGACTTTCAATAGATATTTCATTTTTTCACCGTCTGTTCTCTATCAATTTGAAAATTACGTCTACGTCTAAAAAAAAAAAACCAAATATACTACTCGTACAGTAGATTCAGAATTGACGAAACTTATTTTAAGACAATTTAACCATTTAAAGGGATTTAAGTATATTATATACTTTTAATTGAACTTGCCTGTGTCTATGGCTTTATTTTTCATTCTGTCAGTTAGTGATACATTTATATTAGAAATCTGACCATACATTTATAAGAATTGTATGGTTCAGTGGTTAGAAAAATGGATTAAAGTAAATTGCTGGATTAATTTTAACAAAAAGAAGAACTGTCTTTCATTTCAGCAATTTACTTTTATATTAAAATACTTTTAAATGCAAAAGATCTACCATCAATTTTTGGTTAATAAAAATTTTCAACATTTTAAGCTTAAAAGTTTTCAAATATTAAAAGAACTGTTTCTTATACCAGCAATTTACTTTTATATTAACACAGTAACAAATTCCCAAGATCTACCTTAATTTTTTTACTTTCTACACTTTAGGGGGCTAGTACTACTTTAATATAAGTATATATTGAAAAAAATTTTTTTTATTATTTTATTTTATTTTACAGTTAAAAATTAAAATTACAGTTATTTAACTTACTTTAAGTCTCTGAATTACGATAGTTCTTCAACTGTAAAATTTTAAAGAAAGTAGCTGGATTAAAAAGTTTAAAAGTTAGATCGGCTCCGGAAATTGGATGCTACCAATGTGAAAAGATGTTTTTTAATTTTTTATTTAAATAGGAAAATATCTATTTTTGGTCCATTTTCTAAAAAAAAAACTGCTGTGTTCTCAATGAGACACGTTCTCAAGAGAGACTTAATTCAAAATTTTGCTTGCATTCTGACAAGTCAATAATTTGAA
This sequence comes from Dolichopus griseipennis, assembly GCA_963082915.1. Classification (NCBI taxonomy): domain Eukaryota; kingdom Metazoa; phylum Arthropoda; class Insecta; order Diptera; family Dolichopodidae; genus Dolichopus; species Dolichopus griseipennis. The sequence continues at coordinate 99,699,340 of OY720444.1, forward strand.
GTTATTGCAGCCTTAAAAAATTCGTATGTTTTGATACGAATAAATTTTTGAGATATCTAGTTTTATTCAAATCTTTAATTTGTAGCACTTTTTTCCACAATTATTTTAGAGGCTTAAATCAAATTAATTTCGAGTCTCTAAATATTCGCAATTTTCTTTGACGGAAAAAATTTTGAAATAAAATTCTGAAAAAAAAAATAAATCGCACTATTCAAAAAAACACACAATATTGAAATACAAAGCATTGATAAACGTACAAACATATTGAAAGAATGAGAAAGATGATCATTGTCCTTGATATAGTTTATTTTTAAAATGGATAGGAAATACATTAGATTGGATGTGATGTGACAAGAATCCAACTGAGATCTAAAAAATATTTTATAATGGTCAAAGTAATTGATGTCATATAATAAAATACCGTTACACGTTTATTCTGTTGCATTGCGTGAAGTTTTATTTGAATTATGTGAGGTTGTAAAAAAATGAAATCGATAGAATATAAAACTAGGTTTTGTTTTTTTTAGAATCGTCAAATTTTTTGGAAGATATTTGAAAAAAAAAAAAAAAAAATTGATTGGAAATATCCTTATTATTTCCGCTAATAATTCTTAGTTTTACCGTTTTTTTTTTTTTTTTATTTCACAAACTATTTATCTCCTTCTGTCATTCTGTGTATTAATTTAACTGTCAAAAAATGGTCGAATTCAATCAAAAATAAACATAGAAGAATCGAATTAAATGAACTTTTTTTTTTATTTTTGTTTTTGTGTTTTTTTTTACAGTTATGCAACAAGACATGGAATCATCAATTACAAATTTGATCCTTTAATAAAAGTGATGAGAAATGTCCTTATAAATTCAAACAAATTTTATTTCATTTCATTTGAAGAATCGAATCGAATCGAATTGAAATGAAATGATGTTTAAAGTACAATAATGAGAAATATAGTTATATTTAGGTATATATATACAGGAATTTAAATTTATATGATTGTAGGTTTTTTTTTTCTTTTTAAAGTTTTAGAAAAATTTTATTTTTTTAATGCCATCTCTTTTTTTTTTCTCTGTTATTTTTGTGTCAAAAGAAAAGAGAAAATAAAAATTCAAATGATCTATGTAATCGATTTTTAGCTTTAAGTAATTTATAATGATTGTCCATCATATTGGATGGTATTATTTACCATTGATAATGATGATTAAAATGACATTTTGATTATGATGATGATGATGATAATATTGATTTAACTTACAAATAGCGGTTTTTTAATGATATTTTGCAAAAAGATAAAAATAAAACAAATAAAATTTGTTTTAAAATGTGATATTGTAGTTAGATAAATGTCAAAGTTTATTGTCAAGTCATTTAAAAATGATTTATATGTAAGTTTAATTCAAATTAAAAGGAAAAAATAAAATAAATTAAGTTATTGGAAGATTTTCATTTACTTATTTATGTTTAATATTAAAAATTATATAAGATTTAGTAAATAATATTACAGAATTTAATATTAAGGTCACAAGTTCGATATTATGTTATTTAATAATCAATTATATTATTTGTTGTAGTGAATTTAAATAAATAATATTACATTTGTTCATTATAACTTACTGTTAAGCCATATTTTAATAAGTTTACTTAAAATTGAAATTTGTAACCTATTTGGTACTCGAACCCGCACTTCCTCGGTTAATAAGTGATTAATTCTACACAAATGATAGACATTTTTATTTATTTATTTATAATTAGTACCAGAGCAATAGTAAATATTGCCTGATAATAATATTCCTTTGCCTATTTGACATTTGAACTTCTTATTAAATTATAACACTATATATTTTTATTAGATATGATCCGACAAGGGTTTGAATCCGTGACTTTTCGATTGAAAAGGCGACACTTTACCATTGAGCTATCTTTCAGATTAATAGAGATCTTAAATATTTAATCGAGAGATCTGGTTTTTTAACATAACTATAGGAGGAAATTGGAATAATGGTAATTCTCTATTGTAATTATTGCAGTTAAATTGCAGTTCAATAATTGGAGTAAAACAAGTAGTAAAAAATTATGTAGATAACCTGTTCATAATGTGCTGAATTAGATGATGTTTTTAAAGAAAAGGACACAAGTACCACATTCTTCATCATCGCATCTAAAATAGCGAACTATAATTCTATGGTGTTTATAAAGAATCATCTTTCATCAATTTTTAACTAAATACACTAAAATACAAATTCTTAAGCATTTTTAAAAATACACAACTGAAAAATAATGTGAACTAAAAAAACCAATGCTTCTTTAAAATTTTCATCGAAGCGTTGGCTACATCTCCTGTTATTGTTCTTAAGTCCAAGACCTACATTTAACGCTAAAACTGATCATCTGTAAAAAAATTCCAAAAATTGTATTAATCTCAGTTAAGATATTTACATATGAAGTTTACTGTGAAAAAAATCCTTTGCATATTTTTAAATCTGCCTCAGACATCAGACTTTAACCAACCATTGTTTGAAATTTTTCTAGAAATTAAAAAAAAACTGTTTTTCAGTATAAATTTTTTAGAATGTGCCATTGAATTTCCATTGCCTATGGCTACAAAAGTTATGATCTGAAAATATTACATAGATGAAAACCCACGCAATTAAGAGATATATTACATTGCCTCTATATAAAGCAATGCAATATTTGGCTGTTATTCCTCGTAACTTTAGAATTCACGCCCACCTACGTCACTAAAAAAGTCTGAACGAAAGAATTTCAAACAAATTAAAAGACGCCTACAAGAAGACAATCTTAATCCGAGGGGAAACAATGAAAAAAATAGATTCTAGCAGATAAAATGTCTCATAAAGCTTTAACAACATTTTCAACTTTAATTTTTATGAACTCTAATAATGATTATTTTAAATGGATTACGTTAAAAAATAATAATAAAATCTTGAATCACCTAAATGTATGCAATTTTAAGAAAAGCTTGACTTGAAGCGAAGCAAATATAAATGGCATACAAATGGGATGAAAACAAAAAAAAAAACAAAATGTTTCTTAAATATTTTACAACATTTTTAAATACCAATTTTTATAAACTTTACGATCGTTATTAAAATTGGATTATGTAAAAAACAACTTAAATAAGCCTAAAAGTATGCAATTTAAAAGATGAATTCTTTTTCTCAATGTTTTTACAGTTTATTTTTAGAAATTTTACATATTTTGTTCTTAAATTTAAGAAATAAAGAATACATTTCATTAAAAATGAATTTAATGTTTTTAATAAATCCCTAAAAATTGTCTTTTGTTTGTTTGTTTTGATTGTTTTGGTTTTTTTTTATTATCCTGCAATTTTTTTTTGTGTTGGACGTAAACCAATAACGCACATAAATTTAAATATTGTTGTTATCCTTTTAAATTCCTTTATTATTTATTTATCTCCTATTTTTGTTATTATTATTCTATCTTTATATTCGTTTTCTTATTCTTTTCTTTTAAAATTTTTTCATTTAATTTGTTTTTATTTTTATTTATTTGTTTTCATTTTTTAATAAATCAAGTTTCATTGATCCTTCGGGAAAATATAAATAATCTGAATGAAATTTTATTGTCTAAAGCTGTAAGGGAATCGTTAGATCGAAGTTTGGTTGGTGCTGATGGTGGTATACTAGAAATTGATGGTGATAGTAATCTTGTTAGTCTTCATTTCTTCATTGCAAGGAGTTTTTCTTTAAAGTTTTTGTGTGATGCTTTTTTGTTACAGTATGGGTGTAATTCACTAGAGAATTTACTTTTCTATTATGCTTGTTTTTGATTTAAATCATCATTGTTTTCTATTTATATTTAAAGCTTTTTATTTTTATATTTTTTGATTTTTTGGTAACTGCTTCTGCTGTGGCTGCTGCTGATTTATTTAGAAATTCGAAAGGTAAATAGCTAAAAAAAATTTAAATAAAAATCGTTTAAAAAAAAATTGAAAAGACAGAAAATAAAAATTTTGGAGGGAAATTCCTAAAGAAAATCCATTCTTAAAAATTCAAAATCATGTTTCTTGTAATGTTTCTTTAATGCTAACCACCAGCTATCATCATAGAAACATCATTTTGATATAAAACAATGAACACAAGTACCAAAATGAAATTTTGTTTGTTACAAGGATTTAATATAATTCAAAAAAATATTAAAAAAAGGATACAATAAAAGGATATTTATAATAAATATGGTATTTTGTTATATTTTAAGAGATATAAGAATAGAAACACAGTTATCAAAATGGTAATAACTAGAATTAAAAATTTTGAGAATTATTTTGAATTGTAAGAAAGTCACAATTTTATTAAAGTTGTACTAGAACTTCGTAGGTAACTTCTGGGTGGAAACTTCTTCGATAGTTTTTGATATTATTATGGATTCGATGATCTAATCACAGGATTGGATGTGACAGGTCTTTTGTTTACGTTGACAACAATTTATTTGCTTTTGTCATCGTAAGTGTTCCTCTATTCTTAACTTTTGCAAAAATTATTTATTCTGACCTTGGTTATATTAAAATTATCCTTTTCTATGACTGACCGATCCCTGCTACTGATCAGTCATTATCTTGACAGGCAGTTTAGAAGTTAACTACTCTGATTGCCATGATTACACTATTTTGATTACCAAAGGGAGTTGATATAAGTAAGTAGATCCTTCAGACTAACTGCAAATTTAAAATTTTTGATACATTTTGAAGGTCTATTTCCTGCTTAGAACTCAAATAGTCTTCTTTTAACTCAATTGAACCTCTCCTGAAGACAGCGCTAATAATGGAGAATATGCGGAAATGAAGCGTTATAATTTTCCTGACCTCCAGTTGCGTAATATATTTTTTTTAAATGCTAACTGTTCAACTGCTAAGCTAATAAGCCAGCCTATACTATCAGTTTCAGATTTTCAATAAATAAAAATCCACATTGTTTTTATTGTAATTTTGTTTTTGGGTTATATGGTATTCTATATCTGTGAGTTATAATATTTAATTAAAAAATTTGTTTATATTTATATTATTATATTAAATAATTAATTATTTGAATTTTTATTAGGTGACCTGTAGGTGATTAAGATCCACTTAAGGTTGATACATAAATATATTTTGTATCGATCTTCTATTCAATTGCAAATAGGTTGAAGCTCTTGGACTATAATTGCAGTACAGTATTTTATATTAAGTTTAAGTAGTAAGAATAAGCAGATTGTTTTAAAAAGATATTGCATTTTGATTACCAATACTGTATTATTTTTATCTGCGTGGGAGTTCTATTAATTTTGGAGATCTGGTAAGATTTCTGACAGTTTGTCTGGAAATTTTATTGCTAATAAAGAAAATGCTTCCACTTGTTCTAATTTTTTCGTTTTTTTTTATCATTTTCATTGGTCTTTTGTTTGTTTTCATTTTTTAAATTATATTTTGTAAATTAGGACATTTCATACAGAATATAAAAATATTATATATATTTTATTCTAAATAAAGAATATTTTTGAACTGTTTTGGTATTATGTTTTTATGACAGGGACACCGTTTTTATAAATAAGGATTATAATTTTGTTTAATATTTTGGAGTACATACATAACTAAGAAATGTTTTGTTAATAATATTGTATATATAGCTTAAAAAATATTTAAGAAGGAATCTGATTTTTAAATTAGGTTTCACATGGAATTTAAATAAGGAAGAAATGTAAAATTTATTCAAGTATTTTATTATCACATTCAAATATGAAGTGGTAAATTGAAATAAAATGGAAAGTGTTTTGGGAAATTTTTTTAGTCTGAAAAGGAAATTTACGCAGCTAAGTGTAAATTTATTCATTTAGACATTCATTTTATTTTGAATAGATGGTTGATGTATGATAAACAGTTCTGGGAGGATGTCGATATTTAAAGGGTCGATATTATTGACATAACAAACAAAATAGTATGGAACATAGCTCAATACCATCGAAGATCCATTGATTTTTACCTAGCAATATTCAGAGATATGAGTAAGCTTTTCACTATTCCATGTCTAAATTTAAAGTGAAACCTATTTTAGATATTAAGAAATGTATTTGTTATTGAACGTCGTGAAGGTCGACGAATGTCGCTTTAACAGGGTTTGTCGAAGTTTGGTAAAAAAAAAAATTATTTACGTATTTTGATGAAATTTAAATGGCAACGAACTAATAACGAACGAAAAACGAGTATTTTAAATGAATTCTGAAAGTTCCTAAGACCGTGTGTAATGTGATCTTTATTTCCTTAAAATTTGAGAAGATTTGGAACGACGTTCGGTTGATTGTCACAGAGGCCTGGGATCCGGCAAAGAGTTCTTCGAAATTAATTAAGATAAAAGCTTTAAAATCTTCAGAAGGATATTCTATGTTGCCTGTTTACCGTTCCTGATTTCAACATAAACAAAGAAGGATGAAGGGTGGCGCTGATATTTGCTACAGGCTTTGCAGCAGCAACATAATATTGAATTCCATAATCGGTTCCAGAAAATTTAAATTAATGGGAACTAATAAAAATAGAACCATTAAATTTCGCACAAGGGGCTGCTGTACGTAAAGTTTAGATCCATGACTTGTTTTACAAAGCCCGTCAACGCTTTGTAGATTTTCGATTTAATTTAACCTTTCCAGGTACAGGACATTAAAAAGGCGCAGTTTTAATCGCCATGTTCTTGTTTCATTATCTGTTCAATTTTAATGTTGGGAAGAATTTGAATCATTCTAAGGGTTTAATATGATGTTGAATATATATGAAGAAATAAATTTTACTTTAAAATTAAAAATTTACTTCAAGTCTTATTAAAATTGTTGTAATAAATTATATTATAAAATAGTTTTTATTCTTCAAAGAGACACACTTGATAACCTCTAAATGTAGTAATGAAGAAAAGTTTTTGCAATAAACTTAAAAAATTGTATAATTGTAGTTCAATTATCCGACGAATATTTCAAATAAGTTTAAAATAAAAATAAAAATAAATATATAAAAGAGTAGTAATCATTTTTTAATATTATAAAAAAAAATATACAATGAATAAAAATAATATTATATATAAATTTTTCAATTCATTTTGGTGCATAAGTTTTAGAAGTTGTAAAAAAAAATGGAAGATTCTATTTGAAATAAAAAATGAACTTTCAAATCGTTCTTTTTCATATCTTTCTTCCTTGCTTGTGTTCTTTTTACTAAATTATTTCTTTGTTAAATTTTTTCAAGATGATCGTTTTAAAGAATATTTTTATAAGAAAAGTATTTTTTAGCTGACATAAAAACATGAAGAAGAAAATACTAGCTATAATATATCTTGTTTCTCTCATCTTTTCAGCTTTTTTTTTCATTTGTTGAATTGAAAAAAAGGTCCTGTATGACAAAAATAGTTATTTGATGAACTGAAACTGCATTTAATATTTTCTTTTGGTTTCTTATTCTATTTTGTGCAACAAAAGCAACAAAATAAAATTTTTTTTGAAGTATAAAAGGATTGGACATTCACATTTTTGGTTTGGTTGGAAAATTACACAAAACTATAAGTAGTTTTTTGTTTGCTACTTCTCGTGGAAGCATGTGACATCAACTAGCTTCCTCCATTGCTTTTGAGTGTTTGCATCTAACTTAATTTCCTCCCCAGTTTGTCCACTTTTTTCAGATTCAGCTTTTGCTGTTGTTGGCTCAACCGAACCTTTGACTACTTTGAGAACTCCATTTCAGCGCCATTCCGGTTTAGTTTGTTGCTTCTTTTTTCAGAGTATGGCTTATTCATCTCCATTTTCTGCATTGTATCTGTCTCACTACTGGTTTTTCACGAATGCGTTGCCATAGGTCTTGGTTACTTATGGTGTTGATCCAGAATATTTCTCATATTCTTCTTCTTTGGCATCTATTCACAAATACTGGGATCTGATGCTATTTGAAGTCAGCCCAGTTTTGCTGCCATAAAGAAGTGTAGATATTTCACATAAATATTTACTTAACTACAAATTTATATTCTATTCTTGCTATTAGTTTGTTAAAACGTGTCATAATATAGAAATATTCATCATACTATTTATTCAAACGGGAATTTCCCCGTTTCGATGGTTCAAAATTAATTTCTATTAATTCTTCTTTTCTATTTTATAATCTAAAAAATAATTAGTACTCAAATATTGCCAGATCTATAATTCGTTCGGAAAAGGAATATTGAGGAAGTACAGTTTCGATTCCTCTTATTGATTTTGTTTTAATACGTGTTGCCGTGTTCTTTCTTAGTCTTTCTTTCTGTAATTTAATAAGTTGTGTAGTAACTAAGACTTAAGACCTAAATTTGTTAAAAATTTTTTAAAATCTTTTTGTAAAGTAAAATGTAGCAAATTTTAACATAAATTGTATTTGTGATACCGTATGTGCATACTTATAACTAATAAATAGTTTTTCTTGTTATTGGTGTCTCATACAATAGAATGCCAATTATATTAGAGTATGTAGGTATCTAAAATTAATAACTTTTAAACTTCAGGCTCTTAGAAAAATAACTAATCATTGTTTTTCTTATATTCTTACTTCGCTTTTAAACATAACTTATTCATGCTTCTTAAAAAGCTTCAATATTCATTTTAAAGTCTAATGAATCTATGCTCGATATCAACCTTGAGAATTGTTCAAGATAGTCCCTCTTGCATGTAAGGTATCAAACATATTAATCGCTATGTATCCTTGAAATGTCTTAAAGGCCTTAAGCTTCTCCTTATAATCATTCTGTGTTAAAATATTATTTGGCTCATTTTGTAAAAATACTAAAATTTAAAATAAAACGAACCTTCTTTTATATCTATTCCGTTATATTTTAAAATTATGTTTTATTGTCCTTTTCATACACATATAAAGAAAAATTGAGAACAACAAAAACGAAATGATAAAAAAAAGTATAAGATCCGAATAATTGCATGTCGTGTCCTTTTTATTCATTTTTTTCTTGTTGTTGTAGTTTTTGTTGTTGTTGTTGTAATGTGAAGAAAACCTTTTATCAAAATTATTCGACCATTGAGAATTTGTTGTACTTAATTCATAAAACTGTTTACTTATTCTCTTTTCATCTTTTTTTTTCTCTTAAATGCAAGTGCATCTCTCTTTTTTTTTGTTTTTATTTTTGTTGTTGTTTTTTTTTTTTCAATGATATGAAAAAAGGGATAAACTAAATATAACATTTTATTTTATTGTGCAGAATATTTATTTTTGTATCAACATATAACGGTATTTTTAAGGTATGACGTGTATTTGTTTTGTATTATGAAAAAAGATAAAAATACAAACAAAAATGTATATAAAGGATAACAGATTATATTATTAAGGATAATAAAGAAAAGTAAATTATGTAATAAACAAGATCATGTTTATGTACATACACATATATAAATATTATAAAAATTAAACATTAACAGTGAAGGCCAGTTTGTTTCAATTGGGCAATGCTGAAGTTAGGGGTAAGTTCTTTAAAGGATGAAATGTGATACTGTGTATGTTATGTAAAAAAATATCGCATAGTTTCTATTTAGAGCAATACATTGGCTCTTATTCCTCTAGCCACAAAAGTATACGTTTAAATACTTTTTGGCGCTTACTCAAAAGAGGATAAGAAGGAGATATGCAGATTTGTTAATTCTGAGCTCTTAAAAAGTAAATTGCTAACGTCCCGAATTTTAAGATAACTACAGATTTTGAGGAGTTGCGATGAATTATATAAAATTTGCACACATTCTTTTGTCTGCAACTGTAAATTTGCTGAATGCATGTTTGCGAAAAATATTTTATATTATACAATATAATATTATATTATAGTGGTACTTAACTGTGATCATTTAGTTTATATAACTGTATATTGTGTAGTGAATTACTAATCAGGATTATAAAATTTTTTTTTGGCAATATGTTTTATTTTTAGATTGAATTAGTTCTGTTATTATTTGTTTTTTTGGGGTGGATTATGTTTTCATTTTTCTTTGTTAACTGCTGCTGCTGCTATTGTTTAGTTGTTGAGGTTTAATACAGCAAATTTATTCGTTCTTGTGGATTTATTTTTAAACTTCATTTAGAAGTACTTCTTAAGGATTTTATTTATATATAAAAATAAAGGGTTTAAAGTTATAAAAAATTATAAATTTTGTTTGAATATAGTGTTGAAAATATTATTGTGCTTAAAAAGATTTACAAGCTTAAGAAAAACTGAGTGTAAATAAATTGTTATAGCCGTGTTGAAAACACGCTTTTAAGGAACTCTAAATATAAAAATTGATATTAAGGATATATTGCAATTAAAATCATTTTATTGTATGATTTGGTTGTTTTAGAATACTTGTATTAAGATTTTGTATGTTTAATTAATGTATTGTAAGTGTGGAATAATATTTTAAACATGCATATGACGTAATGAAATTCAGGAAGATTGTTGGCATAATATTCCCTTATAACATAGCACCAAATATTGCCATTTCTGATTTCCAAATTTCCTTAATCTCTATATTTTAGAAAGAAAAATTTAAATTTATATTAAGGCTTAATATAACCTTGAGTAATAGTTCCAACTTTAAGCATTTCGTTGTGACTTTTGATGTAAGTTAACGGCTGGGTGGCACAGTGGTTAAGTGCCGACCTTTCATGTGAAAGGGTAAAAAAACTTTTCTGGTTTTCGACTCGACTCAGATACTATTCGCAATTGGGTTCAAATTAATGGCTTAATCAAAACTAATAATTATTTATCTTTATTAAAAAATACATTAATATAACACTATTAACAAATAATTTAATTGAATAATATAACTCACAGATATAGAATACCATAATATAACTCTAATACAAAATAATTACAATATAAACAATAATAGAATTGTATCTATTGGAAATCTAAGACATTTCTATATGTTATAAGACCTAGTACTATCTCATGTTTAAATTGTATGTGGAATTAATTAAGATCAATTCTATGGTATAGACAGGCTTATTAGCCTAACAGTTGAACAGTTAGCGCTTAAAAAAAAATAAATATCCTCTTGGTGTTTTACCATAATACTTTTGGTGTTTTTGGGATTAAGTAATTTGTAAAATTTTTTAGGAGTGTTTCGTCTATATATTCTACTCAATTCATCAGTAGGCTTCTAGTATTACATTGCCTAGACAAACTTTTGGTTAAACTTTGATTGATTCTTATAACTTATAGGAAATTTTATGAAAATCTTTTGTGAGTTGAAATTCATTCAAATATTATATTAAAACTGTACAGTTACTTTTAAGATACTCCATTATCAATTAAATGTTATTTTAAATCAAAAAGTTTAATTATTTGATTATTTTATTACCATTAAAATATACTAACCACTTAAAACGTTTGACTTTTTAAGTTTTTAATTTATATTGGCAATAAAAATCTAAAATATTTTTTTTTTTAAACTTTTATAATCGCTTTTAATCGAATTTCAAATATCCAATAAAAAGTAATTTTCAATTTTTAATTTTATTTTATTACAAAAAAATCTTGTTTTTATTTTATTTTAAATGAATATTTATTTAAAATTAAAATCTAAAAATGGTTTTAATTTTATATATGAGTTTTTTGTTTGTTTTAAAGTAGCGTTACTGCTGTTGTTGTTTTTGTGATTTTTTTTTCATTAGAATTGACATTTAAAAAAAATCAACTTTTTTTTTTTTAAATTACTTTTCAAATTTATCAGTTTTTATTTTTTGTTTTTTTTTTTTTTTGTACCATTTCAAGCTTTTTGTAATGGAACGGGTTTTTTTTTGGCAAAAAATAATCCATAAAACTTTTCACATTATTTAAAAGTTACAACAACAAATTAGAAATAAAGTAATAGAAAATATAATAAGAATAACAAAACAACAACAACAATAATAAATGAGTAAAGCAAAAACAAGAACAAAAAATCTGCTCTTAAAAAAGAAAATCTCTTTTAAAACAACTCTTCAAAAACTCTTTTTCATTACATTTTTTGTTGTTGTTCTTGTTATTGTTATTGTTTTTTTTTGTTTTAACTAAAAAGTGTAATTAGAAAAATAAATTCATTTAAAAATTTCACTAGCGTAATGAATTTTATATCGTAGGCGCTTTTTTTTTTATTTATTAATTTTTTTTGTTCCAAAAGTTTCATCGGGTGAGGGGGGACCCGATATTTCGTTTTTTGTTGTTAGTTAATTAAAATTCTAAAATAATCCGATAAAATCTAAAAAAAAAAATAATAATAATAAAAAAGGTAATGGAAAAAAAAATTGAGAATTTGAGGAAATTATTTAATTGTTATAGTAATTGCCTAATATTTATTACTTTATATTAATTCACTTATGTAATATGATTCTAATTGCAAGGCTTGGGTGTAAGTCTTGAGTGTAAAGTGTTTTTCAATTAATTAAAGTTAAAATTACCCGAATAATGTTTTAATTTTGCAATAAATAGAAAAGTTACTTGGTAAGGCTTTAATTTTGTAATCAAATATCATTCAAGAAGTGTTTAAACCCTATCAATGAATTTCATTTCTTGTCACTCCTAAAACTAGTATAGTGTATACACAATGTCAGTCGCGTCAGTTTCATAATCCTTCATTCTTTTTAAGCAGTTTTTTACTCGACTGTAGTATTTGTAGAATATAATGAAACAAAAATAAGGGGTTTAAATGTATGTCCTTTCTTTGGAAAACCTATGGTATTATAACGCCTACGTGTTTGGTTGGATAGATAATTTAATGTATAAATTCTTTTAAATGTACAATAATTAATAGTTCAAACATTGGTAGGATCATATCAAATAAAAAAATATAGTGTATATTACATTAGTTTAATAAGAAGTCCAAATGCCAAATAGGCAAAGGACTATTATAATATCAGGCAATGTTTACTATTGACTGGTACTACAAATAAATAAATAAATAAATTTTCTTCTTAATATCAAAGTATAAGAGTATCAATCTAAAAAGCATTTAGTTAATTTCAAATGACAATATGTCAATAAAAACTCAAAATGTCAAATTAATAACTATGCTTATGTCAATTAAAATTCAAATCAATTTTAATTTTAATTTTTGAGGCTAACTGCGTTGATTATTCCGCTTTTTTTAAATTTCAAATAAAGTTTAATTTTTGTTTTTAAATTTAGAAAAAATATAAAAATCGTTTTATATTTAATTTTTTGTAACAAGTTAATCTCAATGTAATAGATTATATAACATTTTTTTTTAAATTGCATCTAGAGAATGAAATAATAATCTGTTTGTTTCGAATTAAAACCAATATGTTTTGTATTTATTGTTTTCAAAGTACCAGCTATTAATTTTTGAATATGTTGTTTTTAACTTCTAATTCATCAAGTTTTTATAAGTAGGTATTATATTATTCTCAAAGGTTACATCATATTAATGAAAATTGTATTATTTCAATAATATGCACTTTAATAAAAATATGAAGATTTTTTAAAGATTTCTGACTGATTAAGGGACATAATAAAACATAATATTGTTTAATTTTTTTTTTTTTTTTTTTTTTTTTTTTTTTTTAAATTGATATACTTTATTTAGCTTTCTTATTGTCTATTACAAATGCTTTTTTTTATAGTTTTACTTTTATATAACATATTATAATACATTTTTTTTTTTTTTTTTTTATTTTAACTGTATTTTAACAAAACAATTGATTGATTTTGGTATAAAATAACACAGATTAACCTACAACTAAACTAAATAAAGTCAAGTAAAAAAATACATGTATACGTATATAATATATATCAATATATAAATATATATATATAAGTTATTAAAGTTATATAATATTAATTAAATTATTATTATGTTAATACAATTATTCATTCTGCATAACGCTGTCAAGCAATATGGTATCCCGCTTTAGTAGGTACTTCAGATTTTTAACAAATAATTTGATGTTAGAGGTCTGTTTAAGATCATTTGGTAGCTTATTATAGATACTTATAGCTGAGGATAAGCCGCTGCTGTGAGATAACTCCGTTCTAGATCTTGTATGATTTAAATAGTTCAGGCTTCTGGTGTTATAGTTATGTACACTATTTCTTTTCGTAACATTAATATTCTTCCTGTAAATTCCTTTTTCCAGTTTAAAAATTAATTTGGCTTTTTCCATAATAATAATTTCCGGAAGCATGAAATATCCCGTTTTTTTATAAATTTCGACTGTTGGTGTCAGCCAGCTAAACTCGTATAAGTTTTTTATTGCTCTGTTTATCAAAGTACTGACCTTGTCTTTCAGCCATGTAGCGCAACTGGACCAGTTACATATATTATACCTAATATGTGACATGATATGAGCATGATATATATTATTGGCAGCTTTCCTGTTTAGTTTAATTCCACTTCTTTTAATAGCACCAAGCATTGGCGCAATTTTGGATGCTATTTTATTGATATGATTTTCCCATCTCAGTTTTTCATCAATTATTACACCAAGGTATTTATATGTATCAACTCTTTCAATTTGGACATTGTTTATTAAAAAAATAGAAAAAATAAAAATTAAGAAAAGAATTTTATTATATGAACTATTTTATATAAACGTCTACATAATTTTTTCGAATATCATTAATTATTTCTAAATGGAACCTTAATTAATTAAATTATGATTGCCGTAAAAGATTAATGTATAGTCAGTCCCCTGCTATATACAGAGCTATGATTTATGACCTGTTCTAAAATGTGCCTATAGACAGGTTTATTAGCCTAGCTAGACAGGTTTATTTATATATTTATATTAAATCTTTTCGTTTATTACGATATTAACTACCACGATATAATTAAAATTTTATTTTTTTATTAGATATGATCTGACTGGGATTTGAACCCTAGACTTTTCACATGAAAGGGGTCATCTTTACCACTACGCCATTGGTCAGATCATATCAAGGAACTACCTTTACATTAATAACATTAATTATGGGAGGATGAAATCGTTGGCTTAAATGAACATGTTTGAACTGCTTACAAGAATTTAGTAAATAAAATTTGGTATTATTTTTCAAAAGATAGGCTAAAATATAAGTCTAACTATTAATTCCCTTTTCTCTCATACCATAATGACAGACTGAATAATTAAGCGAACTATTTATAACTTTAAATTGATTAATATGCAAGTGACATTTTATCCTCTTAAAATACTCATTATTATTCTCTCAAAAGCTTTTTCTCTTTTGAAAATTGTCACTAATGTGACTTTTAATCCTCAATATAAAAATTTGATAAAGTAAAAAGAATCACAGCATTTGTACTCTTCTCTCTTGCATCATATAGGAGAAAAGTTATAAACTAATATATACTTAAAATTGTTTTTTTTTATAATTTTGTTTTGTCTACTTTCTCTTTCCAACTTTTTTTTTAATCTAATTATTGCCTTTTCTTTTCTTAATTTATATTTTTTCTATTTTTTTAATTTTTTTTTATTTTTTTTAGGAAATTTAATAATATATTATCGAAATATTTTTTCGTTCCCGTCTGGATCCTTTCAAAAAAAAATATTTTTTTTTGTTTTATAATTGAATTGAAATGAAATAATATTTTCAATGAGGAGGGAAAGAGATAGGGTTTAAGGAGTAACGACGTATAAATATAGAAAAAAAATATTTTTTAATGATTTCTGACTTTTTAAGTTTCTTTTGCTGCTCATTGTTTTCAACCTACTTTAGTTTTTTAATTTTGATAAAATATTTGGTCTCTTTTTTCTGTTTGTTAGTTTGTAATGTGTGTGCCAATGAAATTTGTTATAAATAAATAATATTACACTAGTGTGCAAAAGAATGGGAACAGTAAGTAACAGTAATTAAAAGTATGTTCAAGTATTTTTGGCATTTAGGCTAAACTGCAGTTTCTTTGATCATCGTATTTATTTGTTAAATCGTAGATTATTCGGCAATAGTTGTAGTATAAGTTTTTGAATACACAAATGTTTGTGCGCCTTCTATTATCTAAAACAAGAGTTATATATATATATTTATATTAAATTATATCTTATATTATGATATAAATGATCTTACGGGTGTTGTTAACAAGTCCATCCAATTGAAAAGCCGGCGACTTAGCCACTCCACCACTGGTAAATTCATTAAAAACATTAAAACACAAAAGTCTTTTATTTAGCATAATAGTGTACTTGCCCTCTCAAAAAATTATATTTTTATATTAAAAGTTAATATAAATACATAATGTATGTATTTATGTACATATATGTATTATAATTATAGAAAATTTTCAACGAATACATTTAATTAGCAGAAAATCGTTTTATAAGGCAATTAATTCAGTAATGAAAATTAAATTATTGATATCGATAAAAATGGTAAATTGCTCGTTAATGAATGAAAATTCCATATACATAAAAATATAACTACTAATATTATATAAATGTAGTTATATAATATATAAATATATTTATATATAAAAATGTATATAAGTGTAGAAATAATAGCACTGATAAAATAATTTTTTATTTTTTTTTATTTTGTTAAAATTATAATTGGATGGTGGGCAGAGGCGAAGGGTTTTTATGAAGGTTTTACTTTGAAGTTTATCCTTTCGTTTAATTTTGAAATGAAGTGAAAATAAAATGGGCTGTGATTTTTATATATTTTCTTTAATGCTACAAATGATTCGCAACAATTATACTGTGATAAAATGTTATTAGTTAGTAATTAAATATAATATATACACTTATATTAATATATAATTTTATCATGTTTTAACATTAAATATAATTGTATATTATATGGTTCTATATTATTAAAAAATTAAGTAGGCGTGTGTGAAAATATATATATATATGTATATATATATATACTTATCTATATGCTTGCATTTATTATAGAAGGACAAAAATTATAAGACTAATTATTAAGCATAAAGGATAAAAAGAAATAAAGAATTAATTATAATATAATAACTTATAAATTATTAGCAAATACATATGTATCATATGTAAAGTTAGAGAACAATATTTAAGAAGAAAAATTAATTTCAAATTATTTTAGAAAATATGAAATAATTTACACCTGATTTCTTTTATTATTTTCCCATCCCTTTATCCGCCTTCTTTTTCTTTTGGAACTTTTTAAAGTAACGGTTGGTGGAATAGGTATTTAATATTATTTGATTTTAAGAGCGCATATTTATGTTGGAGCTGCGATAAGTATTTAGAGCGTCAATACGAGCATAGCGTAGAAAATTTATATTGTTTATCGATGACCAAAGCCATGCTGCAATATAAACACCTTTATTTAAATCATGTATATAGTTTTCAACCCTATACTCTTATTGACTCACTTATCACTTATTGTAGCTCCAAAATGAACGCTTCCTAACACATTAACATTTAAATTTTAATATTTTTATAATGCTTAATTGTAATTTTCAGGAGCAATAAACGATTTAGTTGTTAGTTGTTGTTGGCACGTATATAAATAACATCAGATATTCAGATGATTCAGGTCTTATAACAGACAAATTAAGGGACAAGCTGATAAAATCACCCATCAAAGCGAGTTGTTCAACTTAAAAACAAATATCTCAAAAACTAAATTAGTGATCGTAAACAGAAAAAGAACACTATACATAGGAGTAGAAATTAAAATAAATAGCCGTTCAATTGAGGGAGTCTCCTCATATGGATGCTGGTTACACAAGGGTTGGATTAGCTTAAAGGAAATTAGATGTCGAATCGACACAACAAGAAATGCATTTCTTAAACTAAAAAAAGTTTTTTGCTGTCGTGAAACTAACTTTGACCTTCCCTTACGATCCGTTAAATGTTATGCTTGTCTCAAAAGTAAGAGCACTTAATAAACTTGAAGCTTTCATAATGTGGATCTATCGAAAAATGCTAAAAATATCGTGGACAGATAAGATTATCAAAGCAGAAGTTCTTCGTAGAGTAAATAATGCGGGAAAACTACTTCTAATGCTATAAAAAAACAAAAATTCTCCTACTTTGGGCATATTGTGCATGGAAACAAATATGAGCTACTTCAGTTCAATAGTTTAAGGAATAATTTAAGGAAAAAGAAATGTAGCAAGGAAACCATTAACTGCACAACATTAGTAACGGGACAGGTATCAGAAACATTGGAGATTTAATTCATTCAACAACGAATAGAAACATCTTTCAGCACATCGTCGTCAATATCATATGACTGCTGACATCCAATTACGGATAATTGATTAATTTCTCGTTTCTCAAGCATCATGGATTAATATTCATAAAATTATTACAGATTTAACGGGATTTTCCATTTTATTTAAAAAATTCTAAACCCTGTATAACCGTTTCATTCTTATTAAATTGAAAAATTCTCGAACAGAAAAAAAAAAAAACAATTTTCTTTCACACAAAATAAAAAAGCATTCAAAATTATTAAATTAACGTACCAAAAAGGTGACGAACAGATTCAAAGATTAAACAAAAAAAGTTATGTGCTAACTGTTATTTTGCAGGTACTTTAATAAATATTTAACATATATAGGTATTTATGTTTGCAAAGCGAGTAAATACAAAGAAACAGAACAACAAAAAAAAATTAAAATAAATAAAGCAAAAAATCTTAACATATAAAAAGTTTCAGTTCACAAATTCCGATTTTTTTACTAAATCCATAAGAGTTGGAAGTAAAATCCAATTTTTTTTTTAAAGTCGATGAGTCGATTCTATAATATACTTATATGTATATAATATGTATTATGTTTAAATACAATGATGGCCGAAAGTATATTTTTTTCAGTATAAATATTTTTAATAATTAAAAAAAAAAACGCATTCAGAAATTACAGTTATAGCCCTGTAAAATTTCGCATTGCTTAAAAAACTATATTAAAATTCAATTTTATTTAAAATTCAAACTCCCGAGCTTTGAAAATTACGACTTTTCCAAATCCTGACATTAGAAAATCTTTACATTTAAAATCATGACAAAAAAATACATTAATGTCGGATTTTGAACATTACTCACCTTACTAGGATTTCACTGATATTATTGCACACTGTGGAGCGAGTAATTTTAAAATTTCCCTTCAGAACTCTAAACTTTAAAGGAAGTAAAAACCTACATCATTCACAGATGATCAAAAGTTCTTCAAAAAATAATTTAAATTTTGGTAAATAATTTTGTCACAGACTGTAAATCATAATACATATTTCTATTAAATAATCTCAATATATTTTGAATATTATTAAGAAATAAGGAAAAAGGATATTCACTTTTGATATTTAAAGCAATTTTCTTTTTTTTTCTTTTTTTATTTCTGAGCTTTTTATTTTATATATGTATATATATATAGAATATTATTTATATGTATATATTTAACATACATAAATTCTATGGGAAAATTTTCAGGTGACTTTTCTTTAATAAATATAAAATAAAAAAAAAAAAAATTTTTAAAACAAAAAATTCTTGAAACAGAAAGAAAAATAAGTAGCTAATTCAAAACGGTAAAATTTTTTTGTTTTTGTTTTTTTTTAGTTTTCTAAATTTTTTTTGTTTTACTTTTTTCCTGCTTTTTTTTTTACTTGGAAAAGGATAAACTTTGAAAAAGAATTAGGTAACTTAATACAATAACACATAATATATATTTTATATACTTATTAATACATAGTAAAAGATTTAATTTTCTTTATGAATGTAACGTACAATATTTATTATTTTATTTTTGTTTTGATTATAATATATGTATAGATAAATATATATGAATATAGAAACAAGGTGCCAAAATGTAGAAGATCATCAAAACGGAGGAAATAATAAAGAAGAACTTCTCAGTGCAGAAAAGCAAATACCTTTCAATGAATAATAAAGCAGGATCAACGTTAGACAGTCGGTTTTACGATTAAAAGCTTTTGTAATTTGAAGCTTTCTTAGTTACGAAATTATTACCATGACCTTTGTATTGAAAAATTAATTACTGTTAAAGATATACGTGATGAGGATATACAGTTATGATAAAAGGTTTTTGAAGCAAATAATTAAAAAAAAAAATGGCATGTTATTTTGAAATAATTCTAAATTTTTTGATGCACTGACCTTCCTTATATAGGAAAATATATGGACGAGTTGTACAAAGTTTAACCTGCATTACTAAATTGAAAATAAAATTTAATTAAAATAAGTTAAAATGGTAGAAGACATAATATTAGTCAAGAATTTTGAAATGGTATTTAGAAAATACAAAGGATGATTCGGAATAACAGCTTGAGATGGCATTCTAGAATTATCTACCTCATAAAACGAAACCTACAAGTGAACGGTTAATACAAGCGTAAAGTTTGATTTTAAGGATTGAGAATATAGAGTGAAACTTGAGGAATAAAGATTAGGTTTATTGTTTGTGTAGAACAAAGGGGAAAATGTGGCACATTGCGAGAAAGTTGTTATTGTATATCTTTTATTGTAACATTATTTTTCCCGTTATTTTCAACACTGTTATAACTAACATCCCATTTCTAGAACATTTCTTTATAAATGTATCGAACTCTCGTAACATCATCTTCTGTGACTTTAACATTCGGTCACACTGTATATACAGTTTATAACATTAATTTTAACACATATTAAATTTGTGAAACGACAGAATGTCAGAACAATAACGGTATATGAAATCTATAAAAGTTAAATTCTATGAAAAATATATAAAAGTGTATGTAAAATTGTGTAGATATATGTGTATGCTAGATAATGTTTTAGTTATAGTTAAACATTTATAGTGTGGTATTAAATTTTGTATTTAAATTGTAATATTACTAATGGTAATGACTATTATTGTAAATGAATGATTTTGTAATTTTCATTAATTAGTAATTTATTTTGTTTTTTTTTTTTGCTGTTGTTTTTCTTATTTTTCTTTTTCAAAATTGTCAAAAATCTTTACACTTTATTATGATGGTTATAATGAGGTGTATTATATGTTAAATGATGTATTTGATAAGTTAATTTTATATTTTTGTATAAATTCCAATAAAAATTATAATAATTTAAAACTAATTTGAAAACTTTTTGAATAGATGAGATTATATGATATTTTTTTTAATTATATATTTTTAATTAAATAAATATTTTTAGAATTTAGTTTTGAATTTAAATATTTAGGACTAATTGGTTACCTATTATGTAGTTGGAGTAATATACAGTTATTATAAAAGATTAGGATTTTTTTTATAAGATCAAAGCCCTATTGCACAAACTTCTAATAAAATAATCAAATATTAATATTTTGATAAGTTCTTTAATCAATAGTTTATTGGGCTATTCTCGAATTTGTTTTTGGAGCAAAAACACTTGTTAAAAAAATTATTATTTTTAATTAGATGCATCCGACGAAACAGGATGGAAATGTTTATTTTTAAATAAAAAATTTTAAGAAATTCCTTCATAGCCCAATAAGTGGTTTTGAAGGAGCTGTCGAAGTAAATACTGAAGCAATACTGTTATTTGAGTAATATTGTGAAAGTTAATGTATATGTTTAGAATAGTTTTAAATTTCTTAAAATTTGTTCTGTTTGAATAAAAGTTAATTCTAAGACTGAAATTATTTAATTATTAAAGTTAAATTATGGATCTTATTTTATTTTATGGTTTCTCAAATAGAGTCCGAGCTTCTTAATTTTTTCAAAAATGAATACCATTATTTCCAGTAATACTTTGGAGAAATGCTGCCTTTTCGTTGTTCTTATTATATCAGATGATTAAACATTAATGTCACCTGATTCAGAAAAACCACCACGTCTCGCATTCAGAATATTTGAATAACATGTTTAATGCAACAGAGAAACCTAGCCCTTTAGAAAGTGTGCCGCCCCATTAACTGATTTGATCGTCCGCTCATAAAAACCACCTTCTTTCGTAGTTTGAACAAAAGAATAAAATGTTTATGACATCTATGAAGCCTAAGCTTTCAGGTTGTTTGAATCTTTTGTTCACTGGTTCAAGCTTCCAACTTTTAGAAATCACCTCTCCGCGTCTCTAATGATTGAGACTGCTCATTTACTACCTTGATGACTTTACATGGCTTTTGCATTTGAAAATTCCACCTTCCTCTTATGCATTTTTAACTTATGATATCCAATCATTAGAGAAACTCTCCAAAGTTAAATTTTGTTTGTTTTTAAAGAGCTTTTCCAAGATCATATGTTTCTTACATAGCAATTAATACGACTCATATTATGTTGCCATATAATTATTTTATTAAAAGTTTTAAAATCTATAAAATAGGCACATGATATATAAAAAAAAACTAAAAGATAAAATTTATTTAACACAGATTTATTTTCCATTTTTAAACACCCCTTTCAATTATAATATGCTTAAGTCTTCATTTAATATAAAATGTAATTCTATTGAACATGAAGAAATAAAAAAATGAATAAAAAAGAACATAAAAAAAAAAAAAAACAATTTAAAAAAGTAAAGATTTTAAGCCTACTTTAATTTTATTTTCCATGTCTGATTTAAAATAATTTAATTTTCCATATATTCAACATTTTTTTTTTCAAGATATTCCTTACTTCTTGTGTATTCAACATTTTTGGTTATTCACCTCTTACCACCTTAATGAAACAAACACACCACAAATTTACAAAATATGGAGGGTATGGGGCGCATAAATGTAAAATCGGAATAAAATAAAAATTGAAATTTGCTGATGAAGAATTTTACATTTTCAAAGTTTTCCACCTTCCTCACCACCTTCCCCTTCACTCTTCTCCCCACCTCACGACTTTTCTTTTATATTTTTATTTTTGTGTTAAATTATATTAAATCAGAAATTGATTGATTTATTACCGAAGTAAAATACAAAGAAAAGGAAAAAATAAAAAAAAAAAAATGAAAAGAAAATTGAAAACCAAAAAACAGAAAAGAAATAACTTTTTTATTACCACATTTATTCAAAAGATGGTTTAGTATTCATTGAAATTTTTTTTAACTTGTCTTTACTTTTCTTTCATGTAGATACTGTATATGTAGTTATATAGAATTATAACATGAGGGCTGAAGTTTAAGCAAATGTAATGTAAATGTACATATTTAATAAACATGCATACATATAAGACGGTTATGCGTCATACAAAATATATGACATATTTACAATACCTTGATTTCATTTGAATTGGATTGCCAGTATTCTAATTAAGTTGTTTCAATGTTTTCCAATGCTCAATTGAAGATGTCCTGATTGGAGCTTTTGCTATAAGTATGGCTTCTCTGAAACGTTATGGAGAAGGTATTTAATTAGCTGAAAAGTTAATTAAATGTTTTTATTAAATGGTATAATGTTTTTTTTCCTGAGAGAAATAGTCCGAAGATTAGTCCTGAGAGAATAATGTCCTAAGACACTTTTAGGGCTTCAATTCATATACCCCATTAATGTCTGTCTGATTTTTACTGATTAATTTCACTCTTCCCTTTAGTACTTATAAAATATTAAGATTAAAACTCTGATTGTCTAATCAGTATGTTGGCTAAGGATTATAGAAGAGAAATATCATGAGTGTAAAAACATTGAACTAGAGATTGGAAGTGGTACTGATTATTAAGATTACTATTGACCAAATGACGTCAAAATTATTATCAAAATCTATTTGAGGCTCAGACTAACCATCATTTTTACATTTGTTTTTGTTTTTACGAGGGATATGGAAAGCTTCGAATAGGGATGTGAAGGATTTTTTGTAATATAGAATTCTGGGACTATGCGGGATGAGGAAAATTGGTTGAGATATTTAGGACGTTATTTGAAGAAGGAAAAAGGAATACTTGGATCAAACCGTTCTAGTAAAACTTTTTTATATACTCTTGTTTAAGCTTAAGTTTAAGTTTGTAGTTGAAATGTTAACCGTTGTTGGACGTATTCTGAGAAAATCTAAAAAGAGTTTGAGAATAAGAGATTTTAGGAAGATTAGTTTAAGTAGAAACTGGCTCGATTTAACATAGACGAATAATTAGTTAGGGATTGCCTATTTTGAAGTTAGTGATATATACATTAAAATGCAAATAGGTAATAAACGAATTAGTTTTAATTAATTCGTAATTGCATTTTGAATTGATGGTAATCTTTTTACTTGCTCATAAGTAAGTATCTTTAAAATACACCAATTCAATAATTTTTTTTTCCAGATTGATTTTTTAAAAGTTAAGAAAATATAAATTTTTTTCCGTGTTTTTGTCCTTTTTATTCCATACTTCATTTTTTTTTTATTATTCCTCTCTCACTCTATACACAATATAATGGCATTAACTACATTATGTCAAAAATTCTTTTTAGGCTTCAATCATTTAATCACCCAATAAATCAGCCTACCATACAATTTTATTTTTTAATTTTTTTTTTTTGTGTTTTCTTACACTCATTTTCTTTTTACATTCCATCTCTCTTGCTCTCATTTGTACTTATGTTGCCATTCTTTTCTTATTACTTTACTTTAATTTGGCTTGTGCTAAAGTACAACGTCGTTCTGAGAGTACCTGTGTATGTTTTTACATTAGTAATGGTATGTTTGGAAATTTTTTTTAACTGATAAGTAGATGTATGAGTTTTTTCCTATGTTTTCTTTTCCACTTTGGTTTTTCGTTGTTTTTGTTTTTTTTTTTTTTTATTTTGAAAAAAAGTATTTTTCAAATGTAATGGTTTTTAGGCATGGAATTGATCATATTTCCAAACTAAAACAAAAATGAAATGGAAAGAAAATGTAAAATTTCTAGAAAGAAAAATGACAAGAAAAAAAAATACAAAAAAATTTTAATAGAAACTCGTGCATTAAATTCAGGTCTATTTATTAAAGTGTTTATGTGTTTGTGAGCTTAATTTTTTTGTTTTTTTGTTTTTTTTGTTTGGACTGAAAAATTTACAAGGTGTTTATGGAATGTATGAATGAATTCGAAAAATGTATTATATAAATTAATGTAAAATTTTTTGACTATTGAAATTGGAGACGAGTAACTAGACATAGAATTCTTCTATATAATATTATAATAATTCCCTCAAAGAAATTCTTAGGCGATATCTTTATTTCAGATCAAAATCAGATTTTTTTAATTTTGTTGAAGAGTAATATGACAGATAATGTAGTAGCTATTTCTAGAACATATAAGCAATTTCTACATTGGGCTGAGACATAAATATGTGAAGTAAAATGTATTGAAGAGCGGATATAAGTTCTTCATCAAATCTATTATAAATTTATTCAAGCTTCTGCCAATGATAGGCTATTTATAATTGAAGTAAAGTATTTCCAACTCCGGTTTAAAAATTGAATTCATTAAGCCGTTGATTACTCGGCTGTAACTATTGTATAACATTATGAATACACAAATGTTAATTTTGTGCGCCATCTATTATCCTACACAAGAGTTATTAATATATTTATATATATCTTTCCAAGTTTTGCGTTTATTTCCATGCCTAGGATTTTTAATGATTCGAAGTTTTGAATACCCACATTGCCAAAAGAAATGTTAAGTACAGAATCGCTTCGCTTGGTTGATAACAGAAAACTTTGGATTAATATCTTATATTACGATATTAACTATTACGATATAATTATACAATTTACGATATTTTTTTTATTAGATATGATCTGACCGGGGTTTGAACCTGAGACGTTCCACATGAAAAGCGATGTCCTTACCGCTATGGCATAGGTCAGATAAAAATCATTGTAAAAACTAAAAGGTTTCCAAACTGAAATACTCTTAGTTTAAATTATATAATGCAAAATTAATGATAATAAAAGACATTATTTAACTTTCTTTAACCTTCTTGAAAAATTCAGTCGAAATGTGCTAGCCTCAGTGCTGTAAATGTAAAAACAACTTTGAAGTCTTCAAATGGACTACAAAATGCATCTTAATATTTTAAAATAATCACATTTTTTACTAAACTGATGAATAAATTGATTCAAAAAATTTTTACACTCCCTGTACTTTAAATCTTGTAATATACATTGGATTAAAAACATATTCAATTTAAAAAAAAAAAAAAAAACTAGCTAAAGATTCCTAATTTATTATTTTTCATTTTCTTTTTATTTTATTTTTTTTTTATGTTTTCCATTCATAATTTTTGTTTTTTTTTTTAAATAATTCTATGTTTAGAATTTTCATTTGTTTTTTTTTTGTTGTTGTTGTTATTGTTTTTATTTTTAAATTGAAGTAATTTTTAAATATACTTAAGCCTTAGAATCTCATATACAATGTATATAGATATAAAATATATTTATGTATTGCAAATCAACCAACATAAATTAAAATGTTAAATCAAAATCCTAACATGTATGTGTGTATGTGGTTGTATGTCTGTTAACATGCACAAAATAAAATCTAACATATGTAATTCAATCTTAAAAAAGCTTTTAGTTTAGATATCGGATATTTATACCTAAAATCAAAAAAAAACAAAAACAAATTACATACATACGTTCCAAAATTAACATTTAACTGTACATTTTCGTTGTATTCTTAGAATATATTAGAACGGAATTAAAGAAAGAGACAAAAGATATACTTATGTGTGGAATAAATGAAAGTATGTTATATATTGAAAGAAAAATAAGATAACAGACGAAGTGGAAATTAGTTAAGGCGGACGGGCTACATAAATTTCAGAATAAAAAAAAAAAACGTTGAAACATTTTTGTATTTTTTTTCATTACATAAAAAAGGATGTCCCTTTATACATATTTACATATAGCTACATAAATACGATTATATAAGAATTGTTAAAATCAAATATCCAACATAAACATATTGTATGTATGTAGGTTCATTGTATAAGAAAAGGGAAAACAATTACAGACCTGGAATTTTTGGTTTAATTTTGTAATTGTTTGTTTGCTTGTTTTTGTTTTTTTGAAGAATTTTTTTAATATTTTTTATTTTAGTTGTCAGTGTAACAAATGATAGCCTTGTAGCATGCACGCGTCTCGTCTTAACTTAATACGTACACGTATAACAAGCTTTTGCATGCAAAATATTTTTTATTTTTATTTTATAATATGTAAGTACGAGTTAAAATGTTAAATGTAGAAATGAATAGGAAATGTATATCACATAGTGTACATATAATGTCCTAATCATGTACAGTGCTGTCCAAAAGTTATGATATAATGGAGTTTAATAAAATTAGAATTAAATTGAATAATATATTATATTAACAATGGATGCAATTAATAGTTTTTCCATATTAAGTGCAATTAATATATTGAGGTTTTAGGTATATAGGATTTGTAGAGGGGATAGCAATGATTTGTTTTTATAAGAAGTTTTAGTAAAAATTTACGAATTAGAAAATATAAGTTTTAAATATTTAGTAAACACTCATCTTCGGAATCTGAAATACAATATGTCGATACCGGAAATAGATAAATTATTAAAAAGATACCGTTGATGGTTGGAAAGCACTTTTAATTAGCACTTTAAGTACAATAATTTCACTCAGTGATTGGTGGCATTAAAACAAACTAAAAATTTTCTACAGCGTTATCGAGATATAAAATTTTTAAGATTTTGCTGAACGTATGCTTTTAGAAATTATATTAAGATGTATTTAACCATCAATAATCTTTATTTATAACTTTATCTTTTTCTGATATGAACATTTCATATCTTAAATTATCTCCGTTAATATTGCTTGGGATATACTCGATTTTTTTGCATGTAGCCCGTCTACTATAATGAAATAGTATGATCTTGGTATTGAGTGTATCTATATTTATCTAAGAAGATGAAGTGCTCAGGAGCTATAAAACCCGTGAGCAAGGTCTTCTTAATGTACTCCTCATTGTGGTAAAATATATGAGATATTAAACCATTTTGTGGAGTTTTTAATGCTCTATCATAATGACTTCTGATTAATTTTATCATAAAATTATCTATTCTCATGATTTTGGCTTCCTTGTACAAATATTTATTAGAATAAAAATGCATGTGTTCGGACTCAGGCTTTCTATGTTTTTTAATACAAACTCTTATGCACTTTCTTTCGAATTTACGTATTTTTTCCATTAAGCTTGCACTAATGTTGTACCATATTGGTACCCCATAGACAAGATTTGGCCTAATTAATGTCTGGTAGCATATTGTTTTAACTCTATTGCTAATATTTTTGTTGTAAAAGAGTTTTTTTGCTGTCATAAAGTAATATGCATCTTGAATCTTTAAGTTTAGTTTTAATTTCAGAAATTGCATACTTTTGGGATTTCAGTTATTAATATACTACAATATTTTATTTCATAATTACTATTTTGTTGTTTCTGAGTTTGCTTTTATACTACTGAATATCTATGATCACATTTCTTTCTTTTTCTTGTTGCTTTTGTAACTTCATCACCAGCTGTAGAAGAGTCTCATTCTACTGTCTTGCGATTCTCAGACGTGGTTTTTTTATATTGCCCTTCTGACTGCAATCCTGTCTTCAAACCTAACAGAATGTGTTGTACAATATTATATTTGTTATAATCTAATATGATGTGTAAATAATTTATATCCCAAAATCTCCTCTGTTTGGTTTCATTTAATTTAGAGCTAACGAATTATTTTCGAAAAGTACTGTAAAATTGTATGTATGAGTAAATTACAGATGAATGTATATTATGTTCATTAAAGTAAAATTTTTGAAAAATTTACTTATTATATTTTTGTTAAACATACATGAAAAATATGCAGATTTGTTTGTATGTATGTACTTACAATATTTTATTTATGTTGTACAATTTAATTTTGAAGAAGACAATGACAAGTTCTTTTTTTTGTATTCGAAAAAGGACCTAAAGGATAGCAAGTTAATGAAAAACTAGGTAAAAATGAAAAAAAAAATAGAAACGTAACCGGAAAATGAACTTGTTTTTCCTTGCTTTTCATTTTCCCTTTTTTTCATATTCTCTCACATTCATTGCACAGTGTTTTTGTTTTTTTCATCGTGTACTCGCCAACTCAAATGCTTCAATACAAATTTGTACATATTATATTATAATTTGAATCTGTCCGTGTTATATAATGAATATGTGTATGTATATATTGTTATAGATTTGTATTTGATATGATTTTTGTATATTTGATTTGTGTGCATTTGTATAGTTAGTTAAGGTCCCTTTTTACCTGTAGGTATCCATGTCCTTTCTATATACTGAAGACATTGACATAGACAAAACGATTCATATCCATGTCGTGTTTTACAGGATCTATTCTATTTTAGTTTTGCTGGTTTTTTTGTTTCTTTCTCTGTCTTTTGTTCGTTACTTGTCGTTGTTCAAAATGATTGTTGGTTTTTTTTCGTTGTAGTTTTTTTTGCCATTTTTCTAAATCTGATAATGTTTTCAAGAAAATTAAGTGAATTGAATGAATGAGAAAATAATGAAATGATAGTAAATGATGATGATGATAGAGATGATTGAAATTTAAAATTTGAAGACATAGTTTATAAAAGATATTATATTCATATGTTAAATAGTGAGGGACGCAGGGATTCTAATAAAAGCTCTGCAATATTGACTTGTAAAGTAGTATAATAATTCTTTAAATAACACTCCAATATTTGCTATCTTACACTTAATTAGATTTTGTAAAATATAAAAATTGTTTTGTTTTTATTTTAAGTATTGATTCCTGATACACATGCAAGATACTTTCCTCATTCCTTACTTTAGACCTAAACAGTAGACTTTTTATAAAGTTTCGATCGCAAAATCTAAATATACCACGAGAAACTATTTAAAATAAAGGTGATTAGCTTAGTGCAACTACTCTCCGGAGTGAACGTTGATGCTTTCTATCCACAGCTTTGAAACAACATTGTGTTTAAATTTTATGCATCATCTGACATATTTTCGTGCGGTTAAATCAGCAGTTAAAGTCAGTTAGGCAGTTCTTTCAAAATTGGTTATCAATCTTTTTTATTTGAAAACGGGATTGTGTTAGTTTTGAACTAAGGATACCAGTGCTATGATAAATTTAATTTTAACTAATTAACTATTTGTCAAAGGTTCGAGGCTTGTATTAAATATTATTTCACATTTATCAATAGTGACAGGCTTGCTTCCCTTCTGATTCATCAATGCTCGGTCAGCACCAATACCGAATCCATTGAATTAATTTTAGTTAATCTAATTAAATATCGTCGCTGGATTAAAAAAATATCGTGATTGGGAATTAACAGTTATTTCAAGTGTTCATTTCAAAAACCAAAAAAACCGCTTTAGATGATATTTTGTAACTCTTAAAAAATAAATTTCCAGATGGAAAGTACATATTCTAGTCGAATTGTAGTTAAAAATCAATAGAACATGAGTGTAAAATGTGTATATAGAAGATATGAAATGTACACATATTGTATGAAATTTGTAACTATTACTAACAAAAAGAAAATTTAAGAATAACATAATGTAAAAAAAAAAAAAGAAAATATTTTTCTATTAATTTTTATCTATATGTTTTTGTTTTTTTTTCTTGTTTCTTGCATTTTTCATTAAAGTTTTTCAGTCATTATGTGGTTGAGGAAATGAAATTTTTAAGTAAGAAAACAGAAAATAAAACAAAAAAAAAAAAATTTGGAATGATAGGAATTTTTAGAACACATATTTAGTGAAGATATATTAATTTTTGTTATATCCAGAACCCCCTCCGTAGTATCTAAGGATTTATCCTAAGCAGAGTGTGCTAATTGTAGTTGCTCTAATTTCTTTTATTAAGATGCAGTGATAGGATGTAATTTCATTCCTCTAATATTTTGGATATATGCTTTTACTTTTTTACTAATAAGTTTTATTAGGACACGTCTTCGGCCACAGACAGAGCATGGTAAAAAATATGAAAAGGCATTTTAAGGCGTCAAAGTATTTCTCAAAATTTATATACTTAATATTCCGAAATTCCCTAAAAAATTGAGGAGGTATGTGCTAAAAAATTTATAAAGCTAAGCTAAGCTGGAGAAACTCACTAAACTCTATTAGACTATTTATATATAAATATTTATAGAAAAATTACAGGAATTGAAGAATCCAGAATAATCGAATATTATAACTTACAATTATTGAAAACTAGCCTTTACTCTAATTGTAGATTCAATGCAAAAGGGAATTACAATGACATTCAGGACTTTACTTCGGAACATTTAAAACAAAAGTTTCCACAAAAATTCATTGCCTTTAAGGATAATTAAATAATGTAAATCTAAGGAAAGGAAATACCGTTACTCCAATTTTATTCCACTCTTTTTAAATACATATTTTTAGAAAAAATACATACTCTAGTAACCACATTTAAAATAAAAACATACAAAAAAAAACAACTTCTAAAAATAACTAAAAGTAATAGTTTAGAGGTTAGAAACGAACAATTATTTTTCATGAATGGAAAAATGTTACTTTTATGGTATTATAATTACATACATATAGCAGCTATTACATGTTATGTTAAATAGGTGTATATTTTTGTTTTTTTTACATAATATTTAATAGTAAATGTGTTAAAAACAAATGATTTTGATGGAAGTATCATTAGTATAATTTATTATTTTTGTTAATTACAATATGTGGTACATATAAAATGTATATAATATATTATATATATACATTTAAACAATTAGAAAAACTAAAGTAAATAGAAACCCCTTCGTATTTTGAAAAATAGAAATAAAAATTAATTATAATATTTTTAAATATTTTGGTTTGGAAAAATATTCAAAATAGTTAAGTTAATCGTTATTAAAGTGTTTATGTCCAGTTTTAGTTTTTTAAGTTTTTCCCTTAATTGTTTTCTTTTAAACCTCTATTTAATCTTTTTATTTTGTTTAAATTATGTGGGTTCTATGAAATATTACTTAGAAAAACTTTGAACAATTATTTTAAAGAAAAATTAATGTTTCATAGTTTTTCTTTTTATTTGGACAAAAATTAGTTTTGCGAATATATGGAATTGTTTTGTAACCTACAGATTAAATATGGTCTTCGTTATTTTTCAATAGTTTGGTTTGAGATTTTATGCCCATGTTATTTAATAGCAAATCTTAGTTTTGTGAAATGGCTTAGTTTTGAACCAGCTTTTACTTAATCGTCTTGATATCACGTTGAGTTTTAAATGTAGAAAATCTTCACTGCCACTGTCACTATTTTGTAACCAATTATAAAATTCGAGGATTCCCTATAGCTGAATTAATTATTTTCTATATTTTGACAAAACTATGTGTATGTGTCTATATGTTGCGGTAGATTTTTGTGTAGAAATCTATACACGGCGTCATTAGATCTAAAACTTTGATTTGGTAGTCAAATAAAAAATATTCATAGCAAACCTCGCATAAATACATATAATATAATGTGTGAAAAATATAAAACTAGTGTATTATTTGATATAATAGCGTACGATTTAAACATTATATTATAATTAATTGTAAATGTTGGATCCTGAATTAAGATGGTTTTCATAGTTATGTATTCTTCTTCTGATGCCTATTCACTACTAGATATCGACGTTATAATTTTATGTTAAGGTGGCTACAAAGTTGTCATATTCTATTCTATTTTTGGCTTTTCAGGGTGGCGCAAAATTGCCGATATGGTTTGAATGTTTAATCAATTTTTTTTTTTAATGGTTACTTGTTATACAGTATATTATTGCGGAATATTTTAAGCTTAAGTAGAAAAATTATATCCCGTAAGTGGTGACCATTTCCGGCTTCGCACATTCCTACTCTTTCCAGTACATTTTCCATAACTTTTCGTAATTTTTGTTCGCTGTTTTGTTGTGTACTGGCCCATATTTCTAATTCCCCAAGTTTTCTTCACAAAATTTGGAAATAAAAATAAAAAAATATAAATAAATTTAAAAAGTTATTAAACATTCAAACCATATCGGACGTTTTACGCCACCCTGAATAACATGTAGAAACGTCTTAGATTTTTTATATTTTTCGTAACTTTTCGTGATTTTTGATCGCAGTTCTGTTGTGTACTGCTCGATTTCCAATTCCCCAAGTTTTCTTCAAAAATTCTGAAGTAAAAATAAAAAATATAAATAAATTTTAAAAGTTATTAAACATTCAAAACATATCGGTCGCTTGCGGACACCCTGTATTAACTAAGTATCCAATTGTTCGCAAACCAGGCTAACTTCCTAATATTTCTCTGTCACGTTAGTTGCTTTCAGCCTACTCCTACCTCTTCCTTCTTCTATTCTGGCTTTGACAATGAGCTATATGGCCAAAATAGGATACTTTTTTTTTTTAATTATTAAAAGTAATTTTCCTTTTTTTTGCAACTTCTGTAAAACTTCCATACTGAGTAAAGATTTGTCCAAGGTGTTTTTAATTAATAGACGCCTAAAAAGTACACACCTCAAATGTTTCCAATTTGCTTATAGCTACTTTAAAAGTCCAGATCACAACACCATATAATAAAACTGACCAAACGAAACTTTTAAGGAATATTGTAAACATAAGTTATTGTGGACATCATAATTATTTATTATTTTTTTGTACTTATAGTATGTAATGCTTAAGTACTTACTTTAATTTCTCCTTTCATTTTCGATATCTTCTTCCACTTAACATTCTAAACTAAAGAACCAAAAGTTATTAAATTTTTCAAATCACCATTCCATATTAATAATTTACTTAAGTTTCATTTATACAGAAAACATGTTACCAGATTACACTAAGTATCTCCTACAGCTTTTTTGTGTAACTATTGTTTTAAATAATTATTCTTAATAGTATTACGTAACACTTTAAGGAGATCTATTGTAGATTTTATATCCCTGACATAGGTAATCTCATTATTTAATAGAAATTTTTAGAATAAAAAGAAAAATTAAAATTCTATACTAATATTCTTGATTTTGGGTAATATAAAATTGAAGAATTTATATCGAAATTATTAGGAATTTGTTCGTCTCTTGGGTTATGTTTTTTTTTATTTGTTTGCCTATTGTAAAATCTAAACGCTTTTAGCAATTTAAGAAAAAAAAATTTTAGATACAAATTATAAATAAGATGAAATATTATCGCCTTTCTTACGAAACATAAAAAAAAACCAAAAACGAAAAAATTCTATAGAAGGGATCCTTTTGAAAGGAAAATTAAAGATAATTTTTAATTCCCATTGCTGTTAAATTAACATTCAAAGTTTTGTTTTATTTCTTTATAAGAAACCTAAATGGTAAAGAATTATACAAATACCTACACTAAATTTAATTTATAAATATTACCCCAAAACAATTTTACATTACTGAGAAAAAAACTTTCTGAATTTTTTTATTTAATTTTATTTGAAATTAATCCTAAAATTCATTAATCCATCCTTAAAATTCTTTGTTCTATATTTTTCAATTCTGAAACTCAGGTTCTTGACAAAAGTACGGCAACCGCCGAACTGGCACTCTTATTACTTTAAAATTTTAGTAAAATTAAGGAAACTGGAAGGAAGTTGTCGTACAAAATTTAAAGAGTCTATATTTTTTGGATTTGAGGAAATGCCCCGTTGTATTTTACATGTTCTGGAGCTTCCACAATCCTCTGTTGGGGGTTACTATAATGCTTGTTAATAAAGCCTTATATCTTTCAGTTTAAAGTTATAGTTCAAGTTAAAAAAAGTTTAATTCTTCAAATGAAGCACTAAAATGGTCATCTAAATACTAACCACAGGCCGTTAATGTCTATTAAATGTGTTAACTACCGTATTTATGAAATGCTAAATAAGAAGGTTAATACTTGTTTCACCGTTTAGGTTCAAAGGTTTTAAGGAAGGATCGAAATATTAAAGAAATTGAAAAGTCGCAGACGCCTCAAGCTCTCAGGAATCCCAGTTTAGAACTCAAGTTTAGAAAAATTGGAAGATAGTTCCAGCTATTACCGTTGCAAAACGATAAACCTTAGTATATTGCATTCATTCAATGAAAATATTTTTTGATAGTAGTGTATATCGTATGTGAATAAATTTTTAAGGAAAAAAAAAAACCAAAACAATAAAATAAAAAATTGGAATTTAATATTTACATTTTAAAATTCATAAACAATTCGTATCATCAGTATCTGAAATTTATTGTAACTTTGGGGCATATTCCCTTTTTTTTTTGTTTTCTTATTTTCTGTTTTGTTTTTCTTCTTCTTTTTCTTGTTTTTTATTTACATGTGTCTTCATCTTTTCACATACTAGTATTTTATTTTGTATTTTTATTTATTTTAATATATTCGTTTTTTTTTCTTATTTTATTCATTTTTAGTAATTTGAATCCTCAATAGTAATAAAAAAATTTATTATTTTTTTTCTACTTCAAAATCAAAAAAAAAAAGAAAAATAACAAAAACAAAAAAAATATAAAATCTACAACCTACCTTAGAGATTTTGAAATTAAATTTACACGGAAACTCTAGAGTATATTTTTTTTTATTATTATTATGTTTTTTTTTGTTGTTTTTTTTTTGGATTAATGTTCCCCTTTCTTACATTACATATTATTTTTTTGTTTTCTTTTATCTTTCAAATTTTGTTGTTGTTTTTAACACATTTTTAAAAAAATTAAGATAAAAATGGGCCCTGCCCATGCGTCTGTCCGTTTGTATGTTTACAAAACTTTTGCATATTTTGAAATAACGGAAATAAGTTTTGACTACGACGGTTAAGTATCGCAAAAAAAATTAATTTCCTACTAAAACTTTTTTTTGTAGTCCCCATCATTCAGAACTACAACCTCTCACAGTTTGAAAATCCTCTAGGTATATATTTAAATTCTCATAACGACAATATTTTACGAAATATTTTCAATCTGGAAACTGCAAACAATAGCTGTTTTACGTTATAACGTAACACTAATGTATTAATCCAAATTATTTTACTGTTATGTGAAACTAATTTTTTTCAAAAACTCATGACACCTTAAATATTCCAAACCGTTTAAATTAGAAAGCCAAAATAACTTAGATCTTAAAAACTAGGTATGAGTGAGTTATTTTAGTCTGGTCCTTCTTTTAGAAGCTGTAAGAGGTAAAAAAAATTGCAGCTTTCTAACACTTGTAATTTGTATACATGTCTAAATTTTTATTTAATTAATTTGGTGTCGTCTTTAATAATTCAGTTAAATGACAGCTGTTAGCTGCGAATGACATTTATTTTTAATAAACTTCATTGTTGAATAAAATGATTGACAGTGGTTTCGAATATAAATATTGTTCGAACTAGGAAACTAATTTGATTTGGATATTTGGATTCCGAAGCAATTTTCCACAATTATATTATGGATTATAATGATTTATGTTTTATGATTAATACTTTATTCTGCCGGAATTATCCAACTCCAATTTACAGTTTCGATATGACATCAATATGACAAATTGATTTAACAGAATTTTAATAGAATATTTCACAGTTTAAGAATTTGCAAATCTTAAATTGAAATCTGAAAATAGTTCTTTTAATTTATGTTGGTGTTCATCTCTTCTTTTCAGTGTCTTCTATGGAATACTGTTTAATTTTGAAAATGTGCTTTTTTAGAAACCCTTGGTTTTTTTTATTCACTTGTTTTTTATTTTTTTTTCGAGTTCCTTGTAAATGTCAAAATTTACTTACATTTTATTGCTACTTCCTACATGAATTCTCAGATTTCGGTATCTTTTAATTTTATTTGTTATTGCTGTGTTTGTTTTTTGTTCAACGTTTTGTTGTTTATTTATTATATGTACTCTTCTCTTACATTTTTGTTTCAGTTGTTGTTGTTTTTGGTATTTGTGTGTTGTTGTTTTGTTGTTGTAAAACATCCGGAAACAACTGAGAAAAAAAAAACCAAAATGAAAAGCAAAATTAAAAATCCCGATGATATTACATAATATTTTATTTTATATGCTTAGAGTAGTAAAATATTTTACATTTTTTTACTTGAATCCTTTAAGTTAACAGAAAAAAAAACAACAACAACAACAAAAATATAAAAAACAAATCATTTCAAGTTTGATTACATCTAAAATATAAAACAAAAGTTTGACAAAAAATAAAGAGAGAAAAAAAAAACGGCTCTATTGTTTTGTTTTTTTTCTCACTTTAATTTTTTTTTTTTTTTTTACTATAAGGATACAAAACGATCACAGGTGAATTGTTAGAGGCGAAATGTAGGAAAAAATGGAAAAGAAAACAAGAAAAAAAAAAAATATAAAAACAAAAATTAAGGATAGTGTGACGTTATAGAAGATATTATAATACTGTAAATACATTATATTACATATATTACTATATTTACTACCGCTATTTTGCAAATAGATCATATTTTAAATCAAAATGAGAATTTGTTTTTTTTATTTTTATTAGAAAATGGTATTATTAATTTGAGAGAAAGTTTATAATAAGTGAATAAGTTATGTATTAAATTGAATATAATACCGTACCAGCAGTGTACTTATAAAATAAATGAATAGTAGATACACTAGATATACTATGTTTTTTGTATACAATGCTAGTAGATACTTACACTATGTATTTGGTTGGTAACCATGGAGATTTGTATTGAAAATGTACTTTTGGAACTCTAATCTTCTATTCCCTAGTTATTCAGCTATTTGCTTGAGAATTATACTACCCAGGCACCCTCAATAATTAGTAGTTGATATGTACATGCATTTTTTCATTACTTTACATTATTGAAATTTTATCTACAGTTATTTTGAGGATTTACTGTTATATTAATTTAATATAATATATTAAAAGATAATTAGAATTATGTTAAATCTATTGCCTTAAGTGTAATTCATTCAATATTCTATCCATATTCCATCAAATGAAAAGATTAATTTAAGTCAGCAGTTGAATACAAATTCATAGGATACAATTAGTTAAGATTGATTATACAGAGGTAGTTGATGTTCAAACAAAACTAAATTGCCCTTTTGTTAAATTAAATTAATTTTCAAAGAAGAAATATGTACAATAAAAGTGATATTAAATCTTCATTCCTTCATCAAATTTCATCTTCAATATCTGTTTCTGTTTTCGTATCCTTTTGTTGTCAAGAATAACAAATAATATTTAAATTTTTTTTAAAAAAATATAATATATTACAATTACTTGTTTTTAATATAAAAGAATTTCTTGTTTTTTTTAGAAGTTTTGTATTTATTTCAATGCAAAAGTATATTGAAACAAAATATACCTGAATTGTATATATTATGTACATATACACACACATAGGTGTTGAAGAATGTGTTCTTGATATTTATACATTTTTTTACCTGTATTAAAATAAAATCTGAAATAAAAACAAAAGTTTTCTGTTTTTTTTGCCATAAATAAAAAAATAAAATAAAAGAAATGGAAAATTTAATTTTTTTTGTCTATAAATATGGGAAAAAAAATTGAAAATCTTTTTTTAAAAAAAAAAAAAAATATCTAAAAGATTTTTATTAGATTTTAAAGGGATATATTACTATCTAATAGAATAAAACTTAGTATAAAGATTTATGTTTCAATAAAAAATAATAAAAAAATGTTAAATATATAAAATAAAAATATATATTTTAAAAATAAAATATTTGAATCTAAGAATTTGCTATATTTTCTTTCAAACAGAAGGAAGAATCTAAAAATATCTTTTACAAAATATCTACATTAAATATAAATACAAGCAAAAATAGATACAAATATGTATGTAGTTTAAATAGTTATTTAACTTATTAGTAGCAAATTTTTTAAGTTTAATTGTAGACATCAATGTATTACAGTATTTGACAAAATTTGATAAAATAAAATTACTAATTATATATTGCAGCCAAGGCATTTAAGCTAAGAGTGGTCAAAAAATCATAGCAAGCATTGAGGTTTAAATCTGACTTTTTTAAATATTCCAATCCGTATAATAATTTCATTACAAAAATCTAAATATTCTGGAAAGTGGTATATACTGCTCTTTTGAAGTCCTTTCTAACTTTTTTTACTATTCAAATTTTAAGAACCAAAACTTTAAAATTATCCGGCTTTTAACCTATATTTTGTCTCTAAATGGAAAACTCACCTCAATTGTGAATGTCTGTAAATATATTTATTTTCGATTGTAGATGAAATTTTCAAAAAAAGTACAACTGGCCTTAGGTTCTTTTAATCTTCTTCAGCTAACGACTATTTTAAAATAGAAAAACTGAAAAAGTACTTACTGTTTGAAAACCGCTGTTAATTACTATGGCACGTTATAAATTTTCCATGTTTTCATTGCCTGGTCTTGACTTGATACTTGATTCTAACTATAATCTACGCCGAAGTAATCTGACCGGCTGTCATTAAGAATTTCTAAGTGCATATATAACGTATATAATATTTAGAATTCCAAAAAAATTTTATTAGAATATTTAAGAACGTAGGAGTTTTCCTAATTAGTCAAAATATTTTATTTTATTTAAATTTTTAATTTACGTAAAAATATTTCTATTATATTTAAAAATATTTTAAATTATAATGTTAGGTGAAAAATTAAAAAAATGTAAAAGAAATTTAAGATTTATATGTTATATATGTATTTTTATTTAGAAACTGTAAATTTAAATATATTTTAAAAAATTTTTTGAAATAAGAAAATATTTTTGAATATTTTATATACATATTTTATAATCAGTAGGTATTATTTTAAAGAAATTTATAAATACACAGATATATTATTATTTTTATCTTTTTTTTTTGTTATATAATTGTTCAATTAAAAATATTTAAAAATAAAAATGTCAATTGACGTATTCATATTGTATATAATGATCACAAGATTGCAGCGGTGTAGCTTGTAGCGCTACATTGTTGTACTAAACGATTTGCAGTTAAATTAAATGACATTTGATTTAGAGTGACTTTTGGTAGGTATAATTTTTTTTATTTGAATTATTTTAATTACCGACACCGAGAATTTCTATGGCCTTCATAAACATTTCAATAATTCTTTTTCTATCCTTAATATTTTTCTATTTCCTATTTAAATTATTATTTAAATTCAAATTTTTAAAATTAATTAAATTCGTTTAGTTTTTCAATTTTACATTTTTCAATTTTACATTTTTTAATCAATTTTTATTTTTTATTTTAAAAGAAATGCAGTACTTAAAAAAATTCTCTGAAAATCTTGTTAACAAGCACTTTTTACATTAAAATGTAAACACATAAACGTCAATTACGTCTACACTGTAGTGCTAGATAAAAATATCGTTTAGTAGAAAATTTTATTGAGCGCTGAACTTTTCATGTAGCGCTGGATGTTATAGGTTTTTTTCATTTGATTACATCATAACAGTTTATTTTAAATATAAATTACATTCTGTTACATCAATAGTTCTACAATGATTACATTTGTAAGTCTTTTCAATGTAATTATCAAATTTTTTCCACAAGTAATCAATTAAAATTTCCAATAAGAGTACAATTAATCCCAAAAAATTGCCAATTATTAAAATAGCCCAACTAAAACCAAAATATTTAAATGTTAAAATATTTTTAGCAAATGGCTGCCTTTTTTTTCCTGTTTTTTGTTCATCATCATCGTCATCATCATCATCATCATTATCATCATCATCATCATATATAAAATTAATTACCTTGCCTTCAATACCTTCAAATTTTGTCATTTCAATAAAATGTTGAAATATTCCCATTTCAACAATTCGTAATGACAATTCATTCATTATATCTAAAAAAATTGAATCCTCTTGCACTAAAAAACCACCCAAAACATCTGTAAAACATTCTTTAGTTCGATAAAATTTCGGCACTGACATAAATTTCTGTTGAAATAAATAAAAATCACTTTTATCTGTTGTTATTGCATAACCATAGGATGAATTTAAAATGTTACGATGTCTGTTGAATGTGTCAACATCAACTGGTAACAATAAATCTTTAAAACCTTTTGGTAAATTTTGTAAATTCATTAATAATTTTGCTTCATAATCAATTATCATAATTTGATATTGTTCAGATTCAATTAATTCTTTGAAAGTTTCAATTGGTTTAATACTAATTTGATTTGTTAGAAAACTTGTCAGTGTTGCCATATATAAATTTGATATTATAAATCCATAACTGAATAAAATTATTTGCATAAATCCACTATTCCATTCAAAATAACGGTAAAAAGTTTTGTGAGTTTCATTTTTAAATAATATATTTTTAAAAGGCCACTGTTGACGTTTTTGGAATTGTGTTGGAGTTGGTGGTTGTTGTAGTTGCTGTATCAGTGCCGGCTCCTTAATGTAAAGTTTTCTTGGATTATATGAGACATTTAATGTTGCACGTAATACAACTTCCATTAAATAGTAACCGTATTCTTGAAATTTAAATATTGTAATTGTTTGTTTTGAACGAATATGATTACAATGATTACAATGTTCTTGTAAAGAATGATAAATACAATTTTCTTTAATTTTATTAATATGAATTTGCAATAAATTCATAAAATACATTAAAAATGCAATTATAAATGTTGAAAATATTATTGTTAACCATAAATATAGACGGAAGGGTTTTACAAAATATAAATATTTAAATATTTTATTATTATATGGTAATATAATACACCATGGTACCATCATTGTTGGATATGTTATATCTAAAGTACTTGTTTTAATATACGGATGTATACTAATATCAGAATTATTTAATTTTAATGATTTAATAACATTATCCATATTTATATTTTTCATATTAAAATTAGTAATTGATTGATTATTTATTGGATTTGTACTTTCATTGATTATTTTTAATTTTGCATTACAATATATTAAAAATAATTGAAACAATTTACTTGAAAATCCAGTTAAGTAGTCTTGTTTTGTTGAACGATTACGAAATTTAAAAACTCTTGGTGCATCAAATTGTATTGGTGTACGAATTTCATATTCTTTAAAATTTAATTTATATATGTATTGTTTTAATTGATTATTATATTTTGAATCATTATATTTGAAAATTACTTCATTTGCAGTGGTAAAAGTACTTGTGAAAGTAGAAGTACTGGTAGAAGTACTTGATAACGAACTATTATTTTTCAAGTTCTCTTCTTTCAATTTTATTTTATAAATTTGAAGATTTTCTTTATTACGATAATATCCATACACTTTAATCAAATTTTCATAGGAATTTTGATTAGAAATCGTTTCAACATCTTCGGATTCATTTGCAGTAATCAAAGAATCATATATAATACTATAAACATTTATAAATTTATGTGTCCAACACCAATCAAATAACCATTTTAAAAACATTTCATCTTTAAAATTTAAAGAATCTTTTACTTTATGATTTATTGCATCATCGATTAATAATGACTCTGTACTGAATGTTATAAATATACCATTTGCTTTATGATTACCTTTTAAAATATCATTAATTTTATGAAGTGTTTTAAAATCTTTATAATAAATTAATGCAATAAATATAATATTTGTATTAAAATAATTTTTTAATATATAATTATAAAATTTTTCATTAACATTATTATTTATATGATTATTACAAAATATGATTACAGGAATTTCTTTTGACTGCAATAAGTAATCATTTAAAAATTCTATTTGTGGTTTTGATTTTCTTTTATTTAATAAAAATTCTTTTGAGTTAGTTGTTAAATAATCATTTAAATTTTGATTTTTATTCATTTTCATTTTAAAATCATATATTTTATGAATATGATCATCAAAATCTGATTTGAATATTATTAAAGTATTTAAATTTGAATTGTAATCAATAATTTGATTGATTATTTTATTATGTATGTAATCAATATCATTTTTAATATTATTATATTCAATATTATTTGATATAATATTAAAATATTTATGATATAATAAAGTTTTTGTTTCACAATATTGTACTTTTATTAATATTTTTATTATTTGAATTAAAATATAAAAATATTGAGTGTATTGAACTGTTAGAAACATTTTTGAGAACTAATGACAAACAAAAGATTTTTTATTTTATATTTTTTTTTGTCTTTAAAAAAAAGTTTTTCAAAAGAAACCAAATAAGTATTTTAACAATATTTTGTGTTATGCAGTATCTATAGAATTTTTTTTTTAATATGCTTTATTAAAATGTAATTGAATTATTATTGAATAGTTTTTATAATTCTTTTGTTAGGTTTTGAATTTTTTTTTTGTAATTATTTTTAACCTTAATAATGCAACAGTTCTTTTGAAAGTATCTTGTTATTTTAAACAATTTAGGAATTTTCTTAAAAGTTTAGGGAAGCATCGCTTAAGAGGAGCAAATGATCTTTTGTTTATTCTTTTATTGGAGTTCATAAACTTAGTGTTAATATAAGCTTTAAAGTTAATGTATTCAATCAAAAATAAATATTATGGAGAAAATCTCTTAATAATGCAGGAGTCCGATTAACATATTCAATTAAGATTTAGCGGGCAGTAATTAAATTTATAATTTTAATTCTCTAATTAAAAATCTGGAATATTAATTGATGAAAATCACATTTTTTTTAAATACAGATAGCATAACCTTTCCTAACACCCAGGCCGTGGGACCTGTTGTCTATCCCATTGCCTGATTGGTTAAATTAATTTTTAAATGAATTTTTTTTCTAGCTAGAATTTATGACCTGTCAGGGAGTCGCACCCGTTCTATCCCTATTAATAAGCAAAATGCTCACTCCCTACACTTTCGAGGCCTTATTGAACATATAGGAATTTGCCAAAAAGTTTGTTAAATTTTTTATCGCAATGAAACAAAAGACTTGAAGATTCATTTTAAAAAGTAGCTAAGCCTTCTTGGGGTTAATTTTATTTTGCATATAAAAAAATATTAAGGTCCTTATATTAAAATGTAACTTATATTAAGGTCCTTTTTGTATTAATGTTTTTATATTTCATTAAAATTATTATTTGTTACCTGCATAAATATTGATTTAAAATTTTAAATCAATAAAGAGAACCCAAAAATAAAAGAAATTGAATTTAAATTGAATTTTGTTAAAAATTCAAATGTAATACAAATATTATATAAAAAGCCACAATTTTATAAATTGTATTTGATATTTGAATTTTAAATGTATTTATTTTGTTTTCTTTTATATTTTATGTGTTATTTAATAATAAATAATTTAAAAATTTTTTTTATAAAAGTGTTAAATAAAACTTCTCTTTTAGTTTTTTTATTTGATTTCAAGAAATTAATTTTTTTTTTTTAAATTATTTGTTTGAATATTATTTTATTTTATCTAATAAGTTATTATATTTTTATTTATTAGATAGCTTTATTTGTTATTTTTCTAATTAAATGTAGAGTAGGTTTAATTTAAACACTATTCTATAAAGTGTGTTCTGATAGCAATTTTAAATCTTCTTAAAATTTTGATTATATCGAACTATTCATTGGAGAATTTTATTAATCACCAATTTACCAAAAAGATTTAAGAATGGTATATAAAAATCATTTGATTAGGAAGGCATTGTAAAGCTCGAACGCCCTTAGTTCATTTTAAATGTAACTGCATTCAAAGGAAAAATGTACAAGGCTTTATAATTCTGCCACTTTGGAAAGCTGAGTTAAGAAGTACAATTTTTTTCTTGAAGGATTTGAGGTGTAAGATGAACATCCACAAATATCTGTTATATGATAACAAACTATTTTTGGTTTGAATTGTCTCGGTTGATTTAGTTAGAGGTGGTGCTGGCCTCGGTAGATTCATGGGATTTTCAAGGTAGTCGTGTCTTTTAATCACCTGAAACTACCCCTTACTATAATACTAAATTTTGCACTAGATCCTGAACTACTTACTTCTTTGTTTGTTTTAGGAGTAAGATAGAGTAGTAGCCGAGGAGAAGAAGTGGAATTGAAGTTTCCAAATGTCACAGTAG
Source organism: Dolichopus griseipennis (assembly GCA_963082915.1). Taxonomy (NCBI): domain Eukaryota; kingdom Metazoa; phylum Arthropoda; class Insecta; order Diptera; family Dolichopodidae; genus Dolichopus; species Dolichopus griseipennis. Next base: position 99,744,209 of record OY720444.1, read on the forward strand.
TTTTGCAACATTTTAAAGTTCAAAAATGTATAAACATTAAATTAGTATTTACTCAATTTTTAAATTTTTTCCCTAATACTATTTTGATTCAAATTGTTTTAAGACTTAGAAACTTAATTAAATTTTCCTTGTTTTAAGGATGGAGGGAGTTTCATCTTTTAAATGAAACTTTAAGATCTATGTGTAAATTAAACTTTGATCCAGCCTTATAATTTTAAATTTTTCATTACAACAATATCCTATAAATCACATTGTTTTTTTTTTGATTAAAAAATACGTGAGCTTCGTTGTATAGTAACAATGGCCATGTTTAAAAAAATTCCTTTGAGAAATTAAATTAAAAAAATATATAATTAAAAAAAAAAGAAAATACTCCTTTAAGGGAATAATATTTTAAGATAAAAATCTTTTCCTAAATTATATCTTTTGTCTTCCATTCCAAAAATAAAAACAAAAAAGAAAGAAATCATGTTTCTTGAGTTTTTCTCTGTTTTCCCAAGGACTGCATTCATTACATAAATTTTTTCTTTTGTTTTTTTCCATGACTTTGAAAACCTTTGAAGACCTTTTTTTTTCCTCTCATTACAATTCAAAGTTTTTTTTTTTGGATCTTCATTGTAATAATAAGTAATGAATACAAAATCAGTTAAAAAAATTGCTTATGAAATTTTACCTCACCAGAAATACTTACCAGTTACCACTCCTCTAATTCTTCTTTTAATTGTTTTCTGTTAGCACGAAATGAAAATAAGACGGAAAAGTAATAAGAAAAACAAAAGAATAAGTTAAATAATTATTCAAATATTTGTTAAAAACTTTTTTAACTTATACCCCAAACTCCTATCATATTTCCAGCTGTAGAGCCATCAAAGATTACATAACAATAGTTAAAGAAACAAAGATGAGAAAAATTTTATATTATTATGAAAAATTCTTTTCTTTTGTCCCAGTTATTTCTTATGTCAATGTGTACAGTTCCCGAAAGGGAAATTTATTTCATGGATTAGGAATGGGTACAAATTAATAAGTAGGAAATAATAATAATTAGTTTCGTATAATATTCTGTATTTCTGGCAATAGTAAGATATATTAAATTTTTGCCTTATTAGCTGATGAAGATTTTTGGTTCGGTTTAATTAAATTAATTAACAGTAATAAAGTAGATATTCAAAAGACATAAAATGTTACGAATTCTTCTATAAATCCATTTAGTGTAATATCTTAAGTTTCTAATTATGTATATAGTGAGTGACGACATTTAAATCTATTCTCGCTATAATAGAATTATTAATTCAGACACTATACATACTATTGTCTAATTCTTCAATATTCCTTGCCAAGTAATTAACGGTACTTTTGCCAGATAGCAGAAAAAAAAAAGGTAACACCAGTTAGCCTTGCTGTTCAATAAAATTTATTTCCGAGTGGATTCCAAAAAATATTGTAAAATAATGGTTTAGACCAATATAGCTACTTTGAAGACATCATCGTCGACAGTCGATTATAAATTGTTTCAAAACTAAAAATTCTTTAATTAACACGTAATAAAAAAAAAATCAAAAATCTTAAAAACTCAAGACCATGGGGCATTTAAACAAGAAAATTTTTTTAAGAAACATTTTAAGTAACCTAAAACACAAAGGATATAATATTTGAAGGACTTGTTATCCTTGACTTTATTCATTAAAATTTTCTTTTTCTATTCTTTTGGGGATGATTATGATGATGAGTTGTTGGCTGTTACTATTGTTTTCTGAAATTGTTTTTATTTTTTTTGTCTTCAAAAATACTAATAATAACGGTAAAATAAATAATTTTGTCCTTAATACCTTAATTAGATAAGATGTTGTCCTTAGAAAGTATGATGTTATTATTTTTGTTTTTTTTAATTTAATTTTTTGTTTCATTTTGATTTGTTTGTATTTTCTCTTTCTATTAAATTGTAAATCTTAAATAATTATAATATTATATAAATTTTATTAAAAGAATGAAAGAGAAAGAATAATTTAAGGCGTGGGGCAAATTAAGATATTTCGTAATTTATTTGAAAGTATTTTTAAAATTATTATGAATATGATAATAAAGCGGATGGGTTCCGAATAAAACAAAGCATTTTTATTTAAAGTTATTGTTGAAATAAAATGAAAATAAAAATGATTTAATAACTGCTGAAAAGTTATATAAGATAATAAATTGAATAAGAAAAGATTCATTTTAAACTTGCATGATAACAATTAGTTCAAGAGTAGGTACCTGTTGTTTTATTTTTCTGTAGAAATTTAAAAATAAATTAAAAACTTTTAGGAGTGTGTAAATTTTCAATTAAATTTTACTTTCGCAAGTTTTTAATTAAAATTTTACAATTGAATAATTCTTTAGTTCTTTTCCAGTTAAAAGATTGAAATGGTTTTCGGAGGAGGTGAGAGTGGGTGCGATCTCTTTTAAGATTTAAATTTTATCAAGTATATTTTAAGCCATTTATAGTCATTAGAAAATATGGATCTGAGCTTATCTAATATAAAAATTTAATTAATAATTGGAATAATTTAATAGCAGGAATTGTATGCCTTATCATGTTTACAGTTTGAAGACTGAATTTGCTTACGAAGATCTGTGCATTTTTGGGGTTTTTGTTTTATATTTTAAAATTTTATTTTGGGAGTATAAAAAAACTTACTAACTATGAAAATAACTTACTAATGTTGCTGTATTATACAACTGCCTCAACAAATTAGAAAAACCACTTTGTTTTAAAAAGTTTAAATACTTATAGTGGTTTTTGAGACTTATTGAAACATTTATAGATATAAACTCCCAGAATTTTATAAGGTGTATGGAAGTTCCAATATTTATACGCGAATATCATCAACGATTTAGAGATTTTTCAAGCTGTATTTATTTAGGTTAATGGTTATAATTATGTAATCGCAGTTGTTTGGCACTTTAATTGTAAACACACATTACTTTGTTCAGTTTGAACTCAAATCTCAATTTTTCATACTAAAATAATTTTTGAAGTTTTTGTTAGAAAAAGTAAGATTTGAGTCTAAGTTCAATTTTATGAATTTGGCCGTATGCCTCCAAACAATTCATAATATAAGATTGCCTAGAAGGATACCAAGTGAGGAACCACTACCCATCTCAAGGCAAGAAACCATACTCTGCTAAATAAGAAGAAAGAAATGGATATGGATAGACCATACACTTGGGAAACCGACAAAAACATTTCTTGCCAGGCGCTTGATTGAAACCCGAAAGGGAATAGGTGTGGGTAGACCAAAACTAACCTGGAGAAGATCAGTTGCTAAGGAAATTGAAAGTCGTAGAAGACAACAGAGTAGTACCATATAGAAGTTTCGTGGAAGCCCTATGCTCCTCCTCGTAGTGAAACAGGGAAACAAAACACCTAACATATTTAACTTTCAATTCAAAATAATGTGATGTATAATTTAAAAAGAGATTTTTAAAATAAAACGATTAGGGCGAAAAACAAAACTTTTAACTTATTATAAATAAGGAAAAACAAACCAAATTAAATTTAACACGAGTATCTTTAAACTGATCTAAAAAAGTTTTGTTTAGCTTTTTTTCTCTGATTACTTATGATTGAAGGCGGATTAGTTTTCAGGTTTCAAAGGAATCCAAAGGACAATATAATAAAGTTCCTGTAAAGTGTGTAACAAAAATTAGGAAAAAAAAATAAAATAAATAAATAATATAAAACTTTCATGACTTTTTTCTTTGTTTGTATTAGGCACAAAAAGGCGTTTGACGATATTTGTTAAGTGGTAATTGGGTCTTTATATTGCACACACGCAAAATGTTTTTTTTTTGGAAATTGTTTTGTTTAAAAATAAACTTTAAAAAATGCGTTATGAGTGAAGGTGGTGGTTAATGTATAAAGTGATTGTTCTAAACTTTATCCGTAACGACTTTTTTTTAAAAAACAAGTTTTATATTAGGCTTTTCTTCAGTTTTAATTAAAAATTAATTATGGGACTTTTATTGAACATTGAACACGTGCCTTGTATGTTTTTAAATCACAATACATTTAATATTTAATATCTGCATTATAAAACAACAAAATGAAGCTTCCAGGTATTTTTAAAAACAGAGTAGCCTACAGAGATGTACATGTTTGATTTTGAAACTGTAAAACTATAAGGAACATATAGATGGAATATAATTATAAATTAAGTTAACTTTTGGGCATAACATGTTAACTCTGCCTTAAACTGTTTGATGCTGCTGTAGTTAGTTTTAGAATACACTTATAATCATGTCGTATGCTAGTATATTATTCATCCCTTAAACTGCAATAATAGTTAAATAAAATTTTGCTATTTAATTTATGCTTCATTGCGTTTTTAAATGAGTTGCAACTTATTTTTTGCAAACATTTATTTTTATATTAGAAAGTCTGAAAAAACTGTATTTTCTTTACCTTTATTGTCAATTGACTGTATTAGGGTGGATGTTTTGTTGAAGCTGCGATAAGTGATAAGAGCCTTAGCATCATATACAGATTACAGATACAGATTTCCTTCTTAAAAAAGGAATCCCTGATTTTGAATCACATTTTAAAATATTTTCAAAATCAGGATCTGTTAAATATATATTGACATATATAAATTTATATGATGTCAAACAATTTTTTCTGTCCATTCTCAATCTGGGGGAGGGAGTAGGGGTTATAATATCGGGCTTGCACTTAGAATTTCCATCTCACACATTTTCTTGAAACAATTATTGCATTTACCTATGTATGGTTGCAATAGATCATTTTTTATGGCACCTCCCCGGTGTTATTTGGACGACCACGTTTTCTGCTTAATAAGGGGTTTTATTGCCAAATCATAGGACCTTTGCAGTTTTTGTTTGTGTTTTTTTCATAAGAGATCCCTGTAAATCCATTTTTTTTCTATCATATTCAATTAGGTGAAAAGACTTTTTTATAATATTATTTCCTTGTTTTAATGAATTTTAAATATTCCCATTTGCTTTTATGTTTTAATTAAATTTGGGATATTAAAAAATTTATTAAAAATTATTATTTTTTTTTTTGAACTAAAATTAAAATTTTGGTAATATGTTGTTGTTTTTGTTTTCAGTTAAAGGACCAGTACTTCCGTAGAAGATCCTACACATAAAATATTTTTAAAAAACAGAAAAAAAATTAAAAGTGTCTCCGTACAACGAATCGTATTTCAACAAGGCTTTGCTTAAAATCTCTCTTTATAGGTCCTTAAATCATACATAAACTCATATTATATAAAATGGATACCACTTAAATTTTATATTTAAATTATCCTTAATATTAGATTATAAGGATGTGTATGTGTATTATGATTTAACTATGTGTTGAAATTTTTTGTCCTGCTATTTTCTGTTTTTTTTGAATGGCTATAAGATAAAAGTTGTTTTAACTTTTTTTTTTTTCCTCAAATCTAATTAGTCTCAAAGGTAAATTAAAAATTAATTTAAAATAAGTTTTGACAAAAAAAAAAGGAAAGAGATAGAAATAGAAATATATAATGAAAAATTATAATGTTTTCACATATTTCTTGATGTTTGATTTTTAATTTTTTTATTCTTGTTAATTAATATTTAATCATGTTTTCCCCGAAGTTTATACCATATTTTTTAACTTTTCATTAATATTTTTATAGTATGTTTAGTATTCTTGACTAGATACAAGCTAAAATACAAGTAGAGTTAGTTAGTACAGTTAGATTACCAAACAAAGAAGTTAAAAATTTCTTATAAAATTAAATAATTTCCAAAGACAGCTATAAATTTGTAAAACTTTAATTTAATTAATTAAAAAATATCAATTTTATTATTTTCCGAATTGATATTTATTTTCCTGAATTTAGTGATATTTATTTTCATTAGTATTTTGCATGATGAAACAAAATTGTTCCAATTCGAAATGTTTCATTTCTTTCCGTTTCAGTTTGTTATTGGTCGCGTTCAGTAGCATCTAATGCTACACTAGACTGCAGCTGAACGATTTGCAGCAAAATTAAATGAAATTTGATTTTGAGTGACTTTTGTAATATTTTTATTTTAAATTTGGACACAATAGAGAAATTCAATGACTTTCAAAAACATTTCAATAATAGGTACTATTTCTATCCATTTTACAGAAGTACTGGTCCTTAAAAACCAAAACAACAATATTGTATTGGCAAAGTTTTCATTCATTAATTGTTTTTTAAATTCAAATTTTTAAAATTTTAAATCTTTAATTTATTATTTTTTAATCAATTTATATTTTTAATTGTAAAATAAATGCTTTATTTCCAAAAGTTTTCAGAAAATCTTGTAAATAAACACTTTTTACATTAAAATGTAAACACATAAATACTGTAGCGCAAGATAAAAATATCTTCTCGAGCGCTGCAATTTTCTTGTAGCGTTTGATCCATTGAAAATATTCTGAAGCAATTCTTAATATTATTTAATTTTGATTTTTTATTTTAAATAGTTTACAATTAAATTGTTAAATCGCTTATACGAAAAACATGTAAGTTTACATAAAACTGACGCCTCCTAAGGCGGAAATATAATATGTTTTATTTACACTTAAGTAGGTGCGGACTTAATTTAGTCCTCAATTGACTTCGAAAAGTATTGCTTTTGTTTTTAAAATTCAAAATAATATCACTATATCATGAGTAATACAGGGTGGCGTAAAACGACCGATATGGTTTGAATGTTTAATAACTTTTTAAATTTATTTATATTTATTTTTATTTCAGAATTTTGTGAAGAAAAGTTGGGGAATGGGAATTGGAATAGTACACAACAAAACACCGATCAAAAATTACGGAAAGTTATGAAAAATGTACTGGAAAGAGCCCGAATGTGCAAAGCCGAAAATGTACTTAACTTGCGGGATATAATTTTTCTACTTAAGCTAAAAATATTCCCCATTAATATACTGAATAACAAAAAAATAATAATAATAATTAACCATTAAATAAAAAATTTATTAAACATTCAAACCATATCAGTCGTTTTGCGCCATCCTGTATAATTTTAGTTGTATCCATTTTAGATTTCAATGAAGTAGGGTTGTTAACCCGTTTTATTTACACTTTGAGGTAATGATTTGATAATCAAAGAACGTAATTTTTATAGTGGCTTCACTATTTCATTACTGTTCTTTACATTTTACACATTTTTACACTTTTCTTTTAAAAAAGTGACAAGTGACATATTCTATGCGTGTAACGCAATTAATTACTTTAACGCTTTAACTATATTTAAACCCATGTTAATCTAACATGTCTCTATGACATGTTATTGCCCTATTTAAAATTTACAGTTTTTTTCTAAACGCAAAAAAAAATAAAATACATATATGAATTAAAAGAAATTGATATAAAGGTAAGTAGCTTCTCTTAGTTTATACTTACCTGTATTTCTTTACATTTTCTTTAATTATAAAATATACATTACCTACTTGTGTTTTACTTGAATTAAAATTAAATTATACGCATATACTATAGATACTTGCATTCTATTCAATTAAAAATATATTTTTCTCTAGACTTTACATTGAATGTATACATATTAAATTTTTTTTGATCTATATATGTATGTGATGATATGTGATACGTCTATAATATTATATTTTTAATGAGTTGACATAAATTACGCATATATAATTGTGCAAAAAAAGGAGTAAAATTAACTCGATTTTATTGAAAGTAATTTACATCATTAACCCTGGGACCTTTTTTATCATAGGGTATTGAAATACGTAAGGCACTTACCGATTATATATTTGGTTTAAGGGTTTTAAGCAATTATAAAATTTTTATTAAATATTTTATGTTGCCTTAGATTGTTCTTACGGTTTTGACTGATTTATAATAATACAAATGAATAATCCTTGGGCCGGTGCTCCGCAAACTTTACTGAGTTACCTGAGCAAAATCCTAAATCGTGCATTCCGCGACTCTTCGATTCAGAGAGCTTTCATTCCTCTTAGGACTCGTTGAAATATTAGAACATTAACTCTAATATTTCAGCGTTACACCAGGGAGGCCATCCGAGTGCCTATTTCTATTCAGTGAAACTTATTTGTTGTGAGAACTGCTGTAGTATGGAACATGTTCCATTCAATTTGTATCATTTCAAAAAGAACCTTTATAAGGTCGTTTTTAATCACCCCTCAACTCTTCTCTTCTATCCTATTTTCCTTACAATTCCTTTGCCTCGTAGGCAACCCTATATATATATTCACATAACAAGATTTAAAGGAACTCGATCCTAGAGTTTGACTAGAAATAAGAAATTCATGCACTTGAGTCTAAATCTATCATTCCAAATCGATGCGTTACCATCGGATGAAATTTTAACGTATCCGTGACTATGGTTAGCAAAATATACAGAAATATATTAGTTCTTCTGTCGACATTCGGGGCTGCTTCCAAATAAAATACTTTTATATAAACAAATAACAAAGCCCTTTTCGTTGTTTATAGTATTAACATTAATTGGGGTAAGCTTAAAATATCTACATGGATTCCAAACATTTGAAGATAATTCAATGAGACGTTGTCTTCGAATTATTCACTTAAAACTAGAAATGACTTGTTAAAACACTTTTTTTGGTTACTTTTTACAACTTTTTAAAACTGTTAATTTTTAAAAATTGTTTGTTACAACTTTCATAGTTTACTAAAACACTTAAGAACTTTTACTAAAACACTTAAATACTAATAAACAAAAAATTAAAAAGACAACCATAAGAAACATGAAAGAAAGAGATAAAAGATAATTTACAAAGATTTAATTTCTATTTCATCTAATGTAAAATTAAGCAACTTTTAAAAAAACTTTATTTGAGTTTTTTTTCATTTATTGTGTTTTCTTTAACATTTTTTTTGTTGTTGTTTTTTTTTCATTTCCTTGCGCTTATGATCCGGTTGTACAATTTCATGAAATCAAAAGAATAACTAAACTTTTTTCTCATTTTTCATTTCAACTCAAGTAATATTTGTTCCGGATAAATTCTTAATTCTTTGTTAAAATAAACAACAACAACAACAACAACAAAAGCTAAAGCAACAAAAAATTAAAATAACTGTAAAATTAAAAAAAAAAAGAGTACATATAAAACAAGGAAGTGGGTAGTGCAGTACACTGTGTAGAGTAGTCAACTCTAAGATACCCGCATGAACATAATATATACATTATACCATCTGATCATCATCAACCTTTGGCAAAATGCCAGTTGTCCAGGGTTTGCTAGGTTTAGAGTACAGCCTAATGTAAAAAAGAAGTTATTTGGGAGCTACTCGAACTCGTTAAGCAAACTGACTGGATTACAATTGGGATGACGTTTCTTGCATGGAAACGAATTTTTTGAAAATGTCAGAATCCTAGCTTTTTTATTCCTTGAGCTATTGTGGAAACCGAGAGACGGACATTCATAGCTGGATCGATTTACTTTACGATTCTGATCCAATTCATACCTTTGAGTCTATATCTACTCCCGTACCTTCTATGCATCACAGAAGTAATGTCAAATTTAGTATACCCTTTGACCTCCATTTGTAAGTGTATAAAAGATGAATAGGATAACTGAAGATTGGTTTTTTTTCTTTTTGAATTGAATTCTTCAGTCTTTATCCTGCTGATTTATCCTGCAACTCACAAAAAAAGTATCCTGCAACAAATAAAAAAATAAATGAAAGAATCATTTTGATTGTTAAAATGAAGATGAAAAACTCATCAGAATCAAGTTAATTGTGAAAACAAACAATAATAATATAGAGAGAGTAAAATGTAATGGAAAATTTATCCATATTTTCTTTTTTATTTAGTTAAAAATTTTTCCATGGAAAAATTGTATTATATTTTCATTTTGCAAGAAAATGTTCTTTTTATTGCAATTGACTTTAAATTAAGAATAAAACAAAAATAACTGTTTGTTGTGTGAAAGTAATCTCAGTTCTTATTTGAGAAAATAATGAAGCGTTTTTAAATTTCTTGTCTTTAAAACAATTAAAAATTTTAAAATGAAAGTAATAACAAAAAATTTTGATTTGTGAAACGATGTTCCTTTGGTAAAGGTTTGGGAAAGCGTGGAAAGCATAAACTTGGGAAGGCGTAGAATGGTGCAGACTGCAGATATATGTAGTCTTAAGCCTAACTGATAGTTTGGGAATACACGGGAAACATAAATTCGGGAAGGCGTGCAAACTGCAGATATGTGGGGACTTCACACAAACCAATGTGCAATGATTTTCCTTTAGCGATAAAAAGTCGAAAACGGCTAGAATGTACTACTAGTTTTAGCCTGAGCTTGGATCTTTTAGTCGTTAGTGCATATCTGATCGTAGAACGGGACGGAGAAGCTCGTCAATTTATGCAAGCGCTGGTTCTGTTAATAAAATTCGTTAAAATTTAAAAATATTCTTTATAAATTCATAGAAACTCAATAAAACTAATAAACTTTATTTCAAGTAGCTAGCTAGTTTTAAAGAGTTTAAAAGGGGCCGCTTTATATGTCTGCATTTCAATTGCCTCTAGACAGTGACGGTATTGTATTTAAGAATACTTTCCAGTATATTTATAAGTTCATTTATTTGGTTATTAGATAGCCTTCATCTTTAACTTCTGGTAAAGGTGAATCATATGTGCAGCGGAAAAAAATTCCAGATATATTAGTAACTTAGGAATTTTAAATTTGCTAAAAAAAATTCCTCAGTTACAACGGAAGGAATTAAGCGAATCAATAAAGAAGATATTTCCAGACTGGCTAAGTGTAATATTACAATTAAATTTTGACATTTATCCAACATGATCCAATACTCCCCAATTCCAATTCCATAAGTTGCCTTCCCTAATTTCCATCCTCAAAACAAAAATTTACATTTGTATTAGAGGTTCCATCTTAAAGTTTGGTTTAAAAGGAGCGCGATTTGTGTGTTAAAGTCACATGCTATTTAAAGGAGTACAGCTATTTAAAGGGGTACAGTTTCAATTGGTGGATTCAATGCTTTTGATTGCCTGTCGTTAAAAAGAAGGAACCAGTCATTTAGTTTTTTAGTCATATAGTTATATTTAGTCAGTTATTTAGTAAATAACGATCAAGTGCTATTTAATTAAATGGTGATTCCACGGTGAAAGAAAATTTGTGGAGTACACCATAGTTTGTGAAGCAATGAATTTCAAAGTTCTGTTGAAACCCCAGTGATATTCCCAAAAAGTACGCCAAATGCTAGTCCATTATTCTGCTCAAAAATTAATATTAATATATATATATCTACATATATATATATATATTATATTTATATTTTAATTTTTAATTTTCAATCAAAATTAATGCACTTATGAATTTTTAATAACTTAATAATGAATAAAAATTTATATGTATGAAAAAAATTGAAATATTAAACAAATATAGTGTACGTATGCACACTATAATATTAATAAAAGTGATATTTCGTGTCATTTTATTAACCCATTTTGAACCATCCTTCTATTTTCTGCTCCAGCTTAAAAAATCGCAATGGTTTGATGGGATTGCAATATGATGAATGATGAGCAAAAAGGATAGCTGTATAAAAAATAGTATTGATATTTTTTTTTTAATATTTCGCTTTTTATGATAAATTTAATTGCTTTTATCAGAGTTTATATTAAAAAAAAAAACACAATGAGTCCATCGCTAGTACAGCAAAAAAAAAATAAACATTATTATTAAAAAAAAAAAAAAAGATTATTAATAAACTTTTCTTTATTTATTTTGTTTATTTTTTTTTTCCTTTTTTTTTGAATGTTAAGTTTAGATTATGATTTTTTTTTTTTTTATTATTGTATTGCATAGAATAAACTTTTAAGAATGTGACCTAAATTTTATGCTTTGTTTCCCCACATTGAGTGTTTCGTTTATTTTTTATTTTTTTCTGAACAGATACATGCAATATGGAAACAAAATTACTAAAAGTTCATAATATTTTATTAAGTTTTTTTTTTTATTTTTTTTAATTAAATTTTAAAATACACTGTTGGGATGAATTAAAAAATAAATAAAATCTGAAAAAGAAATAAATGAAAATGTTTTTTGATTCAATTAATAATAAAGCTTTATTAGTTTAATAGATATTGAGATTTGAAACTGTTGCCTTTTTTGTTTTTTTATTATCTAATTACCTCGGCTATATTAAAAATTTGCGAGGCTAATTGCTTAAATGTCATGGAACTCGGTGTATACCAACTGCTAAATATCATGGAAGATGAAGAGATCATTATAATTTTAACATAGCGCTCTTTATTCAGATGTATTTCTAATGTGACTGATGGATTTTATTTGAATTAAAAAATTAATATAACGGGAAAACCTCGATGACGCCAGGGAAGTGAAGAAGCTATAGTAGATGTATTTGTAAATTTAAACAAAAGCAGGGTATCATGGAAGATGAATAGTTCATTATAATTTTACCCTCTTTAACCCTCTTTATTCAGATGTATTTCTAACGTGTCTGATAGTTTTAATTTGAATTAAAAAATTAATATAACGGGAAAACCTCGATGACGCCAGGGAAGCAAAGAAGCTATAATAAATGTATTTGCAAACTTAAATTAAAGCAGGGTATCATGGAAGATGAAAAGATCATTATAATGTTAACCTAGCACAATTTAATTACAGATATTGTCAAGGAATTTTATGGATTTGATCTACCTTAAATTTAGTATAACGGAAAAACCTCGATGACGACAGGGTAGCAATGAAGCTATATAAGATAAAAAGTTTAATATCAAAATTGGAAAGAAGGTTTATTTTGCACAGCTAGGGTGTGTTAGGATACTAAGTTAGTGAATTCCAAATTCTAAAGATTAGAAAAAGACCAATTTTATAAAGTCAGTGGATCTTGAAAGACAGTATTCAGGTTAATGGGAAATCTTTCAAACAAAGCAGAATTAATAAGGAGCACAAAAGTGCAGTGACCACTTTACAAATAATTCAGATACGAAAAAAGCTTCCCAAAGTATCTGCTTCAATCCTCCCCATCCCTTACTTTTTCAATTTCATTTTAAATTTTTTATCACTATCTTAAATGTAACTTATAATGCTTAGATATATTAAAAAATTTATTCGTGGATTATAAACTGGGATTTAATTAATGAACTCTTTTTACTAAAGTTTTTAATCAGAAAAAGAAGTGTTATATTTATTTTTGTTTTTTTATAAATTTCATTGAATCTTTTACATGAAATAGTGCGAGAAGATAAATATATTGTAGACTAAACCAAAGTCTCTAAAACTTTAAAAGTATAAATCAACTTAATGGAATATAATTTAAAAGAGGGGGTAAAAAACCTTATCTAGTTGAAAAAGTTAAAATATAAAACTTATTTTTCATTTAGTTTTTCATTCTTCGTTTTATTTTTTTTTGTATTTTGGTATACAATTTTTAATGTAAATCATTAACTCCTTAATTTATGCAATAAATTCTTTTTCATGTTTAATCCAAATGAAAACAAAAATCTTATAAATTAATATTGTAAATAAAAATATAGTTTTTCTTTATCAATTTTTTCTTTTTCGTCGTCTGTGCATTAATTCAATTTAATTGTGATCTATTCGTAAGGTTTTAGAAAAAATCTTTGGTGAAAATCTTGAAGTTTTTGTTGTTATGGTGAAAGAAAAAGGTAGGAATAATCAATGCTTCTCGGGCATATATATAAAGATGTCTTTTAGAGAATATCAATACGGATAGGGTCCAGTATCAAGTCTCTTTATAGCTTTTGACTTTTAGAGAACTAATAGTAATCCACATAGCCATTTAAACAAAAATAGCAACGAAACGTTCCGCAAAATTTTTAGTTTTGGCATTATTGCTGCGGTTGTTCTATATTAGAATTAGCTGACACATCCTAACACCAAGTATTCCATTGTGTACTCCATTTCCAATAATATCTAGGAATTTATAAATAAAATGTGGTTTTATTAAGAAAAATTATTATAACAATTTTATGAGCTGTACGGGAATCGAATCTCCAACTCCTCGGTTAGTAAGGTAAATGCTTTCTCACAACACCACCGAGGTCTCTTTTTATTATGTGAAATTTATTTCTAAATTAATTTTTTGGAGATGATACATGAAATTTAATCAAAGTCAGAACTTTTAGACTCCATTTCAAATACGCTGAGTTTAAATATGTTTTAAAAGTTCATGATGTTCTCAATTTGTGTACATAATATAAAACTGTAACCACACTTACAATTTCAGTTCAAAATATGTTGTTAGCTAAAGTGATTTCTTTTACACTATTTTTATTATATCTGAACATTAAAATAAATTACAACTTTCTCTTAGATTCATTTACCAAATAGCCTATACATATGCAATGTTCATGTATATAATATATATCCATTTATTTATTTATTATATCATAGAAAACTATCATTTTAAATAAATGAAGATTTATTTATATCAATAAATAAAGAAAACTTTATATATAAACATATTTAATAATATGCAAAATATAAAAAAAAAAAACATATACCTATACTCATATTTGGTTTGAAAGAATAGAGCATAAATAAATAAAAAACAATAATATTAAAATCAATTTACTTTAATGCCTATGTACATGAAAAAGGACTAACTGCACAATAAATTTTAAGTATTAAAAATAAAAACATAAGTAAAAAAAAATGTAAAAAATTATTTATTCTCAATTTCATCTCATTTATTTTTTTTTATAAAATATATTTTTTTAAAAAAAAAAAATGAAATATATTTTAAACCCAACAACAAACCATACAAATTCCACCACTATTAATTTTTTTTTTTTTTTTTTTTTTAATTTTCTATTTACACACTGACTGTACTTAACCTCAAAAGTTTTATAATGTTATGCTAAAGTTAAAATAACAATAACAACAACAAAAAAAGAAACAGCAACAAAAACAACAACATTAAAAAAAAGAAAAAGAATAAAAACAAAAATATTCATTCGCTTAAAATTAAAAACAAAAAAAAAACAACAAAAAATCATTTCAATGCTTTTATCTTTAATCAAAAATAAAAACAAAATATTAAAACAACAACAGAAATTAAAGGAGAGAAAGGGAGAGAAAATGAGAGAAATAAGTTAAAAAAAATTATAGTTGAGTGTTCTTCGTTTTAAAAACTGACTCAAAAAAAAAAAAATGAAAAAAAAAAAAATAAAAAAACTATTTATAAAAACTTTTAAAGGATAAATTAAAAATAAAATATGGTATGGACATATGGCGAATTTATAATTTATCCTTCGAAAACTAATAGAGTTTCAAAATTGCTTTACTGAAAAACTTTATAATCTGATTTCGAATCCGCGATGTCGGATCACATATTAATCTGATCTTAATTCTATTAAACATGCCCGAGTATCTAGCATGCCTTTTATCCCAACGATTTATAAAATAAGTTCAGAATTTAAGCTAATGAAAATGTTTAATTGCAGTGAGCTTTAAGGTCCATTGGTTTTAGATGTTAATTGAAGGGCATCCAAATAATATTAAGACTCAATAACGCATTCACTGTACCCCGATTCCGGTAATTTTCAATATTAATTAAAAGACATCCAAATAATATGAGTATGTAATTTCCCTGAATTATTTATTATTCCTTGATTTCTTCTCTAAAATCTGTCTTCGTCCCTGCAGCATATATGGGTATATCAGTAGCGGTGCAGTCCTTCTTCAAGGTAATAAAAATCTGGTTTATGTTCACAAATATGTGATTACACCAAATCAACTTTCCATTTACTCTTGATGCTAAGGTTGTTTAAATTTTCTGAATGTAATATGAACTGTTGATAAAAGTATTTGGTTAACAGATGCTTTAGGATCTACTTAATATTTTTTAAAACTACGGTCCGTTATTGCTATGAAATTCATCCCTCATATTTTTGGGTTTGGCCTTAACATTGAAAAAAACAGAATACTTTATAAACTTTTTTTAAAAGACCTCTACCCGAATACAAAGATGAAAAAAAACAAAACTATTATTTTTTTCATTCCCATTGGTTTGGCTTAAAAAATGTTTTTTTTTTTCTTTAATTTGAATTCAGTCAAATAGAAAAACAAATACAATCAAGACTTATAACTTTCTTTTAACTACTTTCTTATCAAAATAATGACTATGAAAATTAAAGTTAAGAGCATTTTTATAGTATATGACTGTTCAGAAAAAAACAAAAAACAAAATAATCACGAAAGACAGAAACTAAAAAATTTAAAAACAAATCAGAAATGAAGATCGTTCTGTTCAAGAGTTTTTTTTTTCCTCTGTAAAAAAATTTTAAGAAAAAATAGAAATGTAAAGATGAGAAAATGATAAGACAAAAATGTGTTCTGAGTTCAAAGAGTAATAAAATATAAAAGGCAGCCGTCACTATCATTGTTATCTAGTTTTATGCACAGCAAAAAATTAAAAAACAAATTCAAGAGAAATGTTACTCTAAGTACATCATTTGACTACAACAGAAAATTCTTAACTAGGTCTAGGTCTAATGTATAAATTTGTAAAAGGGGTTGCAAAAAATAATTGCATCAAGGATGCGAACTAAGACTTAAAAAACCAAGCAACAGAAAAAAGAAACTTTTAATTTACTTAGTTAAAATTAAAGTCATTGGACCCAAGTAAAGTCGTCAATTACCTCGGTGCCTAGTATGAATTTTGAATATTTTAATCCACTGAAGACATGATTTTTAGAAATATTTACTAAAATTTAGTTTTTCCTCCGATGGTAGGTTTGGTTTAAATTCCTCTTTAAGTCTCAAGGCTCTAATTTGTATTGTAATAATTTCTTCAATCTATCGACCTTCGATGTATACATTTTAAAAAACTTTTTTATGAGGCCAAAAATAATTGCATTCAGAAAGTGAAACTAAAGACATAAATACTCATCAACAAAAAATAGAAACTTTTAATTTGCTTAGTTAAAATTAAAGTCATTGAACCCAAGTAAAGTCGTCAATTACCTCGCTGCCTTGTATGGATTTTGAATATTTTAATCCACTGAAGACATGAATTTTAGATATATTTACTAAAATTTAGTTTTTCCATCGAAGACACGTTCGGTCTTAGTGCCTCATTAAGTCTCAAAGCTGTAATTTGTATTGCAGTAATTTCTTCAATCCATCGACCTCTGATTGTTGTTTGAAATATACAAGATCTCACCTTCTGTCTTCAAATGACGTGATTAGGTGTATAAACAAATAAACTAAACTATTTTCTTTTCTAATATGTTGTTTTTTTTTTAAATAAATGCTTTTACATGCCATGTCTAAATAAATTTAAGATTTTATTCCTTATTGTTGTTTTTTTCTACAAAGTCGTTCTTTTCTACTCTATGAATACTTTTCCTTTTAAGTTTTCTATTATTTTTCTTTTAGTTTTCTTTTTTAATAATTTTCTAGTGAAATTTTTTTCTAAATTTGTTTATTTTTTTTTAGTTATTTTTGTGTAGTTCAAGAAGGATTTGTTTATTTAAATAACATGTTATAGTTTTTTTTTTTCTCTTTTAGGAATCCTTCAAAATACTGTAAAGATTTTGTAGTCAAGTTCATTTAAATTCCAATTTGAAGAATATCCAAATGAAAAAAAAAGAAAATCTTTTATATTTGTATTTTTTAAAAAGAAATTTAAAAAATATTATATGTATAAAAGTAGATTATTAAAGCAGACAAACAAACAAGATAAACTGGGATTTATTCAAAGACATAATTCAAGACATCAGAAAAAATTTCTAGAGTTTGGTGTAATCTTTAGAAGACATTAAACTTTAATATTGTTTTTTATTTTGGATAAAAATCTTGTAAAATCATTGCTGTAGTCAGTAAAATCTTATACAGTCGTTGCTTTAGTCTACAGTTGTATTGTAATTCCTATAATGGAAAAATTGTGAATTGATTTCTCAAATAGTTTTAGGTAGAGGATGAAGGTAAAAATAAACCTAGAATATCCTGGATTGTCTAATTTCTAATGTTAATATTTTTTGTGCTAATTTTTTCTCAATAGGTGAAAAAGAAGACTAAGTACTTTGGACCGTTGAATTTCGCAAGCAGCATCATTGTTTCTTAAACTTTATCTAATATTTGTTTTAGATGAAGTTTTCAAAATTTTTCTTTTTAGATTTGGTGAAAAACATCAAAGGTAATTTACATTAGCTGCACCAGGCTCTTTTGGCTCTGGCTAGTTTTCGTCTTTGGTCAACGAAAAATCACAACACAATTTTATATTTATATAGTCAAAACAATGTCTGGCCTGTCTTGCCTTTATGACCGAAATCGGAAAATGAATTTCGGCGGTAATGTGATTTACCATTTATTGACTCACTGAATAGGATGCAGAGGTAGTTTGGATTATGTTAGGAAAAATGTTACTGATTTAACAATCATGAAATTATATGAAACAATATTGGTGACTAACTGTCAGATCAATGCTTAAGTTAGATATCAATGTATTTACAAAGCTATTAGGCCTTCAGACATAGTTATAATTTCGCAACCCCTGACTAACTGAACCTTTAAATTAAAATATCACTTATATAATTAGAGCTTATAGTTTTCGCCCTATTTTAAAACAAAAATTCGGTCTAACGAACTTTTATATATATATACTAATAGTCAGCTTCAATTTTAACCACTTCCTTACGATGACTTTTTACTTAATTTTAATATAATATAATTTGAAATAGTAGAGGTCTACCAAAAAATATTTGATATCTTAACTAATTTAAAGGTGATTTTATTACAATTGTCAAAAATCAGTTGCCATTTTGAGTGACTCTAAAGCTGTTACTAAACCTCCAATTTTGGTATATTCAGCGTTTGAAATTTTTTGTTATTCTTAACATTCAATAGTTCAAATATAAATAATAATATAACTGTAATTCCTATCAAAATATTCAATCAGCGATACTTTTGTACTTGAAAGCTTACATTATATTATTATGCAATATGCAGATAGGTATAGAAGTTGTCATCGTCAGAAAAAATCTTAACAAAAGCCAACGGCAAATTCAAAATTGGAAAGAATTACAAAATCGCAGACAACCACGAGATTCTATAGAAATCTCTTATAAATATTTTTAAAAATCAAGGT
This sequence comes from Dolichopus griseipennis, assembly GCA_963082915.1. Classification (NCBI taxonomy): domain Eukaryota; kingdom Metazoa; phylum Arthropoda; class Insecta; order Diptera; family Dolichopodidae; genus Dolichopus; species Dolichopus griseipennis. Next base: position 99,763,333 of record OY720444.1, read on the forward strand.
ATCCAGACTCTCTTTTTACATCCTGTTCTGAAGTTCATCATGGTTAAATACAAAAAAAAAAATGAAAAATGGTCTGAAAATCTTGTTGTATTGTATTGCAATTTGTATGCCGTCTACTTGTTATTATGCAAGAACCAAAATTGACGGATTTTTTTCCCGATGATGATGACATGCTGCAGTTACCTCAATAATCATAAATTATTCTGTAATAGTTTTTTTTTCCTTATTTTTTTTAAATGAAAAGATTTTTTATTACTTGCTTTTACGACATTGAAATTGAAATAATGAATATGTTGATGCAAATTTTATACAATATATATATATATTTTATACAATATATACCAATTACTTAGTACTTACCTAGATATATATTGAAAAATATTGTAAAATATCTTGGGAAATTTCCTCTTCAGACAGACTCCTATTTAATAATAAAAAATCACAAAAAAAAAAAAAAATATACAATATTTTGAATAATATTAAAGAAATTTCCTCCGAGAGGTGATTGATTTTTCTATGCAACAAAAACATCAACGACATCTGTAGTATTTTTTTTTTTTAATATAAGAATGTCTCGAAATTTATATTTTAAAAGTCATACTCTGGAAAAAAAAAAATAAGAATAAATTAAAAGCATAGGATAACAAGAAAATTTATGAATTGATGCCTCCAGGATAAAATCAATAGAAAAAATTTTCACTATTTTTTTTTTTTTTTTTCTATTTATTTTAGTCTGTGATTTATATATGTAAATATAAATATAAATGGTTGAATTTAAATTTATATAATACAATAAGGATTTGGAGGAGACATTGTAATTAATAATAAAAAAAAAAATATATAAAAATATAAAATAATAAAATAATATGAAAAAAATATTGAGAAAATTAAAGAGGAAATTAAAATATGACTATTGAAATGAAGAAATCAATGTTAAATTAAATTCTTTCTCTTATCTTGTTGTATCGATTCGGTTCACAGTCTGTTTGCTGATGACAATTATCAGACATTCATTTATAAATATTTTGTTTTCTTTTTGGAATTAATTATTCATTTTTATAAATATTTGAATAAGATGGAAAAAATGGGTTTTATTTTTATGTTTAATTAAAATAAACATAGTCAGAAACAAGGAGTCATTTACTGAATAATTTATGTTAAAACGGCAGAGGGAAATGAGCCTAGAGCACAATAAGACTAAAAAAGGAGTTATTTGACAATTGAGTTGGAAAAAGGTCTAGTTTACTAAATTTCGCTGTAGGTTTTATTTCTCATTCGAAAGAAAATTAAGGCCTCTAGGCTGTATTTTACTTTAGGTATATTAAATTATTGCATTATTTCAATTTCAAATTTGAAGCCGCTTGGTATATTATACGAATATTATCAATTGGATTCAAACAGTTTTCTATAATCTCGAGATGCCCCTGAACTTTGCGCTCTCCCCTTCAAGCCATTCGCCGTCCCTGCCTTAGTACTTTCTTTCACAACTCCCTTCACACTTTTCTTAAAGGAATGCTTCTGCTAATTTAGTTGAAAAATTTAAACTGATCCATATAATTTCGCAAAGAACAGAACTCTAAAAGTATGGAAATTTTAAAAAAGAGAGAATAATATAATTTCGAAAAGAACAATCCTATTTTTTCTTCATACTGAAGAAATATTGAAGACACTTTCTTAGAAAGTCCGAAATGAGTCTCGAGGCTAATATAAAATTTATTCCTCCGTTCGTTCACTAGATCAATACGAAATCTGATGATTTTCCATTTATTAAAAGACGATAATATTACATTTTTCTAGAAAATATTTAATATAAATCCTCTAACTAATATATTTTAATAACTTATATCCAACATAAATTTAATTCTTAGGAAAGAGAGGTGTGGGAGGTTGGGCTGGATTCTCGAGAATCACCATAAGCTTTCTTAATAAAAATTTTGGGAACCCTTACCATTAAAGGGCTTTTCGGACTTAAAAATTTTTCAGTTTTATAAATTTGTAACTTGGTTGCCAGTGTATGGGGAGCCTACTTAAATTGGAAATCTGATGCATAAAGTGAAACTATGATTAACAGAAACCAAATTTAATCTTCTATCTATATATATAAAAGCGAAAGTTTGTTTATTTGTTTGTTTGTTTGTTTGTTTGTTTGTATGTAGCGAGTTGGCTCCTAAACTGCCCAGCCGATTTTCATGAAAATTTGTATATAGAAGTTTTTGGGTTCGGAAGGAAATCGTGGCCCAAAAATTTTGCTCTAACGGACCGCCAAGTTGGGGCTGTGGTGCAAGTATTTAAACTTCTTTGTTCTAAAATGAAAACGGTTTGACCGATTGACTTCAAATTTTGTACACGTGATGCTCTTTGAGAATTGAGTAGACACTATTAAGAATTTTGGAATTTGTTAACCCATGTCGGGCCGACGGGTGGTCAAAAAAAATTTTGGGTCCAAATTTTGTCCGATTTTCAGAAATTGTGCTTTGGCTTAAAAGAAAGCCCCAAAAAAAATTTTGTTGAGTTCCATTAACCCATTGCGGCCCAATAGCTTTTTATAGGTTTTTCAATACTTTACTCTAAATTCGAAACGGTTTTACCAATTGACTTCAAATTTTGTATACGTGATGCTCCTTGAGAATTGAGTTGACACTATTAACAGTTTTGGAATTTGGGGTGGTCAAAAAAAATGTTGGATCCAAATTTTGTCCGATTTTACGAAATTCTGCTTTGGCTAAAAAGAAAGCCCACACAAAAATTTTATTGAGTTGCATTAACCCATTGCGACTCAACAGCTTTTTATAAAGTTGTTGATTACTTTATTCTAAATTAGAAACGGTTTAACCGATTTTCTTCAAATTTTGTATATGTGTTCCGTTTTGAGAATGAAATTAGCTCTTTTTACAGACTTGCAATTGGTTAACTCATGCCGGCCCGACGATTGAAAAAAAAAAGATTTGGAAGAAAATTACCTCCAATTTAGCGCAATACTGCTTTGCCCAAAGAAAAAGTATAGTTCCGTTAACCCAATGGGGCACAGTGGCTTTTATAGATTTTTGCGTTACTTAACTCTAAATTAGAAACGATTTGACCGGTTGACCTCAAATTTTATATGTGTGAAGCAACTTGAAAATGGAGTTGAGTATGTTAACAGTCGGTCCTACGATTGGTCAAAAAATTTTTTTGGAAGTAAATTACGTCAAACTTTGGAAAGTAGTTTGTACTGCTTTGAATTACAAAAAGTTTCAAAAATTACTAGAATAATCCTAGAAAAATCGTTTTAAAAAGATTGCTTTCATACATTTTAAAATTTACATATGTAAGCCGTGTGTAATTTTTGTGTTAACTTTTTGCAGTAACATCAACTTTAATTAAACCTCCATTGAGAGGCGCAGCAACGCGCACCGGGTATTAGCTAGTTTAATATAAAATAATTGATACACTGGATATTAACCAACTAATTTACTTTGAAAAATGTAAATACATGTATAATATCCTGAACAATAATATCAAGTCAAAAGTAAAACTTCAAAATAGGGAGAATATTCATAATTATCTAATCAGAAACAGGAAAAATATCGAAATTCCTAAAGCCAAAACAACATTGAAGCTAAAAAGTCTAAAATGCAGCGCAATAAAACTTTTCAACTCGCTACCGGTAGAAATTAAAAACAGTCATAATTTAAAAATATTTAAAAGTAAACCTAGAAAATTTGTAAAAAATCTTAGAAATTAATCTTTAAAATTTGAAAATTTAAAAAAAAAAATCTAGAAATTAGAAAAATTGTAAAAAATCTTAAGTTATTAAATGTTAGTAATAAGCTGTAGTTTAAGAATTACTTAATTTCTTATACATAATTTTATATATTATTGTAAAATTATCTGAAATTAAATAAAAAATTGAATAAAAAAAAAAAAAAATTTCCCAGATGCTATGTGAACAAGGTTTTTGTTTTGTTAATTAGTATGAATTGGGAGTCTTGGAATGAGGCAACAAATCGATTCTCTCACCCGAAAACGGTAACACACAAATATAAATTTCAAACTGCTATTAGTTATTCAGTCATCCTAAGTCTTCTCAAAAGTTCAATATTAAACATAATATCAATAATATCTTCACAAATTCTTAAATTTTACTTTTATAAATTCAACTCTGTTCCTATCCCCTTTGGTTCCCTTTCTGCGTAAAAGGAAACTACATCCCTGATCAAAAATTAATAAAAATTGCTTCGCAAAAAAAGTTTAAAATTTAATTTAACAGCAATATTGGACCTAATTGACTGGATCTAATATGCTAGGGAAATGTAAAATTTTTCAAATTGTGTACATTTCCTATCCGATACTTAAGATCTGCTCTACTGTTCACAAAATTTAAAAATCTTTAATAAAAAACAAATCAAAATTCTTTGCAAAAGTTCTTAAAATTAATGTTAACTTAAATAATTTTTTAAGTACAAAAGATTGTTATTTTTTTTTTGAATTCATTTCAATTCACTTTACATAAAAATTTCATTAAAAATTAAGTTAAATTTTAATGCAAAAAAAAAAATTGTTTAATTTTTTTTTTTTTTTTTTTCATATACGCCTTCAAATTTTTCTGATTTTTTATTGAAATCTAATATCACCTCCTGGATAAAATTATTATAATGGGATATAGAAAAAAAACAAAACAAGAACAAAACATATGACAAGGTAATAAGTATAAAAAAAAAAAAAATTAAGTAAATTTTTTTTTAATGGAAAAAAGAAAAATTGGAAAATTTAATTTTCATCCTTTTATCCTTTTAGGCAATTTTCCACACATACTCATATCGTATACCTATCATGTAATGCACATATGTATACATGTACATTACCAATATAATATCTATCCTGATGAAATTCTTATATAAAGTTTTTTAAAAGTAAATTTTTTTTTCTTTGTCTTTCTCGCTCTTACTTTTTTTTTTATTTTTCTTTTAATTTTCTCTTTCCTTCTTTGAAACACATATTTGCTAATTAAAACCGCCTCCAGGAAATTTGTTCATTTTCCAAACACTACCTACCTTGTAAAACATAAATGTTGTAGAAAAACTCATCCCTAACTTCAGTTGGAAAAAAAAAAAAAAAAAATTGTGAGAGGAAAATTTAAAGTTAACAGTAATGGAAAAACAAATAAGTAAAGAACAGTGTTTTTGTATGTGTTTGTGTTGCTTCGGTGTTAAAAATTCGATAAAATCTATTTTAATTTTAAATTTTGCTTCAAAATTTGGAATACAAACTACATACTGTAGTTTATTAAAACCTTTATAACGGTATATGCTTCTCCTATAAATTAGCAAGTATTTAAAATTAGTGGGTTCAAGTCTAGCTTTTAATGGACTTTGGGATCGACAACAAACAAAATTAAATGCATATTTGCTATATTTCTAGAATTATAATGTATGCTGTTACTATTTTATCAGCTGAAGCCTCAGTAGAGCAGTTAACATATAAAGTAAATCATTGTATAAATGTTTGAGAAAGCAAGTTATTTCGCTATTTAGGTAATGTAAGGTTAAATAAGATTTGGTTAATTAGAAAAGTTTTTTTCGAATATATTCTTTATTAGTGGTAGAAGTTGTGGAGATCAAATGAAGCTTACTTCTATGACTTTCTGTTTAAGCTTTATGCTCAAGCTTAAGTCAGAAAGATGAATCAAGTCAGTTCAAAAAGTAGGATCCCAGGAAGGCGGATGATGTTATTTTAAGTTACTACTATATAATTTTTAAATTTGCTCTAAATGCTTCGCTGTTTTCATTCTTAAATTTTAGGAGCCATCATTGGTTTTTGACAATATTTGACATTGACAATATTATTTTAATCTAAAGTTCTCCCAAGTTACCCCACATGTGAGTCTCACTCATATCGAAACTACATTCGAAAGTATCTATCCAAGGATACCACTTTAAATATACACCCTCACTAGCAGCACTTCTAATAACATACTAGTATCCAAAACGGTGCTTTAACAGTAAAAATTTTTTTATCAATTAAAATTAAAATTAGATGGTCTCCTTATTTTAATGAAAAAATAAACAGGGACAGAAATTTTTAAGTCCCATGGGCAAATTTTGAATACTACAAGTAGGTATAATTCAATTACTAATTAATTTTGTGATATACATATATATATATATATATATAGATACAGTTAAATTAAAATTTGCAACTTTGATTTTTAGTACCTATACTCTTAATAAATTCAATTTACCGTTTTGTTTTGTGTCTCAAATAATATTTACACTAATTGTGTAACTAGCTATATTATAAGGGGTATTGGATTCATTTGAGGCTGTATATTTGAATAAAGTCTATACTAAAGGAAAGAAATCCATATAAAGGAAATTTTACAAAAAAAAAAAAAAGAAAATTAATGGAAATGTAAGCTTTTTTGATATGTATGTATATAATGTAAATATTTAATATAACATAATAACAATATATATATATATATATATATATATATTATACCTACATACATAAACAGTTTTTAGGGGGGTATATTTTTACCAATACATAAAAAAAAGTATAGGTATATCAAAATGAAAATTATAAAATAATTAAAAATTCCTTTTAAAATCAAATTTACTGGTGTCATGTCATCTTGTATATACATATGTATATATACATATGTATATCTTAATTATTACAATAATTTTCTAATACGATTATTCTCCTTCTCTTTTCAATTTTTGTTTTTCAATTCTTTTTATGAATTTGTAATTTTTTTTGGAAAATTTGTTTGGTAGGCAACTTTGGAAAAATATAACGGTGTTTGCTCACAACATACTAATTGTTCGTGGAAAAAAAGGAAACGAAGATGGAAGTAAAGTATGTGTCAACTATTGGATACCCTGTTACTGTGGATGGCACATGTATATTTGGTGTCAAATACATCTCTGTCATATAAAAAAAATTTGTTGCAATGTTCAAACAATCCGAGCAAACTGCTTCAATTTGAATAGTAATACCACAGAGGACTGTTATATAATTACGATTTTTTTCAGAATATTTCTTATAGTCTTAGAGTTATCGAGGGGAGAGATAGATAGACAGACAGTCAAATAAAGCCAATTAACTTTATTTTGAGTTCTAATCGGATCCAACTCGTCTCTTTACAGGATATATTCCATGAGAATCCCTTAATCCTTACAGCTACTTTTCCGTGTATAAAATCGAGAAACTTTTGAGGATTGAACCGAAGACTCGGATGTTCTTAGTATGTTCTTAGTATAAAACATTTTTTAACTTTGCATAGATCAACATCAATAGTCAACCAGTCTCTATGTTTGGATGATAATATTAGTAGTCAATACGACAAGCTTAAGAATCATTGGTCCTTTAATTCTTCTATGAAAAACTTGTCTAAAACTGAAACAGGGGACTATAAGTTATAAAAAGATAGTATAAGCTTTGTAAAAAGATTCTTTTGCGTCACATTTACAATTTTATTTTTTTAGTCTAGGAATTTCTGAACAATTTGGCAGATTGATAGGCGAACAGTCGGTAACTTTGTACTAAGAAAAGAAAGCTATTTTTGTTTTTAAATTATTTTGAAAAAATGTTCTAATTAAAATTATAAAAATATTAACTTAATTTTAATGTCTGTGTATAGGTGTGTAAATACCATATAACAATTAATGTATATAAAATATGATTGTATTATTATTTCTAAGGGATTTTCATTAACAAAAAGGAAGTTATATTTCTCATTTTAATCCTTGTATTGATATAAAATATTTATTTATAATTTTGATACATTAATTTATAAAATTATACATTTTAGGATTATTTTTCTTCTTTATTAGTATTGGTAATAATAAAATTTTATTAAATTATTTATGTACATAAAATATTAAATAAATTTATTGACTAAAGAATGTACAGTGATGTACAAAAATTACTTCAATATTGTTGAGAAAAAGAGTATTACAGTGCTAAAACTCTAGGTAATTTAGAAAGTTTATTTAATTTAAGATTCTCTGGGGTTTTGTAAGATTACCAGGTTCTTCTCCGAACGATAGCCCTCCTGATTTTAAAAGATGCATTTGTTTAGATTATTTTTACAAGCACTTGGGTCCCAGCTGTAGGTATATATAAAACTCTAGATATTTCTTACTTTTTTCCTTAGAACATTTTTTGAATTTTCCCAAATTTATACAAGAGCCTATATCTACATTGAATGTTGAGACGAATTAAACTAAAATTTTAGGTAGCAGTTTTCATTGATCTCATCAGTGTTCTGAGTTTCCTCAAAGTCTATAAAGTTTTTTGTTCAACCTTGTTGTAATCTAGAATGATGTATTGATTGATTAGTAATCCCCTTTATTACCTCTAGCTTCACTAAACTATTTTTATAGCTTTGGGTCTGTTTGAGAATAATATGAAGTACTGATTAAATGTGTGACTGTTCGGTAAATTTTAAAAGTTAAAATTGATTTAGGAAGTTCTATATTGTTTTTATAATTTGCGTTGTATTATGTATTACTTCGCTTAATTATATCCTACGACCTTAGTCTCCTAAAACTGCCAAGCCAGGTCAATAGATCTTCTAGATGTTTCTTTAAAATTGTGAAAACTCAGTACATTTAGGCTCCGTGTATTCCAAAAATGCATAAAAATACCACAAAGGCACAAATAATTTTCCTTTCAACTGTAAACACACACACACAAAGAAAATTAATTAAAAATACAACACAACTTAAATAAAAAAAAAATTTTATGTTGTGTTTGTCTATACAAAGTATGATTTATTATTATTAAATTATTAATTTAAAGATTAGTTCACACTTTCTTTAAATTAAATTGTGTTTCCAGGGTTTTAAGTTTATAATTTTTGTATAATTAAAGCAATTCTTAAAATTTTATTGAATATTAAATTTCAATTTGAGTTATTTAAGAAAAATCTTATAAAAGAAATTTGAACCTAATCTTCTTATCCCAAAAAAAAATCCTGCCCGAACAGAATAAGATATGCAAACTTTTAGGCACTAACAAACGAAGATCCAATAGTAAAGCAAGAACCTAGAAAGAAACGGGGGTGAATGGGACATACATTATAAATAAGAAATGAATAAAATTATTGGTGATTAACTAAAATCCCTTAAATAGACTTAAATCAAGAGATAGACCTAGAACAACATGGAGAAGAACGGTGCTGGATGAATTAAGTAGGCGTAAAAAAAGTACCCTGGTATGAAATAGTAGGAGAAGCTTCGAAAAGCTTCGGGACGTAGGTTTCTTATTAAGTGATCTCGTTTCTTATTTTTAGGAGGAAATAAACTTTTTTTAAACCGTTTCAGATGATTATTCCTTACCACAATTTCGCTAATATGAACCCAATTTTTCCTAGAACATTCTAAAAGAATCCGAAGCTAAAAATGTCTACTGTTATTTATACAATATATACAAAATATGATTTTTAATATTTAAAGACTTAATTAAAACCTAGTTCAGAAATATTCCAAATTAGGATTAATTCCTTTTTTCAAAAAAAAAATTTAATCTTTTCAATCTAATTGAAACAACCAACACTTTGGACTTTAGTCTTAATAAACAGTTAAAACTTAAGTAGGTTCTTTTTGAAAATAAATTTCTTTTTAAAATTCGATTAGTTTTATCCAATAAAATTTCTAATTAACATCATTTGCATCAGTTTTCATCCTACTTCAGTTTTAAAATCCTATTCCAAATAACTGGCATTATAATTTTGAAGTTCAAGTCTCTCGAATATAAACTCTTTTAGGTAGTTTTATTTCTATTTTTGTGGAAATTTTCAATTTTGAGTGGGCAATAATAATTCAATGCGATTAACTGAGTTTTTTTTTATTAAAAAAAAAAAAAATTTAAACTGAAACTCTTTCAAAATTTTGAATGGGTTATTTTTTTTATAAAGAAATTGGATAGTGCCCCTTCTTCTAAAAACTACTCAATTTTTATATCATAGTTCTTTTGTTTCATTTCTAATCCTCATGCTTTTACTTTGGTTGCTGTTTTTGAAAAATTTAAATGTTAAAAGTTTAAGTTTTGTTTCATATTTTACTTGTGGGGGAAGATAAATAATCATTGAATTCTTATTAAAAAGTATCTGGATAAATACTCATATAGAGTTCTTGTCCAGGACCTATTGAAAATATACTAAATTATATTCTAAAAACAACATATCATAAACTATGAATAAACACAAGTTTTTATATTACATTTTAAGGGATTTGTTTTCATCCTTAAATAAAGGATAAATTTGCTATATTTCAGGAATCCTTTTTTTGTTGAAGGGTTAAGTTTTGTCTTCTAAAATTTTAGGGATGCTGATTACTATCTGTAAGATACTTTCGAAAAATATTATTTTTGTAAATAAAACTTTAAATTGTCCTTGAAAATAATCTCTTTCAATAAAAAAAATTTTAAAATATTTGTATAATAATAATATTCATTGTTTTTGGCTTATTATATCAAGATATTATCAGAATAGACAGGAAGTTTGCTAGTTTTAGATTCATACCATAAGAAAAATATTTCCAAGTATTTGTAAAATTGATGTTTATAAAACAAACAGTCCTCAGATATAAAATATTCCCCTACTCTTTGTAATAGAAAATTATTTTAATTTTTGGGTTTGTAAGTATTTCTAGGATTTTTTTTGTTTGGAGTTGGTAAAAGGTTAAAAAAAACAGTATGGGCTGTCCATTGGAAGTATCCTACTGAAGGATTTTGATATAGAAGACCGTCTACAGGATTTGAATGGTGTTTTATTCGAGCAACTTTTACTTGAAATACTTTATACCCATTTTACGGTAAACCTCTAAAATTTAAGATCTCACTTCTTATTTCAGAAGAATGCAGAAGGATTCGTTCCATGGAGCATATAATTTTGTTGAAATATGAGGCAGTATTAGCCCATTACCTATAAAATGTTTTGTTAAATTATAAGGTGTTTTGTATCTGTGATTTATATTATTCAATTAAATTATTTGTTTATATTTTGTATTTGTTTTCATTCATTTGAACCCAATATGGAGAATGGTAGCAGGTTTAGTGGAAACCCTGATGAAAGTTTTTTCAGTTTTAGGTACTGGAATGTATACCAGGGACTCACGAATGAAAGGCCTCTCGGCACTCTTACCACTGTGTCACTAAACCATTATATCCCCAATTAAATTTATAAATTCTTTAACTATTTTTTTGAAAGTGTTTAGGTGTGTGAATACAAAATAAAGTTTTGGATATTTAATATGTAAATATGTGTATGTTTAATAAAAGCATATTCTATGAGAAACATCCTAAATAAATATTTTTAGGACAAAATTTTTGTTTTTATTTCATTATTTTTATTTTAAAAGAATTTAGTATTGTTTTTTTCTGAAGTAGAGACAATGTAAGATCATAAACCTAATTTGCACTCGATATACAATTAAGGAAAGGGAATGTGTTGACTGTCCATTTCGACAAAATTCCAAAGCTATTGTTAATCACACTTTACGATTTGCGATAATCAAACTTTCTTGGTTGATATCACCTAACCACTATGTAACTAAGGACCCAATATTGCATTATCATTTATGATAATATGGAGTATTAATAAATAAAGAAATAATTAAATAAATTAATACTGTTATTCTTATTTAATTTTTAAATGTCTCTAATAGTAAGACAGCGCTTAAATTAGATTAACTAAAATAAATCAAATTTGAATAAAGTTTCTATCTTCGATATATTAGGCTAGCTTCACAGTTTTCCGCTGTATTTATTTATTTGAATAATACTTATTACACTGAATTACGCAAAATTAATTAAGCCATCGGCTGCTCGGGCAATTGGGGGCTGATTCTGATTTATATTACATCTTTTACATGTTTTCTAAATTTTGTATCTTAAAACTATTTCGATAGGTTTATCTTAATTAATCAATATACTTCCTGCTGTAGATTTATATAAAAAGTATTTTAAACTGAATTAATATTGCATACTTATAGGATGAATTATTAATTTATCTTAAAGTCAAATAACTGCAACTTCATCAACGTTTGAAAAACTAAAACTCTTTTTAAATATTACCAAATTTATATGTATTGTAAAATAAATATATTATGTATATTCTCTTGAATAACATATATTCTATTAACATGTGTATGTACATGTACCTACGTTTATATAAAAATAAACAAAACAAAAATAAATATATACTTAATGTGATTTTTAAAGTGATTTTAATAGATTCGTGGGTTCGAATTTTAATAAATGTATAAAATAAAATAATTCAATACTCTTCTTCAGTTCAAAATAAATATTGTCATTCATACAATTAAAATAAACACAGCCCTTAAAATTTGTTACCAATCAGCAGTTTTTCTTTTTTTTAGTAGGGAAAATTCAAATTTTATATTAAATTTATTTAAAATTTATCTCTTTTGAATATTATTAAAATTATAAGGTAATTTAAATGTCCTTTATTTTATCTCTACTCTGCTAAAAATAAAATTTAATTACTTTTCGGCATGAATGTTCCATTCAAGGCCTTAGTTATTATGTAGTACATTGAATTCCAGATTTTTATCAAATTATGTAGACATAAGATTAAATTCCACTGTATTTTATTACGTGTTTCACAGACCAAATAAAATTTGAATTAAAATGACACTTAATTTGACATTTCCTTAGAATTAAATGAGACAAAATTATTGGAAAATTTAAATCATTGTCTTTTTTGTTTGTGTACTAAATTAGTACTTGGTAGACATTTTATTGCTGTTGTCTGTGTGTGTGTGTGTGTAATATTTTTAATAAAATAATTAAAAGAATAAAAAAAATTTAAATATATTAATCTTATATTATTATTAATTTAATACTTTAATATTATAGTACTAACCATAGTCAGCACCTTATACACAAATGTGATGAGTATTCAGGGATAGGGGTTTCTTTAATATTTCTTTTTTGCAGTTTTGACAAGGGTTGTGTACCATAGCTTTCTTCTCATTTTTTTTTTTTTTTTTATTTTTTTTTTTTGGAATTTAATTTATAAAAATTCTGAAAAAACTTTTTTTTTTTCATCATTATTTTGGAAGAGAAATTAGGGATATAACACACTAAAAAAGGGATTTTGACCAGTTGTTATTGCTTTTTTTTTTTTAATTTTTTTTTTAAAGGATGAAATACGTGCTAATATTTATATTTGTATTTAATTTCTTTTTTTTTTTTTTTTTTCGGACCTTTTATATTTTCTGTTTCATTCTTTCATATATTCAATTCATTTTAAGGACATGATGGGATAAAGATTTTTCACTGAATATTGAACTGTTTCATAAATTTTCAAATATATTATATTTTAAGGTTTATACTCTATATTGCAAAATTTTTTTTTTGTATATGTGTGTTTTTGGATATACATGTATGCATGTGTATTAATTCAAGTGTATAGTTTTGTGAAGAAAATTTGATTCGACAGCTGACACTGACATTAAGAAGATCATTAAAATGAAGTTAAAAGAAAAGTAATACAGTAAAAATAGAACGAGACAAAAAAATGTGTTGAAAGGAAGGGTAAAAAAAAAAAAATTAAAAACAAATAAAAAAAAAAAAAAAAAAAAAAAAAAAAAAATTTTTGATTTGATGAATTGAAATTTTGCTTTAGGAATTATTAAATAAATACATATTATATTATTATTATTTTTTTTCTCAATTTATTTTCATTCATTTGTATAATTGACATTATTGTAAAATGAGAGAAAGAGATGAAAAGATAGATAGAAATAGGAAAAAATAAATATATATTTTACAGCTTCATTTTTTTTTTGACAATCTGTCAACATTTAAACGTGATTATTTAGTAAAAAAAAAATTTGGATTTTTTTTATTTTCCCTTATAAATAAACATTTTATTAGGTGTTTAAAAATAAAAAAAATTCTAAAATGTCAAAATATTTTTGACAAGTGGATTTTTTAGTTTTTTTTATTTATAACTCTAGAAAAAAAAGTTGATGTATTATATAGATATTATATATATATATATATATCTATAAATAAAAAACTTAAAATCAATGGGGATGATGAAAAACAAAAACTAAATAATATATAAGAAGTTATCAGTTTAATATAATTGATTAACTTATTAAATGTCAATTTTTGACAGTTTAGTTTTAACCTTCTGTTACCAATTTTCAAAATTAAATAATTTTTAGTTTTTATTTTTTTGGTAGCTGTATTATAAATTTTTATAACGACAATTATTTAAAATATGACAGATGTCAAATAAATATAAAACAAAAAATTTATAAATTTTTTGGAAAATTTATATTTTTAAAAAGGTATGACGCGTTTTCGGTGATAATTTTAATTAGTAAAAATTATTAACCTTAATTTGCTTTACCTTTAGTTGCAGATATTATAGAAATTTAAGGTAAATAGACAGAAATTAATTAGTGAATATTTTGAGCTTTAAATACTGTCAAGCCTCCGATCTATTGAAAGATATTAGTAATCAAAGGTTTTGTAAAAAAAATTGTCAGCGAATTATCGCACGTCAATATTTTTTTGCAATTGGTGGTGCAGAATTATCAACCCTGATGAAATGAATTATAATTTATTTTTTAAAGAAGGAATACTGGAAAATAGATTTCTTTTACTTTAATTATTTGGGGACACTTTCAAGATACAGGTGTTTCAAAACAGCAAATATTCAACCTTTGACTATATTCAGCTTCTAAACATATATTTTAAGATCTAACTACTTTATTTTATTTTAATTTTTTAAATCAAAAAGTTTCAAAAATGTAGGGAGTCAAGAATTTTACAAAAATTCAGCTTTACATAATTGCAAATTTAATTAATGTACGGCTAGATTATACATCGGCGTTCCCTTTAATTTTAAAACGTAGAAAAGCAGCTTACGTTCGGCGTTTCCAGATTGAAAATGTATTTTATAGAACTTTTGTTGTCACAATTTAAATATAGGGCTTTTCCGAATCTTAAGAGACTTTAAAACCGGAGAAGTAAAAATTCTATTTAGCCAACTCAAAAAGTGTGAGAACCATTTTCATTCCTTTCACTGATGATTTATTCCGAATATAAATCTTTAATATTCAATTTGCAGTTCATCATAATATTATTTTTATTTTGACTTTAAAATTATTTATGACTTTTATTTCATTTTATACATATTATAATTTCAAAAGATTGGCTATTATCAGATACTTCATTTTATACAAATAGCAATAAAAATATTGTTGTCTTTTTCATTAATCTTTTTTTCTTCCTCTTTTTTTTTTCTCAATGTTCAAACTATTGAAAATATTTCTTACAATTTCTTTTTTATTAGTTTCTTTATTTTATTGACAGTTTTCTAGATATTTTCTAAGGTTATTGCAATTGAAATTTTTACAACATTTTCTAATATGAATTGGTACACGTTTTTTAGTCTTCTTCTTCTGTACTCTTTTTCTCCTCTAAGTTTTACTTACATATTAGCTGGTGTACTTACGTTCCTTTGCAAGGGTGAAATTACGAAAAAGAAATTGGAAAATGATGAATATATTTGTATAAATATATATTTACATATTTATACCTTACCTCACGAAGAAAGGCACGTTTTTTTAATGTTACATTTTGAATTTCCTTTTTGGTTCTTCTATTTAGTCTGCGTTCCACGCATTCAAAACATCCGGATCTCTGATTCGTTTGTTACTTTCTTTCTATCAAAAAAATTTTAAATAAAAAAATGGAAAGAGAAAGAAGGAAGTGATTGAAAAAAATCAAGAGTTTTTAAAAAGCACATTCCCAGTTAGCTTTTAAGTAGGAAATTTCTACTTTGGACGCATTAGAAATCCTTAACGCCAGCGATCCGAAATAAAGATTCTAATAATGGCTCATTATCTTTAAAAAACGAATACTACACAAATATGAAGTTTCTAACTTAAACTATTTAGAAGATATTTTATATATATTATATATGTTTATAACTGACTCTAAGAGACTCTAGAGTTTCCGACTGACTTCAAATAATTTCTCCATTGGTCTCTATCCTTGGAAGCTTTTCTCCATAAGCCCGGCAAACCCAAATTTCGATAGTCCTGATATGGGTTGGACTCAAAAACCATTATCACCGGTCAGTTTTCTTCCCTTCCAACGCAGACTTTGTATTTTTACTCTCCTGACTAGGTTTATAATATTGTTGTAGAGTGCGTACAGTTGTTGGTTATATCTTTGTCTCCAATATTCATTTATATTTACAGGGCCAAAGATTTTTTGTAGGATTTTTCTCTCAAATGCATCTAACAAATTTTCATCGTTTTTCGACATTGTCCGTTATTCTGAGCCATAAAGTAATACTGGAACGATGAGGGTGCAGTTCTACAGCGTTATCTTCGTTTTATAGCTGATATATTTCAATTTCATTTGTTTGGTTAACCCAAAATAGCATCTGTTCGAATTTTTAAAATTTTAACTGAAATTAAGTTTTTCATAACGGTTAATTGAAGAACCGTTTGGAAACTACATATATTTAATTATTTAACTCATAATTATACATGAAAGCTGAAATGTCGTTTTGAAGATATATTTTATAGAACTTCGGAGGGCTCCGTAAGGTAAGTAATAGTTTGTGAACCCAAAAGAGCTGGGGCTACATAATGTGTTTGTGTTACCCATCTGCATTCAAGGTTTCATTGCTTTACTTTAAACGATTTAGAAGTTTCGTATAGACCCCCGGACAGAATATAGGCAGACGACAGACAGACGGACATACTGAAACTAATTGTCACATTTTTTCAAAATATTTTAAAAACTTACTAGGTTCTAGGTAAAACTGGAAAAGGAAAGAAATATTAGTTGTACAATATTATAAATTGTCTTAAGAAATATAATATATATATTCACTTTTCTATTTAAATTCAAATTTTTCCTTTTATTTGACCTGAGATGGGAATAAGATCTGGTAGTAGTACCAGCGAACAACCACTGTAATATTTTCAATTCAATTTTTCTTCAAAATTACTAAGAATGGATAGTAAAACTTGGGAATCAATATGTACGTGTGTAGAGTTGAAATATACACTGATAAAAAAAAAAACAAAAAAAATTCAAATTCAAGAGCAATTTTTCATATAGAAACAGTGAGTTTTAAATCTATTAAAAATTAGAATTGCGTCAGATAGATGGATAGATAGATTTTGTTAGACATATTATTCGATTTTATATTTTTTTTTTTGTTTTTTTTTATGAAATATTTTACCGTTACATGAAATAGAAATAGAAGTTAAAAAAACAGAGCAGATAGGTATGGTATAAAAAAAAGGAGAAAGAAAAAAAAATCTCAATTTGTATTTTTCTGACGGTTGTTTTTTTTTTAAGATTGAGTATCTTACACTCTTAAATTCATCTTACTGTTATTCAAAAAAAAGATAGAGATGTGTGTATGTAAATGTGCACTTCTATTTTATTATATAATTAAATGTATCTGTATAGATATATAATTGTACAGATATATAGATTCAAACCATATTTGGTGTTGTTTCCGCTGAGATTTTAACTTGACATGAAATTTATTGAAATAAAAAATAGAAAGAGAAAGAATATTTTTGCAATATTTAAAACTAGGTTTTGATGTTATTTTTATTTTGATATTTTTTTTTTGTTGTTCTTTTTCTGCCATGAATATATGACAGTTAAGTTGACAGATGATAGATTCGATTTTTGAAATATATGTACATAGTATTATTATTATTATTTTATAATAATATAATGAAAATAATGATAATATTCTAGTCATTTTTCGTTTAATTTTTGTATCTTTTATGGAATTTTTTATTTTGAATATTGAATTTATATTTACATATTATTATATATGTTTGCTTTTATTATTTCCTGTATCTATTAGGATTTATTTTTTTTTTTTGAATTTTATAAATAATAACTTTAATAGAATATTAAACATTGTATTTAATATTAAATTTTGTATGGAATATTAAAATATATATTTGGCTTTAATATTTGCTTAAAGGGGAGATAAGATTTTTTTTTTATTAAATTAAAACAAAAATTTAGACTCCAAGTATTCATTAACAAATGTCTACACGGCCTGCCAGAATAAGTAACGATTATCTATAAAGAACAAGAGACAAGGAAAAAAGAAGGTGCTGGATAAGCCCCGCGTTTAGAAATGATCACAATAACATAAGTCGCATGCTCTTGGAATGGAATCCTAAATAAACTAAAAGAAGTCCAAATAATACCTGAAGACCCACAGTACAAAATAAACTACTTCAATGTAATATCACATGGGAGAATGTAAAAACAGCAGCAGGAAACTGTGTGGTGTAGGAAATATCAAATAGAAGCACTAATTTCGCCTCGCGTGATGACATGGAAAAAGAATACTATTCAACCTCGGTAAAAGGATTGTAAAATTTTTGTAGGTTTTATTGTATGTTACGATTCTTTTTCTAAATGAGCCGATAATTTACTCTGATACTGGAAATTATAATCAAATCGCCCAGGAAAGAATTTCTCCCCGCATTGGGAGTGGCCGTCTCAACACTCGAAAACATCGAGATTTTTTATCTCTTGAATTGTTACAGAATAAAGAAAATCTGAAGAGAATAGCGATTAAAGGAAAAATTACGCAACACCTATCTAATGTCCTCAGTATTCTCATACGTTTTCTGTTTAACAAGAAAATCTCTACTCATTCGTTACTTCTTCCTTATTGTGGTAAAAAATATCCTATTGCACACTAATCAATACTCACACACAAATCAACAAAACCTAAATTTCTCTAAAGTTTATCCTGTCTTGCTTTAGACCTAAAAATTTTTAATTGCTAACAGTTTAACATCCTAACATCCATTCTTATGATTTGACTTGATTTTTCCAAAACTTTCTTAACAGTTACTTTCATAAATGCATTTTTATCCCTTTTTTGAACTTTTTTCCTTTATCCTTACAAAAAACTGCAAAGATTTTTATTCAAAGTTGTTTTTTTAAATTGTTTTAGTAAAAGTTCTTTAACCTTACAACTACAACTTATTAAACTTTGTTTTTTCTGCAAGTTTTTATCATGTATATGTATTTATGTATATAATAATATACATTTACATATTTATGAGTACACATTCATAAAACAATATTTAAAAACATAAAAATTAAGTGTCATTTCAATTAAAAATGAAGTAATCCTTAACAAATCTTTTTTATTTCACTTGAAAATAATTTTTAGTATCAGCATAAAATAAAGGACGAAAGGAAGAAAAAAATTTTTATAATAAAGGAAAGTGACAAAAGTTCTATAAGTATCAAAAAAAAAAAAAAAAAAAATAATAGGACCTGCATATAAAATTTTCCTAATAAAATATGTATAAGAGAAGGTAAAAAAATTCATAAGTATAAAGTATGTGCTATGTTAATATGTAGATGCAATGCATATAGGCATTATTTTAATAATAAATTAAACATTAATATCATCAAATAAAGGATTCATAAAGGATATATGAACAGTGCAACATAAAAATGTATTGCCAAATCATTTTTTAAGTTTGTATAAGAAATGCAATTAAAATGCAACCTATAGCTTATCAATTGATACTCTTCCCCTGGCCATGGAAGAACTTTTAAACTAGGTGAATTTTTAAACTAGAAGAAAAGAACGCCTTAGAGGCGTTAAACTGTGGACGTATGAAACCGTGGAGAATAAATAAACTAGGAACATCTTGTTATGGTTAGAAGTAAATTAAATGAAAGCTTTGGTCTTCCTTAGGGCTTTAATTGCTGATATTATCATTCCATAGCATTAACAATCAATCTTTAAAGAATATTTTCATCACAGATTATGGAACTTTAGTTTTAAAGTAAAATTAAAGTTCCATCTCAGAAAACTCAAGAGGTCCATTAAGAAATTTAGATTTTAGCTCTTTAAAACATCAGTATTTTAGTATGTCTCAGTTATTGCCGCTAATGACTAATCAATACTCCATTGCCTTATCTTATGGCAGTGAAGAATGTGTGTAGCATGTAAGATTCTAAAAGACTTAATTAAATGCAGCTTCTCTCTGAGATTTATTAAAAAATTCCTTATTCAGATCATAGATAAAAATAGCTTTAGTCAGATTCCGAAATGTCACAATCCGAATCTTGAAACAGATTACGAAATGTGAAAATTCAGATTCATTTATACCCTTGTTAAATTCATTAATTAGAATATGCAATCACTAGGAATATGAGCCTCAAGCAGTTTTGACTGAACTGAATGTTCAGAATGAATGGATAACGATAGGAAAAGTTTGGGTAATGGAGAGTTCAATGCTAAAAGCACTTAAAACTAACAAAGAATCGCCGGCCACATGAAAGTAATCAAATTCCAGGCCACTTGAAAGAACCTGAAACAAGTTTTTTGATATCCTATGACATTCCAGCTCTCGGCACTTATTTCAGGCATTGTCTTTGTGCTGCATGATATTTTAAAAATTACAGGCCATGCTTAAAACCACCCCGTACTTTAATAAATACAATTTTTCCTATACTACAATACCATAGAACATCCTGAGACTACAACAAATGCTCAATTGATTTCTGTTCTAAAAATTTCTCACTAGATTGTACACACATGCATTTCTCCAAGTGCATTATAAAAAAAATGTATTCACTTATACTGGAAAATAACAAAATCAGAATAAGAACTAAAGTATAAAGTCACATATTAATTAAATTCATATGCATAATACATTAAGCACTTCTTCAATAAAATATATAATATTATATAATTTATCTTTTACATATTATATTATATACTCCAATATACATGTACAATTTTTACAAGAAGATCCTACAGGATGAAAAAAAAAAACAAGAAAACTTTAAAAGAATATAAAAATGAAGAGGGTAACTTGACTTTTTTTATTGTTTTTTTTTTTTTCTCACTTTTACTTTGAATTACAGATAATGGTACGTACCATTACCATTAGAATTTTTTTTGAGATTTGTTTGAAAATTCTTTTTCTCCCTCTTTCTTCTCTGTCTTTCTCAACTTAAACTTGTACCAATACCTAAGGTCATTATCAATTTAATAGTTAAGAATTTTCTTTTACTAAAAGAATTTTCCAATTTTCCTATATTTTTTTTATTTAGTACAAGAAGATCTTGGATTAGTTGCAAAAGTGCATAATAAAGTTTCTTTCGAATAAACGAGTTGTTTTGTTAGTGTATCATCATTTAAAACAAAATCATCATTATTATGAATATCAATGCATTATCATCAAATAAATTTTTTTAATAGATTTGTAGGATTTTATTTTAATTTTTTCCAAGTTTTTCCACTTTGTCACGTTACTAAAAAAGAATTCGTTTAATATAAAAGGCCAGAAACTTTGTGCATACGTATCTTCATATATATGTATATAATATATTATATACCTATCATGTATTAAATTTATCGTTTGTTCTTTATTTAAAATGTCCTTTTCAAATCTTATATACCTTTATAATATTGTATAAAAAACTAAACTTGTTTAGAATTTTTAAAACGAAATTTAAATTTATTTAAAAGAATTATGTACAGGGTGTTTACTATTTTAGTTTGGTTCTAATAATATTGCCAATTTAGGAAAACTATTTCGAAATTTAATTTACGTTTCACATTTCTTTAAACTTTCAAGACTTTCATTTTATAGTCTAGGATAAAAAGCTAAGTACCATAAGTATACATGCAGCAGTACTAAAAAATGGCAATTAATTAATAAACACCCTGTATTAAAAAAAAAAATTTTGAAATATTAACCCAAATTAATAAAAATATTTAGAACCATTACTTACCTATCAATTTAAAAACTTGTTACCCAAAGGTACCTATGCACTGATACATATCAGGCAGTTTTATAAAAAAAATTAAGAAACACCCTGTATTTAAAACACAATTTTTGAAAACTCATACTTACCACTCAAAATAAAAAACTACATACCAGTAAGGTATATTTGCTGTAATAATATGTAGTAGTTATTTAATTACTAAACACCCTGTGTATAATATTTGCAAAAAATTAAAATAATTTTCTAGAATAATTAAAAAATTTAGAACCTCATACTTACTTTTGAAAATAAAACTTTGTACACATTTTAATTACCAATGCATTGATATATTGTGTCATTTTTCAATTAGGAAACACCCTGTATTTATAAGAAAAATTTAAAGTTCATTTTTTAAAAAATTTTTCATATAAAGAAATTTTATTTTAAAAACTTATATTAAGTTTTGTAAGTAGGTAGGTATATAATGTATAAATAATATAAAATGTTGATGCATCTAGGTGTTAGCAACAAATAAAAAAATAATATACATAACTTTTAGATACATTTTATTAAAATAACTTAAGTTGTAGATACATTAAAATGAATTTTAATAATTTATTTTAAGGAATAGGCGTGCTAGCTTACCATGGTATATGTGTTAATTTTTCTTTAATACTTAAACACTATTAAATCTTATTGGATTTTTTTTTTGTTAATTATAATTGTTGTTGTTGTTTTATTTGTTGCAAATTTAGCAAAAAGAAAAATATAATATAGTTTAAAAAGATTTTTTAAAAGAGTTTTCTTGATTTGTGTTAAGTACTTTAAAATTTAAAGAAAATTTTTGTATGTTTTTTAATATTAAAAAGTTTTACTTAACTTTTTTATATAATTTTAAAATACTTTTAATTTTTAAGTTAAATTGAACAGTTGTAGAGAAATGTAGTTTTTACGGGTGTAAACACCGTCTTAAAGAAAATAAATTACATTCACTGCCTAAAAGTATGCAATTTCAGAATTTTGTTTTTTTTTGCGCCTTAAGGTATGCAATTTTAGTAATTTGATATTTTTTTAGTTCTTAGCTGAAGAATTCAATAGAAAATAAGTACCCGTTTTGTAATTTCCGAATTTATTTTATTACGTAATATTAAATTTAACAATGTTTTAAAGACCTTAAATTTTCGAATTTGTTGGAATTTTATTAACATCAATTTGAAAATTTTTAATTCAACTAAGCAAATTTTTCAGTAAATGAATATTAATTTACAACATTTTACTTTTTTGCGTAAAACTTAGTATTTTACTTACTTTTGATTTGATTCCTTAGATACCTTGTAATAATTGTATTTTATTTTTTAACAACTTTAAATACTTACCTGCGCCGTTTGCTATAATAAACTTATTATATATAATTTTATTTTTCTTCAAAAATTTTATAAAATTCAAGCTAAGCCTGATAATTGGCATACTATCAATTGTAGAAACTTAAAACTTCAAATACATACCTTGATTAATTTTAATATACAACATATTCCATATCTGAAAGCTATTATCAAATACTATATTATTTAGCTGTTAATTAAGATCGTTTTTTCGTTTTAACGATGGTATGAAGCGGTCATCGAAAGTTACTGAAAAAACTGTAGTACTAGGTTGCAATTCATACCTTCTACGGAAATAGTGTCAAACTTCCGTAAGCTTCGTTAAATGTCATCAGTACAAAAAGGGTAAAATACGAATTTGTTGAACTTCTAGTGGAATGATGCAAATTTTTAATGTACACATAGTTTATTTGACTATTTTTAAAACTTTTATGTTATTGCCTTATGTTTTTTTAAAATTTGATCGAATTGCCTTTGCCAAAAAAACAACAGGCCTTTTTCAGAAATCATGCTGTTTTCGTTTCAGAATCAACGAACAGAGCTCTTTGGAGCAATTCTTTAGGAAACACGATTTCGGTATTAAACAAAAGTTAGTTAAAAAACGAAAGTTTGAGAATACTCAAATTTATATTTAACCCCATACCTACCTGACGTTTTATCAAAACACCTTATTTATAACCGAATTTCATTTAAAGTTTTTCAAATCGCATTACTTCATTATTTTCTTTTCAAAAAAACTTTTCCAATACTGAAAATTTGGAAAATTCAAACCCCAAATGAAATATTGAACAGTTTTGTAAAATTATTGGAAAAATAAAAGAAAACATAAAAAAAAAAAATATTAACACGCAAAAAAAAAGTGATCGGAAATTATTGATATTTGTCTTTTATTTTTAAAACATTTATCTTATTTTTGTCCTCATTTTTCTTCTATTTTCCAACATTTTCTTTTTTTTAAATTTTCTTACTTTTTTTTAATTTTTTTTTTTTTTAAATTTTCTTTTAAAAAACAAAAATAGAAATTATCAAAAATCGTTAAACATTTTTCAATTTGATTTTTTTTTTTGGCTATTTCAACACTTTGAACACCAATTCTAAGGTTCCATGGCTACCCATTTATAGGCTAGACTCAGACCTACTCAAAGAATTTCCAATTTATATAAAAGAAATCCTATATATAAAAAAAATTCAATGAAAATCCGAAAATCAGAACAAAATTAAAAAAACAATATTTCAGATAAAAAATCAATATTTCAAAAATAAAACAGAGAAAAAAAAAAGAAAATGGAAAATTGAAAAACTGGAAAAATTACATTTCGTTTGTTTTAAATGTTTTTTTTTAATTTTTTTTTATGATTTTTATTTTTGCGCTCCATTACCGGTAAAATGTTATATAAGTGTACTTTTTTTTCATCTTTTATAAATAATCTTCATTATACTTAATATGTATATATCTATGTTATTTTTAACTGGTAAACATGTATGTGTTTTTTTTTATAATTTTCTTATTTGTATTAAACAGGTACAGTACAGGGTTCCATAATTTATTTTAAATCTCGAGTGTAAATTTAATTCTCAAAAAAAGGGAAAATTATTCTAAGAAAAATATGGAAGTGATTAAAATTAATGCCATGACGGTGGCATCGCACATGCATGGTACAAATGCATACATGGTAATACAAGGGAATTATTATCTTTTGAAATTAGTGCTTTTGTGTGTTGGATTTCCTACTTAAAATTTAATTAAATTTTTGGTGAAATAGGACGATATGTATGAGCTCTTCTAAATTTAAGCTCTCATTTGAATAAAAAGGTTAGAAATCGATTGAAGTTGGAGGAAAATTTTGTATAATTAAATTTACTAAATTAAGACATCCATCATCGCTTGATTTGTTTCCATTATAAAATCATAGCATTGTGAATCGTAATCCTATGAGGAAATCTCCTGTGAAAAATTAGGCTGGATATGTGGTTATTATATTCCCGAATTTAATGAATTAAATTCAAAAGTTTTGAAGGGGATCTAGTCAAGATAAAACAAAATTAAACTAAGGTAATATTACTCGTGTCATGCACTTGAAGAGATGCAGCTCTGTTTTTGAAGGCACTGAGATGGTTTATAGCTTAATTGAATAATAACTTTGAAATAGAAAGTCGACTTATCTAGCAAAACTTTAGAATAGAATATTTAGTTATATAATTACTAAGTCAGAGAGTCGTCGGCCTAACTGCATGCAATTTGTTTTTAATTTCCACTGATACAATTATTTTAATAATTTGATATACACAGCTATAAATTATTTTTACAACTGTGAGTTTTATTTTTAAATTAAATCATTTACTTATACTGTGTATATCTTATTATTACTTTTTTTAAATGTTAAATATTTAACAAAACCCAATGATAAATGACAGTGGAATCATATACCAATTCAAGCTTACATTCCATTTTTGCTAAGATTCGAACCTAAGCTCTTCAAATGGGTGTAGGACACAATATATCCACTGTATCCCAGTAATTTTATTATATATTGAAATTATTTAATATACAAACATACTAATAAAAAATATAACGGTATATCCCCAAAAACGATTCAAGTAAACTTAAAAAACTTAAAATCAAAGTACAATTTCTTCTTTTAATTTGAAGAAGGTCCTTAAAAATCTTAAATATATTATGAAAATTTACCACTACAAAAATAATTCACTGTTTTTCAAACTATAAATAAAATTACAGTAGATATGTATATTGAGGAAATATAATATTTCAACTTCAATATTTTTGATTTGTAGGTCTATATATCCTTTTAAACGAACCATCATATATATATATATATATATATATATATATATAATTTCTTATACATTAATAAAGAGGTGTAAATATCCTTTTTATATAAGGCGATATTTGTTTGTTTTTCGTTTTTGTAATCATGTTCTCAAAAAACTTTTGTTTTGCAATTTTTTTACCTGTATTTTTTTTACCTGTATAAAACACATAAATAATTCAAAATCAATTTTCATTGTTTCATTTTTCATTTTTCCTTTTTCATCTTTTGTGATAAAAATGCACAACACTTACATAATTAATAATATGTATATGTATATACATATATATATATATATATATATATATATATATATTTAGAGGCTTTATATTATATATAAATACAATATAAATAATATATTTATACACGTATATAAATAATTGAATACCTTCATTATTACAAAAAAAAAAAAAAACAAAAACAAAAAAATGGAACACGAGTCCAGGAAAAACTTTTCTTGTATTTTTTTTTTAATATAAAAAATATTGATTTTGTTGTTTGTGTAGTTGGATTGAGTTTTTCATTAAAGGAGTGAAAATATACTAAAGAAACAATTTTATAAATTTAAAATGAATTTTCTTTTTCCTCAATTTCCAAAATTTTTCTTTTAAAGAATTTTTCCAAAATTTTATTTATTTTTAGTAATTTATTTATATTTTGCTTTTATTATATTTAAAAATACTTTGAGTTTTTTTTTTTTTAGAATTTTCTTCCCATTTTTAATTAATCTTAAGATTGTTTTTATATTTTTATTTATATTTCAATTTATTAATATTAATTAAAATTAATTAATTTAATTTTTTTTTTTGTTTTGATTTATTTTTGATTTGACTGGAAATTAAAAAAAAAATCCTTTTACAGTTAATGGAAAGTGGAAACATACCAGCAGCAAGAGGAATGGCATTTGAAGGACCTCTTAAAGTAAAATTTAACTATACTGGTATTAAAAATTAAATTTTTAAAAAATTAATATTTAAGTTAAATATCCTTTCATATCCTGTTAAGAAAGTTCGTTTATATCCTGTGAAAAAAAGTTCTTTTGATATCCTGTGAAAAGAAAATTCATCACAGGATGTATAAAATTAGAAATTAAAAGTTTTAATTTTTGAAGATATGGCCTGCTCATTTCAGGCTGTTCTGCCCTGGCCTTGATTTTTCTATTTTAGAATTTTATTTCAACTAAATTAGAACGTGTGCTAAAAACTTTTCAAATTTTGATTTATTTAATTTATATTTTAAATTTAGGTATAGGTACTTATTAAAATTTATTTTGAAATTGTTTTTTGAAAAAAGTTCTTTCACTTTCTGGAAAATTTTTTTTAATTTAAAAAAATAAAACTGTAACTTAGAAAGGAAAATTTAATTTTGAGTTTCATTTAAATGAAAATCTTCTTTGAAAATTGATCTTGAAAAAAAATGATTCGTAGAATAATTTAAAAAGGAAAACCAATTCTAAAAATTTTATAAATTTCATATGGAAATGCAAAAAGAAAAAATTAAATTGGTATTATGATTTAATACTTTTTTTAAAATTAATGATTAATATTCTTAGTATTTTTGGGGAAGTGAAACTTGTATAATTTTTTAGACAAAAAGTTCCATTTAAAACATAGATACAATTAGAGATGCAATATGAAAATAAATTTTCAATGAAATTATTAAAATAAATTTGAGTGTTTGAGTGGGGATGGGATATAAAAAATTAAATTTGATATTATAATATAAAATTATAATATAAATTTTATGATTTTATAATTTGATTTTAAAGATGTTTAATAAAATTTTGTAAGACATTTATTTAATTACGTTAATTAGGGGATATGTCGATTTAAAGTATGCATTTGGAATATGGATTGTTGTACATGGAACATTATTATATTCGGTTTTAATCATCTTCACTTTAAACTATTATTTGGTTTTTCTAAGAAAAAAAATTAAATTAATTATAACTTTAAGTAATCAACCATTTGAGTTCTGGTATATTTATTGTTATCTCAGATTAGATAAGAGTTTTGGACAAAAGTCTGAGCGTTGTTACCGAACATCTTCGCTCAACATCTGTTAAGTATTCCTTTTATTAAAATTTTTAGTTGCGCTCAATTTTTTCTGTTCGTACAGGTGTAGTGACAAGAGTCTTAGAGTTTAAAGTCTCAGAGGAATTATAGTCCATATTGATAGTGCACCGCAATATCCTAAGGACTTATTACTTCATATTTTCTTCATATCAAATATGTTTAATACTTCATATTAAACATATTTGATTAGCATTTCCTGTACTAAAATTTAACCATTTAGAAAAAATAATAAATTTTAGATTAATTTCATATCTGAGTTCACCGCGTTTCCCTTTTTTCCAAAAATTACATCTTGTAGTTTTCCAAATTAAAATCAAAAATTCAAAACTGATACTGAGGTTTTATATCCGTTAGATCGAAAGGATATACTAAATTGTACATTACGTTTGTGATGCAGCGAAGGAGAGATGGAGGTAGATATAGACTCAAAGTTATGGTTCGGATCACAATCGAAAAATAAAGCAAAATAGCTATGTAGGTCAGTTCATCCCTTATAAATAAACGTGCTAAAATTCTAAAGTTTTCACAAATTCGTTTTTATACAATAGTCGTCATCGCTATTTAAATCTAACCAATTGACTCCACGGGCTTAAGTAGCTAACTTACAAACTATTTTTTATATAAGCATTACTCTATATACCTAATAAAGCTGGATGTTTGAAATTTTACAGTTAACTTTAATGACCAAAGTCTTAAAAAAATTTCTTCGGTGTAGGGGAAGTGGTTCGAGGAGCTGTCTTTTCAACTTATATTTTCTTTTGATCATTACTGAACGTCTAATAATATATGTTTTTAAAATTTTGCCAAAATTAATTAATCCGATTATATATAATGTATAAATTCATACGGGTATCCCAGAGTAGACACAGTCAACTCTACTACACTCTTCCTCGCATCAATTTAAGTTTATTTTAAATTTTTAAATAAAAAGCCTCATTTGATATAATTTATATTAGAATCAAAATTTATTTTAATAAAACTTTAACTTTCCACTTATATAAACTTATATTCGTATAACATAAATGTAATCCCTGTTGTAGTGAAGCTCAAGATAATAGCTAGAGTTTTAATTGATGTTTTCGTGAATCACCTGAAATAGAAAAAGAAATCGATTTAAAATATTTTATAATTATTGATTTTTTTATTAATTATGATTGAAAAATTTAATAGGTTTAATAATTTTTTTAATTTAATAACTTTTAAAGTGATGTTACATTAATTTAATAAAATAAACAATCTTTAATTTCTTACACAAATTACTATCACCAACTTAGACATAACTCACGATTATTTTACAAAAAAAAATTTTGATTGATTCTTATAACTCACAGACTATATAACTACTTAGTTTTTTTAAAATCAGTGATTTTCTAGTCATTTTGCGTCTGAAGTTTTTTCGGAACCACTATAAGTAATCATTAGAGAAATGAAATCAAGGCAATTAAGTACCATTTGCTCCCATAATCAGTCAGGTTTTAATCAATGAACCCCTTAATTCCTTAATCACTCAATCAATGTTGCAGCAAGACTTGAATAAACGGTGCATGGGAAATCGTTACGATGTTTTATTAATGTTTTAATTGAGTCTTTAACAGACTTTTAAGGCTGGCAACGTCAATCATACATAAGTCTAGACCGCCGTCAATCATAATAAATCTAGACCGCCACATGAAAAATAAAAAAATTTTATTAATCTTCTTAAATTTCTAAAATCATTTAAGGTTTTAGTCAGGATAGTGCCTGAAAAATGTAAATCTGCTGAAGGAGATGACAAAATTTCTTGAAGATCGAAACACTCCTTATCACGGTAAGTTCGATATTAAATCAAAAAAATCTCGTCTGGTTCCATTTGAAAATGTATCCAATGTATTTTAATCAAATTTTTAGATTCGACCAACTAAACTTATTGAGAGGTTCGACTTATTAAAATAACAAAAGTTTTGATGATAGAAAGTGTTATTCAATTTATATCAGATTAAATTTGTACAGAACCCCTCCTAATTAAGGAACTCTTTTAAGAGTGACATATAAAACTACCCCACTTGTTAACATGTGGCCAATTTATCACTCTATACTTATTAAATCAAATATCAGAAGTAGTTCATATTTAATATAAATATTTCAAGGATTTTAATAATAAACTTGAAAAGTTCCCCTAAAAATTCTAAATTAATTTACTAAAAAATCAATTTAAGAATTAATAAAAGAAAATCAATTCAATTGAAAGTATTTGATAGATTTTCTTTTTTTTTTTTGGAAAATAGAAAAGTTAATACTTGTTATTTTCATTTATATATATATATATATATATATATATACTTATATAAGATTGTTCCCAATACACCCAAATCATTATTGAAGTGTTTTTCTATTTTTAATTACATACATATTAAATTGAATTGATGAGGGGTTCAAAACCTTTACTATTTGCAAAAGGTCGAATTTAATGGTATTTAATGATTTTTTTTTAATGATGGGTTTTTTTTTTGTGTTTTGTTGGTTTTTGTACCAATTACCAAAAGTTAATCGATTTCTGAGAAAGGTTCTTTTAATTTTGTTGATTTTTGCTTTTTAGAAGATGTCTCCATCTTTTGATAATTAAAGAAATTTAACATTTACAATTAAAATGTAAAATGTAAAAATATATGTATCGAGTTAATCTGTTGCAATTAAATAATTGAAATAATTAGAGTCATCGGATTTCGTTTGAAGATCATTAAATATTGAGTTCTTTTCTTTTCTAGACAATTTTAAAGACTGGTTAGGGATTTCTATCGTCTGTTGTAGGTTATATGAAATTCATAGTGGTCAGTTTATTTGTTATAATTAATGTTCACAGGGATGAGTTGAACTCTAGAAGTATTAATTGGATTCATATAAATAATTCGCTAAGTGTGCAAAATATAAAATTTAAATATAGCTACTAAGCTTTTAAAAACAATTTTCAATTTGTTTATTAATTAGTTTAATTTAAGTTTATTAGCAATGGTAGGATTGAATTCGAATGAGTTTTCCTAAGTTACGCAACTTCTTCTACGGTTACAAAATAAGTCATCCAAAATTTCAGGGAAATTTTCTTTATTATTACAGCCAATAGTTATCAACAATTATATTTAACTAATCATGAATGTTTTTCTTTTTTTTTGTACGAGCGAATTGAACGTTCGAAATCCACCCATTGAAACTGTTCTTTGTTCCTCTCAGTAGTACGTGTGCTACTTTAGCACGCCAAAACCACACCCTTTTTGAACCAAACTTTAGGAAGGAACCGGTTCAACAAATGTACAGTTTGGATAAAGAGATGGAGGTGTGGAAGGAATTTGAGATGATGGGGTGGTTTTGGGATTTTTGGATTACGAGGGATGGGGAAATTTGGATGGATATTAAGGAGAAAGATGTTAATTTTTTCTTAAATTTAATTTAACATAAGAACTACCAACTTTAGGGAACACATTTGACGAAATATGGTTCCATAGTCTCGACATACGCATAACAAATGAATTTCCATAAGCTGTGTTAAGGGAAATACTTCCCCTCATTAGATCTATTCTTTAGAATATTCGAGTCTAATTAAAAATTGAGTAGGTAGTGTAAGAATTTATACGCTCAGAACCAAATTAAACTAATCTATTATGAGAAGATTTGGTTCGTTTTTATCTTTTAATGGGTTAACTGATGCAATATTAGGTTAAAGATTGTAAAACATTGGAAACACCAAGTATACACGAGCAAAGTTGTCTTAAAACCTTGGGTTGGATGCATAAAACTGAACTTGAACTCAATTTATACCTAATCAACCAGGGACTATACTTCCGTTCGTAATTTTGTTTTTTAAAACGATGAGAATTAATTCGAGGTCAGTTTTATGCATTAAAGTAAGATCAAATCATTATGATTACAAAAGTTTAAGAATATTTTTTGAAAAACGAGGAAGAGGATAGAATATAGACCTGTACTGCCTAACATAATATAAATATTTCATCATCTGGCTAAGTATTTTTTCAATAACACAACTTATTACACTCTGAGTTACGTACAAAAGAAAACATAAGCTATGTATATGGCAACTATCGGAACCTGCTGCTCTAGACCAACAAATTTTTCAGCTGACTTTGGCCATTAAACAACCCTTCTTGTGACAAAATTTGTGAAGTTGTATGGCATGTTCTTGTGATTTTGTATGGCAGCTCCTGAAACCCGTTGACCAATCGAGTTGAGTTTTAATAGTAAAGAAAACTTGATTAAAGTCAAAACATATTTGTGGAAATATAAAAATCTTCACTCCATTAGTTCAAGAGTTACCATGCAGAATAAGGACGAAAAGATGGACACACATAGTTTAGTCGAATTACTTTTCGATTATGATCCAATCAATACACTTGAGCCAACATGTATGCCTCCTCCTTTTTCTTTACAGTGTCACAATCATAATGGCAAATTTAGTATATACCGTTAGAACTATGTTATAGTGGTATAATTGCATTATCTCAATAAATTTTAATACTTATAGGACAGTTTTGTTTTTGATTTTGGCCAGAAGCAATTCACATTTTGGTTTTTCTCAAACAACTCAATTTTAAATTCAAACTCAAATCCTTTTATTAAATTTAAAAAAATATTAATCTACTGAATAAAAAATTTATTAAAAAAATTTCTCATTCATTAGTCTCTTCTATTTTTAAATTTAAAAAAAATTGTTAAAATATACATACATTGTGAATTATAAAATTCAAGTTTAATTTAAAATTTAATTTTCTAATTTCGCTTTAATATTAATATTAAATTTTTATATACCTGTATGATTATAGGTCAAAAAGGTATTCTAAATTTGCCAATACGTTTGTGACGCAGAGAAGGAGAGTAGTTAGATATAGATTCAATGGTATACGGATCGGATCAGAATCGAAAAATCGGTAGCTACAGCCCACCAAAGTCGAAGAAAACCCTATATTTAAATTGTTATAACCACATTTCTGTGAAGTATATTTTGAAAACTAATCTGAAAACGGTAAAAGGTAGCGTGTTATATAAGCTTTCTAAATTTTTAAATGCCAAATGTATAGGGTTACCACACGGTACTAAAATTTACTATTATTTTTGGTTACTAAAATTTTTGGTCCACATATCTTCTAAACGATTCAAGCTAGAGACTTGAAATTTTGGTTACAACCTTAGAAATGAGTAGAAGTCGGTTAAAAGTATTTTTTCGTAACACCCATAAGAGCCATATTTGCATGTTTGAAATTGGTAAAAGTAGTTTTGTTTCATTGACAAAGTTTGTGCAAAATGTGGTTGGTATTTTGCAGTGGATTCGAGAAACTTCATACAACCTTTTTATTTATATGAGTTTAACTCTATACCTAATGCAGCTGGGTGTCTAAAATTTTTTCAAAAGCAGCTTAGTTTTATGAGCAAAGCTTGTAAAAAAATTAGTTGGGGTAGTGCATTGGGTTCGAAGAGCTGCCTTTAAACTTATATTTTCTTTTGTATATAACTGAAAGCCTAATAAGTTGTGTATTTAAAATTTTGCCAAAAGTAATTAACCGGATTATGTAATATATGCATACGGGTATCCCAGAGTTGACATAGTCTTCTCTACTACACTCTTCATCGTTGTTTTGGTAAAATCTAAAAAAAAATAATAAATGAAAATACAAAATAATATTTTTAATAAAAAATAAATAATATTTAATAAAAAATATGTTTTTCCGTTAATTTAAAGTTTTTAATTTGAAAAACCAAAAATGTTAAAGGTTTGTTTAGTTTTCAGGTCACACAACAAAACAAAAAACAAAAAAAAAGAACAAAAACAGGAAATAATAAGGAAAAACTATATTTATCCAAAATGTTTCAAAAATAAAATGTTTCTATACTTCCGGTTCGAAGCAAAAATGCAAAAATAAAAAAAATAAAAAATTTTTAAAAAATTAGAAATCAGTGATAAAATTTTGTTTCACCTGTTTTCATTAATTTTCGGTACATTAAATTTTCAAAATTCAATATGTGTTTTTTTAAAAATGTTTGTTTATTTTTATTTTTTAATTTTGTTTATGTACAATACGTTATATGAATACATATATGTAGATAGGTGTATAATAAACACACAGGTAGACCTAAAAAAATTATAAAATTTTAATTGGTAAATAATTATTGTTTTTTAGTGTGAAAATTATTTAAATTTAAAAGCACACACAAGAGAATAAAATATATTAAAAATAATATAATTGTGATATACTTTATTTTTGACATTGTCTGTGAGTTGTATTTTTGAATTAAATTATTTGTGCTTCGAAAACCACCAAGCGGTGTTGCTTTGGGTACCTATTGTACGACTTTAACACCACATATTACACCCTTTTTGAACCAAACTTTAGAGAGCGACCTGTGATGTAAATATACAGTTTGGTTACGAAGATTTGGATTTTGGAAGGACTTGGGTTAAGGATATTTAGGATTGTTAATCTTTTTCTTTAAATTTATATATCTATCGTACACATGTACATTATAAACTTTGGGGAACACACCTGATAGAATAAGGTTACATAAACGTGACGTGTGCGTGGAAACGAATTCCCAACAACTGTGTTGTGCGTTCTGAATATTTCAACTGTGCAGTGATGAGCGTCTGTTCCACCTTGTTCGTCGCAGGAATTTAACTAGATGTATCTATGTGAACCAACTGTATGGCAATGACTGAACGTTGAGATGGAATTGGGATCATTTATAAGACGAATATAGCTCTATTTTACACTTTGCGGAGATATACCAGCACTGTTATAGGTGATTCAACTTAAATATGATGATGCACCACTCCATTTTTTGCCTCAAATATATTTTATTTATATTTAGAAGATCAGAAGTGGAGTAGTTAGTTTTGCAACGAAACATGAAATTCAAAAATCTTATTAAGCTACACCAAATATATCATTTGACCAAGTTAATTTTTGAGAGAGATCGATTCCCAAAATGTTTAAGTCTGCTGCATATGAAAAACGAAAAATCTTAGGAATCATAAAAGCTAATGATGTTGTCTGCAAACTATACATTAGATTGGGTTTAATTTTATACACTTTTCCTAGGGCCTATTTTTTAATTTGCTAATATCTTAAAAAGTAATGAACTAATTAATAAGTTTCATACACATTTTAAAAATTCATCGCGGTGATTTTTACCACCCTGACTTTTATTGTTATTTTCAAAATTTAAATAAGATCAGAGAAACCACATAAAGCACATTCAATAAGAAAGATATACTGTCCCTATCTTCGAGAAATTCATTTATTTTACTGAACCCAGAAGCTGATTCTGCCTAAACACACCCGACTAAGATCGGAACACCCTGTATATTCTCGAATCAATAAATAAATTTGTAATTATCAATTGTAATTAAATTCAAATATGTTTGGTGCGTTTAATTTAATCAGATTCATGTGCATAAATCCTTAATTATCAATATTTATAATGAATAAAATTTCATTAATTAAAAACTAAATATTTAATGTTGCTGAAAAACTTTATTAAATTATTCAAAAAAAAAAAAAAAAAAAAAAGACAAATTAAATATTATTTTCCTATTGGATTTTTCTATTTTAATTTTTTTTCAATAATATAAATAATTAATTTTAATAAACCTGTGAGTAAAGGTTAAAAAAATTGTTTATTTAATTGAGGTTAGAGAACAAATTTTTCTATATATTTGTTTATCAATCTTTTAATTTAATAATTATATTTATTTTCTAAAGAATTAAATCAATATTATATTTTATTATTTTTATTTTTGTTGACCTTTCATTCAATTTTAGGTTTTGATTGTTTTGTTTTTTTTTTGTCAAAATAATCAAATTTAAGTAAAAAATTTGACAAACACTGTAACTTTCGAATAGAAAAGGTTAAGGTTAAAAATAAAAATTGAGGTTATACATAATTTTCAAATTTTCAAAAAAACAAGAAGAAACTATAACATATTATATTATATGTATATATATATGTATATATGTAAAGAATATAGATTTACATTTAATAATTAATGTAATAGAAAAGTGTCAAAGGTGTCTTTTGTTAAGATTTTTGTTATAAACTGATTTGACAGGTCATTATATAATAAACATTGTCAATTGTCATTTTATTGTTAAAGATAACGGAAGAAATTATAAGTATGGTAAATTTACAATAGGATATAAAATTACATTATAATTTTATAATTTTTCTACTTAATATTTAATAAAATTCAAACTATCCTGTAATTTTCTAGTATTACTTTCAGGTCAGCTGAACATATAATATACTTTAATTACGATATACAGGGCTGTCACTATGTCGTTTGTAACAATATCAATATATTATCTGAAAAAAAAACTAACTTTACGTACTGGAGGTAGTTTGCTCTGCCTTCTACTAAATGTTAATATTATTTCAAAATTGGAATGAGATTTTTGTTGAGGAATACAAAACTAACGATGTCCAACATAATTAGCTTCTTCAAGCTCAGAGTTAAGTTATTAATAAGCAAAAAGAAATTTAGGGAATAAAAATTCCAAATAATTTCAGAAAATGTCATCATAGAAGTTATTGAACTCACAACAGGAGTTACATAAATTTGATAATTATCACGTCCTTCACTCCATTAGGCTCAATTAAAAATACTATAATATGTAAATAAAATGCAGAATTAAATATACTCGTAGGTACTTTTATAAAATAATAGATAGTCTAGACTGTAATCGACGAATTGTGTGGAAGTATGAAAAATAAAAAACATCAAGTAACTTCAATCATTCGAAAATAGTGAATTGAGTGATTGACGTTATTATTTTCAAGAATAGAAAAATTGCTTCATTGTATATTGCTGTAGAATTATGCACGGTGCTATGTGAAAACCTTTCAACTAGTGAGCCTGCCTATACCTTAATAATGAAATCCACATACAATTAATACATAAGACAATCTTAGGCCTACAAAATTTGTAGGATCGTCAGATTACAATTTTATATTACAATAATAGAGTTACAAAATATTTCTGTATCTGTGAGTTATATTATTCAATTAAATTTTTTAGTTTTGTGTTTGTTTTTATATTATAATTTTATTTCAGTAATTCTAATTGATGTGAAATTATTTGTTATTAAGTAT
The DNA here is from genome assembly GCA_963082915.1 of Dolichopus griseipennis. Classification (NCBI taxonomy): domain Eukaryota; kingdom Metazoa; phylum Arthropoda; class Insecta; order Diptera; family Dolichopodidae; genus Dolichopus; species Dolichopus griseipennis. The sequence continues at coordinate 99,800,524 of OY720444.1, forward strand.
GCAATTTAATTGAACCAAAAGGGGGGTGGTAGCTGAATAAAATCAAAAAATCAGGTAACAGTATTTTATGCTTTTACCTGTACTTGAACTCTCTATCTATGAATACCCTGTACCTATGGAACTCTCGATTGAGAACTTGGAACTTAAAATTTATATAACTGAGATTTTTAAATTAATATTATTTAACAGCAGTGGAAACATTGTGATAAAATAGTATCAATTATGCACACATATAAACGGTTAGTATATTTTTATTTAATATTTATGAGTCTCTTAAAAATCTGTTAAATTATAAAAATTTCCATTTATTTCAATATTTTTAAAAACTTTTGTTTAAAATTAAAAAAAAAAAATAAAACAAAATTACAAAAAAGAATATCATGTTGTGATCAGATACATTTATCATTTAACAAATTTATTACAAATCTTTCTTAAAAAATCAAAAAACAGAGAAATATACATTTGAAAATGAAAATTAGGTTTTTCTTTTTTAATATAATAATAAAATATTTCAAATATTATTTTACATTTTTATTTCTAAATTATTTCTGTTTTTCCTAATTTTTTTCTTTTAATTTTTTTGAAATTTCAATTTAAAAAAAAAAAAAATTTTTCTAAATAAATCAATATGTCAAAACATTTTATTATCCTGTCAAAAAACTCACCATGATTTTTCTTATTTTTTATGTTTTTATTATGTTCTTCTTCTTCTTCTCTTTTTACTCTTTAAAATTAAAAAAAATCCCATTTACTACTGCATGTTCTGATTAAAGAAAAAGAAATCGAAAAATACTCCCGTTACTCTAATTCGTAACTGTAAAAAAAACAAAAAAAAAAAAAACAAAAACAATAAAACCAAAACTTTGACATATTGAAACTTTTTTTTTCTTGTATTTTATATATTTTTCTTCAAAATACCGTTATCAAGCCGTTATATCATATTTCATTTTGTATTTAGGAAGCAACAGCAACAGAAAAATTATAAACGATAAATGACTTGAAAGACAGAGATAGAATGAAAAAAAAAAATGTAAAAAAAAAAGAAAGACAGAGAAAAAAAAAAATTAAATAAAATTCAATTTACTTTAACAAAAGTTTTTAATTTCCTTGTGATCTTCGAGCCAAAATCAGATTTGTTTCCAATGAAAAACCATTTTTTTTTTTTTTTTTAATTCTCCATCATAGTAAGAAAGAGAAAACACCACAATTATTTGACTGTAACGGTAAAATATACTGTTCTTTTTTTCTTATACATGTAAACATTAAAAAAACAGAAAGAAAGAAAAAAAAAATTTTTTTTTTTGACAAAAGTCAGCCAGCAGCCATTATAATTGTAATAAGTTATTTGTTCCATTTTGGTTCTCCGATAGATGATATGGTGGTTGGTACTCAGATGTTGTTTCAACCAACAAGAAAAAACGAAAAATAAAAAGAAGAAAAACAAAAACCAATTAAAAAAATAAAAATTGTCTGAAAATTTGTATTGGTTTTTTTTTTTTTGTAAAAAAAATATTAACTGAGAAGAATGGTATTAAGACTAATTTAAAGTGGTTGCATACAACACTGGGGTAAATATTGTGGAAACGTCTTCTGTAAAATGCTGTGAAATACTTTCAAATTAATTGAGCACCTATAATTATTTTTGAGCACCTAGTTGAAACCCATTTCAAATAATTGATTCAGAATCAATGCATCAAATTTCCGAACTGTATCAGAAATTGAGGAAGTGGATTTTAGCATCAATGGTAAAAACATATGAGTCAGTCAGCGATCTTGGAAAAGTTTAAATATTAAGTATTTACTTTAACTCCTTCCGGATAAGGGAAACGTAGTAGAGAAAAAAAAATTAAAGTAAAATAAAAAAAAAAAAAAAAAGGGGTTAGAAATTTAAATTATTTACACAAAAACGAATTGGATAGAGGTAATTTTATTTAGGATGAATGTAACCCAGCCAAAAGACGGATTATAGTATCCCTGTGATGATTCACTCAATATTGTTTTAAGAAAAAAATAGCATCAGCTTAAAACAATATTGGAAATGAAAATTTAATAAAAATTCGTTATTCACACGACAAAATAGATTTAAATGATATTTTGCTTGTAAAGAGTTAATAATTTTTAGTTCCAAGCTCTGATAAATCTCTTTAAAAAAACCTAGAAAGCAGGTTGATAAAATTTTTAAAATGTAATTTTCCGCGATCTTAATATATACTTTATATTACAAAATAACTTTAAAATTCTTTTTTAGGGCATTATAAGCTCTGTATTACACTATGACCCTCAACCCTGTGTATTACGACATCGCATGTAGCGTAAGAGTGAATATTTGAAGAAATAACGGTTCTTGCTTAAAAAAATTAAAAATACAACAGGGTTTTTAACACATTTATAAATTTCATAGTAAGCAAGATTCTAGAATATAAAAGGAGACTTATGTAATCGTTGACACTTTAAAGACTCGAAAGAAGCTTTAAGTGTATCTTGCTTCGCCCTATTTGGGAGGTATTGCCAGATTAACCCCCAATTAAACTTTGACAGTTTTTAACCGAAATTAACCTTCCAAACGCAGCTGTATTATTATAAGTATAGTGATTTGGGTCTATTTATAGATATGTCAATATGCTTCAGATACAACATAATATTCGGAAATTACCTTTATTTTGGTCTAATAACTTGATGAAATATAATGATGAACGTTAAATTAAATTAATAATATCTAATTGATATAATAGATGTATTGCCAGGCTTTGAACGTTTTTTATAAAATATGTAGTTGTAAAACTGAATTTATAGTAATGTGTATATACGTTATATGTGTATTCGTTGTACAATATTTCTCGATGTTTATACTTATACATATATATATATATATATATATATATATAAAGAGCGAAAAAACGCTAGTCTTTTTAAATTACTTTTAAAAGACTTCTGAATTATTAATCAGGTTTTCTTGTAAATTTTTATTTTTTAACTTTAAGTTCTTTTTAGCACATTTTCAAAAAATTTTGTAAAAATGTGCCTATATAGCTTCACTCTGTCCGTCCGTCTGTCCGTATGTTTACAAAAACTTTTACACCGTTTGAAATAGAGTAAAGAAATTTTAACCATGGGTAGTTTTTGCAAAAAAAATAATTTCGTAGAAGAATTTTTTTCTGTAGCCCCACCTGTTACGGGGCTACAGCCCCCCAAAGTTGAAAAAAGCCCTATATTTAAATGTTTATAACAAGAGTTCTGTTAAATATATGAGCAAATGTTTAGGGTTACCAGACGGTACTAAAATTTAGCATTACACAAAACTCCATTTTTGCAAAATTTTTGACCACACAACGGTTCAACGGTTCTGAACGGTTCAAGCTAGGGTCTTGAAATTTTGGGAGAAGTTAGATAATCAGAAATTAGTAGGAGTCGGTTAACAAAATTTTTTTGTCAAGCCCCTTATTTAGGAGCTATAAGGGCTCGAAAATTTAAATTTTGCTATTTTTAAACACCTGTAACTTGAATACCTGTCCAAATTTTTTTTTAGTGATATACAAAATTTAAAGCTATATAATTATATTTCAACATGTGTCAAAGGTTTTTCTTAATTTTGAAGGGTTACGAAGCTACAGCCCCCGCAATTTCTAAAAAAGCCCTATATTTAAAATGATATAACATGAGTTCTGTTAAGTTTATTTTCAATCGAAAAACGTTATAAGAGAGCTGCTTTTATAGACTTAACAAAAATTGGTCGATTAAATATATAGGGTTGCCATACGGTACTAAAATTTAGCATTATATAAAACCCAATTTTTGAAAAATTTTTGGTTCCTCATATCTTTTAAACGGTTTTAGATAGGGTCTTGAAATTTTGGGAGAAGTTAGATCCTTAAAAGTTAGTAGGAGTCGGTTAACAAATTTTTTTGGTAAGCCCTCTGTTTAGAAGCTATAAGGGCTCGAAAATTGAAATTTTGCTATTTTTAAGCACCTGTAACTTGAATACCTGTCCAATTTTTTTTTTTATTAATATACAAAATTTGAAGGTCCAACATTATATTTTAACATATGTTAAAGGTTTTTCTTAAATTTAAAAACGGTTCCTTAAATTGAAGAAAGTGTCTTTCAGTTTTACCCATTTTTTCTTAGATAATAAAGTTCTAAGTAAAATTCCAAATTTTGGTTTAATTCCTAGAAACTACAAAAATGAAGAAGGAGGGGGGGGGGGGTTTGATGAAGTTAGGTCCTTGAGAAATTTGGCAACCTTCCCCATTGAAGGGCTATTAGAACTTTCAAATAAAATATTTACTTTTTTTATAAGTAAGCAGTAACTTAGTCACCAACGTATATATTTCCTTAAACGTTAATATTGAAGCTAGAACATTATATTCCGATAAAATACTTAGTATGAAACGGTATATTATTTTGAAAATGTGCTTTTTTAAAAACGCTTGGTTTTTTATCATTACTTGTTTTGTTTTGTTTCATGAATTCTTATTTTTTTTAATGATGTGGGGTTGTGTGTGATGTAGTTGAATATGATTTTGAGGCTTGTTGGTATGAGTATATTGTATGTGTATATACGCAAAAATCGAATGATAACAAACTAACCTTGAAATTTTATGATGATTTATTCTGGGAGTAATTTTCTTTTACAAATTTCTTTTTTATTTTTTTATTATTAATTTTTTCTCTATTTTTTTTTACCATTCTTTCTATCTCTTTCATTTTAATGTCATTTTTATACATAATATTATCTAAAAATAAATTTTAATAAGTCATAGAATAAAAAGAAGAGCTATGTGTGATAGAATGTTATATATGTTCTTTTTATATGTTTTTGGTATAATTTATACTGTTTTTTTTTTAGTTAAGTTATGGAATAAAATTTAAAAAATTTTTTTTTAATTTATTTCACTTCAAAGATGTAAGGAATATTATAGTTATAGGTGAATTTTGAAGCTTGAAATTGTGTATCAGTGAAAGTAAGTTGTATGTTTTGGTAAAAATTTGTTCTATAGAAATTGGAATGGAATAATTTTTAAGTAATATGTCAAGAAAATTGGCATAAAAATGGTTTTAATTGGCACTAATTGATAAAAAAGAGGTTACCCAAATAATTCATTTGGGTGACCTCTTGGTAGTCTATCTCTAACTATATCTTGGATATTGAAATTTGAATTAGTAAAAAGTTCAAAGTTCTGTTAGAAATATATATGTATGTATACAATATATATGTGTAAATTACTTTGTAGTAATATTCGTATCTTAGTAGTAATAAACTAATGTTAGAATGTTTGAACTAAGTCATGCTGCATAAAAGGTTTTAATAGTTGCACTAAATCACTTTCAAAGAAAGTGTCCTACATCGCCTTTACTAATTGTTAAAAAAAAAGAAAAGTATTAAATGAAATTGATAGCTTTTATAATCCCTTTATAATTCTTTTATGAATAAGTTAAAGTGAGAAAATATGGGTAAAGTATAAGTTAAAACGAGAGAACTATAGACAAAGCAAAACGTCAAAACTTTTCTATAAAATGTTGTTTAATTGTGACAACTTCGTATCAAAGTGTGAGTAAAATTGTGTCTCGAATACGGTATTACTGCCGGATTCTTAGTTTTCGAATTAGGGTTTTTGACAAATTTAAATTAAAAACACCAAACCAAATCATATGAGTGTTAGATTTTAAGTGTTGTTTTAAGTTATTTAAAAATTAAAAAATGCACATCCTTATAACATTTTTTTGAATATAACATTTATAATTATTTGTCTTTATGCTTCATGTAAAACATTTTTATCATGCGACAACGCACGTGTCATATGTATGCCATGTGACCACGCACATGGATAATATGTATGCGATAGTTTACGACACTTTAAAATTTAAGAATGTATAATGTCATACTAATTCAAATAGTTTGCTCTTCATTTTTCAAAAAAGCACGTGGCTTACTAACCGAGGGTGTCCGGCTTCGATGCTCTTTCAGTTCATAAAATATTTGATTAAAACAAAAACAAACAATTATTGGAAAATAATTTTTCTTTACAAATCTCCTTGGTAACCTAATATTAATTAATATATAAAAAATATAACATAAACCAAATAATTAATATTTTAATTATAAATAAGTAGAATGTATTTAATTTAAGAAGCCCAAATGCCAAATAAGCCAATAACTATTATAATATTTATAATGACTATTATATAAAAAAATTTAAAAACTTTCAATCTGAAATTACTTTGTCAAAATTATAATTTTTCTGCAGTTACTGGGTGGATATAAGTTTTATACGTTGGTAGCATTGAATACGCACAGCAATATTAGAGATAAAAACATCATGCAGCAGTGCATTGTATGCAATTTTGCAGTATGTTAGTATTAAATATGCTCTATTAATACTGGCGTTTAGTTAGGTCGTGCGGCAAAGCGTAGAAAAATATGGTAGTCTATTTAAGGAATAAGAGTTGAACAGAAGACCTACACACTAAACTAAAATTAGCTGGGAAATTAAAAATGCTGCCTACATTCAATTAGTAAAATAAATGTAAGTAAAAGTACAATGTCTTTAATACTTTTATAGGTCAATAACTTGAAAATAATACTTATCATAATAAAACCCTTGTTTTGTAGAACAATTCCGAAATTTGGACATTCAAGTTGGAAAATTAGCTTCTAATGTAAACCAAGGTGAAACGAGCTAATAACCTTTATTTTTCATTGTTCTAACTGTTCATAGCTAAATGTAGGAAGAAAGGTTCTAAAAATATTAAAATATTATAATTAGGATTAATCTTGCTGAATTCCACATACAGTTATTACCTGAGAGAGTACTAGGTCTTAAAACATGTAAAACTTCCTAAATTCGACTTAAAATTAAAGTATGATCCTAAAATGTTCTAATTCCATCAAAACACTACTCCTTATAATTTACCAAGAGTCAATATAACCGATCATAATATTCTTTATTCACCTAATTTTAAACTTTTTTTTAATAACACTATGTCACTATATATTATTAAATATTCAGGAAATGAAAGAAAGAGATAGATAGAAAATAACTTGAGTTGAAAGACAGAAAAGTTGAATAAAGAAATGACTTAAATATTTATGTCAGAATTAGGTAAAAAAAAAAAAAACAAAAAAATGTAATAATTTTGTTTTATTTCTTTTTTTTCAAGGATATTATTGTCATCTCTATACCGTTATTTTTTTATTTTTGAGTTTTTTGTCTTTAGGTATTAAACAGCCTTGAAATGAAGGTATCCCAGGATCGTTTTAAATTTATTTAAATTTTAAGGATTATGAATAAATTTAATGGGATAAAATTTTGTACTGAAGTTTCTGTAGATTTATATATATATATAAATATATATATGTATCTGGATATATATCAAGATATATATATATATATCTCTTGTTGTCGTTGTCCTTTAAATAAAAAAAGAAATATGGTTGTGTTTTTGTTTTTGTTTTTAAAGTATAGGTGGTTCTTCAATATGACATTTTGTCATTTTTGTCTCTTTTCTTCTTTTAATAATAAAAATATTTATGTATATAAATATATATATATATATTTATAATTATGATGTTGTTGGATAAATGTTTATGTGTCGAAATTGCTTATCATAAAATAAAAAAATATTTGGTAGTGATCTGACAAAGAAAAAAATAAAAATAAAAAATGAATGAAATAAAAAATATTATAACAATAAGGAACAATAAGGATAACTGTATCAAGGTATACTTCCGTAAAATGATATAGATTGTAACTAAAGATAGATATGAATTGCAACTATAGATTGATATGGAATAATTAAATTAGATGTGGTCATCTTTTAAAGATGATGACAGTTTCGAGAATTTACAGTATTTATAGGATATCTGATATTGCCAATTTGTGATAATTACTAAGGCATGTTCTAGTTCTTTAATTGCTTCAATCTATAATATTAATATGTAATACAAATTTCAATGTTAAATAAACTGATTATTTATAAGTCTTATCACCAAATGAAGATGTCAAAAAGTTGATATAAGCTGATATTTAATAGGAAGCTCATAGTCTAAAAAAATAGTCCATCCTTGAGGTTTTACATAAATAAAACCATAAATATAAAGTCATTTATTGACAAATGCATTTATATATGATTACATGTCAACAATAGAATTCTACTTTTGATTAAAAAAATAAAGTCACGTTGGAAAGTTTCTTCCATGGAACATCATTTAAATCCTCAATAGGTTATGACACAGTTGATCTAAAAAATATGCCTTTATCTAAAAAATTATAAACATCATCAGTGAGTTGTAAAAAATAGATCAAAAAAATGTTTGTTAAATTATATCCAAAAAAAAAAGTCTACTTGAACTACAATTCGCTCTTCATTACACGATTTTTTATTTCATATTATTTTCATTGAATAAAGGCACTTTTCGTACTTGTACCCTACAAGCGAAGTAAGGGCTACCTATTAAATAAAAAAAAAAAAATACAAAATAATAAAAATAAAAAAAATAAAATCATTTTTTAAGTGGGCAGTTGTTTTGTTGAATGGGATCCTGGACATTATGAACATTATTAAATATTTAACATGATGTTATGGTGTTGCTTCTTATTTATATTTGTCGTGTTTTTTTACGAAGATTAATGTACAAAATAAATTAAGAAACTTTTTTTTTTTTTTTCATTTATTATTATTTTTTATGAACGAAAAATTTATAACACAAAAAAAAAGGGCATAACTAAGCAAAAGTTTAATAAAAAAAAAACAGTAAGTGAGGCAGAGAAAATATGAAGAAAAAAAATAAAAATAAATAAATAAAGACAATTTTGCAAAAAATATTTTGACAGGTGACAGTATAGAACCTAACGGAAAATTAAATTTCATTGGTGAAAAATGTTCTGTCTTTTTTGTTTTATTTTCATCTTGTTGAACATAATTATTAATTTTGATGAATTTTACTTACTCTATTGTTTTCATTCCATTTTTTTTTTCCAAAATTGAGTTTTAAAAGCTTTTAAAGAAAATTACTTTAAGAATTATTATTTAAAAGAGTAGGTATTTTCAAAATTAAAAGGGTTTAATATAAAATATTAATTTTTTTTTATTCATGATTTACATTTGGGACAAAATTTAATAGATTAAGACAAAAAATATTAAGGTCAAATTTTCAATTATGTTGCAAGGTAAATAAGTTATAAGACATGCACAAGATTTAGTTGGTATCGGTCTCTAAAGGTTTTGCTAGTACGAATTGAAGTACTTTTTCGTATTTTGACATTTGGCACTTCTTAATTACAAATTTTACTACGGATTGATATCAGCTTTTCTGGGGCGAAAAGATATAGAGCCAGTTTTTTTTAAGAAGTAGAGAACTTTAAATTGGCAGCACTGTCTTCTGTTACAACTGATTTTATATTTTGTTTTTTGTAAGTATTATTTGTGAAATTCTTTTAAAATGTACTCACGTTGAACAAACGTTGACAGATTCTTGAAAATTTCTTGACAGATCTTGAAAAACTTCGTTCACTAATGAATCACACTTTTGTGGTTAAATGGCTCTGTCAACAAACAGAATTGCCAAATGGGAGCAATTACAATCCACAGACATTAACGAAATATTAACAAAATACAATTTGATCTAGAAAAAAATCACCGTATAGTGCATAGAGCGTACGATTGACGGAATCACTAATCCATATGTTTGGATGATGATGATTGGTCTGAATTTTATAGTCATCGATGATCGGGACTGATATATGATTACTAACAATTTTTTGTGTCAATTTTTTCTTTCTAAAATTATATAAACCAATTTAAAGGCAAGTAACATAAAGCAATCTTCATTTTCATTTATCAAGCAATTGTTTTAAAATCAATAAAATTTATGGGTTGTTGAAATCCACATATTTAATAACCAAAGAAAATCCTTATAATTGTTAAGAGTTATGTAAAGTTGAACGAGCGTGTAAAATACTTTAGATAATTATGATGTTAAACAAAAATCAGAGATATGACAGATTCTGAAACAACTGTATTTTACAGTATAGAAGATTGCTAATAATAAAGCTTATTATAAAAAACGAGGAAGATTATAGTTGCCCTTGTCAACTTTTAGATACCCGTGCGTGTATTAAATAAATAAGAAATTCTTATATTGCAATTGAACTGTTTAACAGAAAATTCAAAATATTTGTTTTTTTATATTTAATTACAAAAAAAATTAATAAAAAAAAAATGAATTAAAAAAAAAGATGAATTTAAAAAAAAAAATATGCTCTCAACGAGATTCGAACCCACACTTTTCAATTAAAACGTCGACGTCTTAACCACTAAGCCATCGACTTTATATTCATCTCAATTTTTTTTTTAAATTATTATAGTTGCGATGGTATCAATTGTTTGTTTTGAATAACTGTTTTGAATTTTTTTAAAAATGTATTAAAAAAAATAAATAATTTATAAATGAAAATTTTAAGATGAATTAAAAAAAAAAAAAAATTTTGCTCCAGCCAGGAATCGAACTGAAACGTTTTGACTACTAGTCCCATGTCCTATCCACTATACCATAGAACAATTAATAATTTGTCTATACAAAACGAGTTTTTATTTATCTCATTATTATTTTTTTAGTAATTGTAGTTGCTAAGGTATCAATTGTTTGTTTTAAATAACAGTTTTAAATAATCGTAGTTTCTATGGTATCAATTGTTTGTTTTAAATAACAGTTTTGAATTTTTTTATAGAAATATTAAAAAAAATTAATAATTTTTAATATAAATGAGATTCTTATGTCAAATTTTCTATAAAATAAAATTTTTTCAAACATAAAATAAATACATATATTTTATTAAAAAAAAAAAATAGATAAAAAAAAATGAATTCAAAAAAAAAAAAAATTTTCCTTAGCCTGAATTCGAACCGAGGCATTTTTGCTACAAGTAACATGTCCTAACCACTACACCATGAATCGATTAATAATTAAACAACAATTTGTTTGTTTTTATATTTGGTTTCTATTTCGTTAATAATTTAGAAAATACTCATAAAATATCGAAAAATTTGTATGGCAGCTACCCGAAGCCTTTCTCCGATTTTAACCAAAAACAATAGGGAACCTACAAATTGTCTAAAAATTACTTTATGAAAGTTTCAGAACTTTAGCTCTTATAGTTTTTGAGTTATCGTGCTGACGGACGGACGGACGGACGGACACACATAGCTAGATCGATTCACTTTTCGATGCTGATTCGATACGTACCCTTGAAACTATATCTAGCTCTTATATTTCGATGCGTTACAAACGGAGGAGTAATTTTAATATACCCGATGTTCATATATGTATGCATGGGTATAATTACAATAAATTTTTTATTACAGAATTTTGATTTTTTGAAGTCGATAAAATTTTATTCTTAAAACAACAGTTAATAAAAGAAATTAATAAAAGCATGAAACAATGAAAGAGATGTCCACTTTTGACAATATTTAAGGAAAATCAAGACTACTACATTTCCTTTTATAAAAAGAAGACTACAGATCTGTACATTAAATATCAAATTTAACAATTGTGGGTCTGGATAATATACACGACTGCTCTTCGAAATTAATTAAATTAATTTTATGGTTTATTTGTCATATTTCCTTAAGGGCAGAGATATCTGATACGTTAATTTACTTATTTCTAACTAGGTGACTGGCGGAAATTCAGTTACTTGTCACCAGACGACTTAAAGTGAGATATAAAATGTAAGAAGTAAGTAAGTAAGTCAGTGAGAAACAGAATAACGCTTCAAAATTTAAAATGTCAAACATTTTAAAAACAATAACAATTAATTTTTTTTTTTTTGACATTAAATATTAAGTCAGCCACGAATATTTCTAATATTGTTACTTTGATGTTTCTATGAATCTTATAAAATTTAATTTAATTTTGACATTTTTTTTATCGGATTTCTTAAAATAAAAACAAAGGAGAGGAAAATGAGCGTTAATTTACGAAAATGTCAAAAATTTGCTTAAATTTTTTTCCCAATAGATTTTTGTTTATGCGAAATAAAAACAAAAACAAACCTTAGAAACAAAAAAATAATAAAATATTGAAAATGTGTCTAGAACAGCAAAAAATGTTGCTAACTTTTTTTTTCCAAAATTTTATTAAATTCTCATTGAATTTTCGTGGAAATTAGTGACTATACTTTAATTATTTACAATATAATATTTTACTTTTATGTATAAGTATTTTTCAATTTACCGTTATTATTTTTATAATATTACGGTTTATTAAGTAAAGAAAAAATAAAAAAAAAAACGAAAACGAAAACGAAAAGAAATTATATTTTGTTATGAACCTTGAACTTGAACTTAACGCTCAATAAAATAAAAAAAATAAATGAACCTCATGGGTAAGGTAAGGTTCAAAGGTTCTCATGAAATTCGTCGAAAAATAATAAAATAAAAAAATAATTATTAAAAAAAAAAAAATTAATAATAATTTTATATTTTTAAAGGTTATTGTTTTTATATTTTTGAAAGGGGGGCGGGGAAAAATCTAATTTTTCATTAAAAGTTATTTTGAAGTTTTCTTAATTATAGAGTTAGGTACTAGAAACTTTATCTAGATATTTACTTTGAGTTTAATAACACGTTTACATGTTAAAATACCTATAAAATGATTTATTATTGTAACATTTATTATATATATTTCTATTAAATTTCTTTTTGTAAATATATATTATTGTCTATTGATTGTATCTGTAGATATATAAATTTGTATCCTACTGTTAATAATTTAATTTAAAGTTTACAGTTCAGTATCTTCTGTTGGGTTATTTTATGTAGATACATATATGTATAGGAATGTTGTATATGTTTAGGTTTCTTTGATATTATATTTATATATATATATATGAAACATACATTCATGTATATAAATTCTCTTTTTATTGCTTTAAATAAGTTTAAATTGACAGGTTTCCGATTGGTTTCGTGGGAAAAATAAATAGAAAATATTTACAGAATTTCTAAAAATTTTTTTTTTCCTTTTAGATTTCTTTGAAGTATTTTGATGTCATTTAAGGACGATTCAAAATGTTTTTGGTTAAATGAATGTTTTGGTTTGGTTTTCTTTAAAGATTGTATGTTTATTTCGGATATTAGTTTTATAAACACATTTATATAACACAATTAATATAAAAGGACATTAATCGAAATACGGTTATTATAAGGTAGAGTTAATTTGGAAAATATTCAATAAACTGGATTATTAAGATTGTATTTGCAAGGTATATTAAGACAAAATTCAGGTTTTTAAAGATAATTCACAAAATAAGGACATTGTGGGTGAGAACATAATTTTTGATGTTTTTAATACTCCGGATTGGTTAAATCAGAAGAGTATCTCTCGTGATGTATAGCTCAATGAGTAAAATAATGAAACCATCTATTTTATTAAAAAGAAAAAAATGATTTGTATCAGATTAAAATTGAAGGGTCTTGGGCGCAAACCCAGGTCAGATTATATCTAATAAAATAATATAATTTATATCATAATATAAAATATACAACTGCCTCACCTGAAAAGGAAAGGCTGAATTACTCACTTAGCACATTGTATCATATAATTTTTTATTATTTTAACGCTCGCGTATTCTACTTGCTTGGGATCCCTAAATCAAGATCATGCGACTTATGTTGTTTTGTTACTATATTCAAATAAGTTATTTCTTTTTTTTTCGTATTTGTTAGAAAACACAAAATAAAGGGTGGCTGATGAAAGCTACTACCAAAATAAATCGCAATAAAATTTTTTCTGTTTGAGTAATCTTTTCCATTTCTTTTTTTCTTACAGATTATGGAGGATTGGGATATAGAAAAAGAATTTAGATTGTGCGAGGCTTTCACGCGCTGGAGTCCGTAATACGCGTTAAAAGGGAATTTATGCGCACATTCTGTGGCACAGCTCCTGGAAGATGGACAATAATGAGGCTTGTGAATAGCTATGCCGAACGTGGGACACTCCAAAGAAGGCCTTATTATCGGGATCTCTCAGTCAAAACGCAGGAAACAATCGCTGCTGTAGCTGCTGCTATACAAGCCAATCTTCGAGTTTTGACAAGGAGTTTGTCTGCTCAAATGAATATCAGCAGATAGTCGCTGCAAACAATTTTGCATAGAGATTTGAACTTATTTCCATATAAATTGCAACTAACAAGTAAACTAAACCCAGTCGACTTGCCGATTCGATTCGTTGAGAGTTTTTTTATCCAGAACTACGCCGAAATATAATTCCTGTCAACGCTGTTTGGTTTCAACAAGATGGTGCCAACTGCACAGATAGCCGGAAAAGTTATGACAGAATTGCAGAAAAAATTCCGCAATAAACTGATTTCCAGAAATTCCACATTCATTTAGTCACCTGACCTTACTGCACCTGATTTTTTCTTATAGGGTTGTTGCAAACAAGAAGTTTACAAAACAAAACAAACAAATTTGAACGCTTTAAAACAATCAATTCGAACGGTAATTGAGGCAATTCCCGCTGATACTCTACAAGCAGTAATGAACAACTTTTTGATAAGATGTCGTACTTGCATCACAGAACGTGGAAGCCATTAAAATTCAATAATATTCAAAACCAATTTAAATAACCCACCTTTTAGTTAAAAAAAAATTTTAGCTTCTAACTTGATTCAAACCCAAGCGCTTAGAATTAAAGTAGCTATTTCAATGAATTATTTGATAGAGTAATGGTATCAATTCAACTGGAGTTTAAAATACAAGAGTATTTGAAACTGACAATAATCCATTATATCTTAAAGTGGGTTTGGTTTCAAAAAGATTTATCTTCACAACTTACTCCAGACTTGAAAATCTTTCATTTCCATTAATAAAACAAAGTTTAGGAAGAGAATTAAAATTTTTATACCTATAATAATTGATTAAATGAGGTATTCATATAATAATTATACAAGAATAATAATAAAAATAATAAAAATAATAAT